>JAAEAF010000135.1:0-543394 GCA_011037195.1 Triatoma infestans | reverse complement strand
TTGACACGATTACAATACTTCCTCTTCCTCTTACTAGGAGAAAGAAAAAGTAAAAAAAAAACCTGTGGCGCAATAGCCCATTATAAAGACTAAGTCTTGAGATGCATCAAAATTTTTATTGGAAGACGTATGGTAAGCACAACCGCGGTTCCCATCGTTGTTTAGTTCGGATTTTCGTTTAGATGCTGGATCAACACCATCTTTATCTTGAAGGGTATCGTACCCTGTGTTCTCGCAACAAAAGCGATTGCGTTAACCATTACACAATTCGTGAGGGCTAAGGTTCTACTACAAGAAATTAACTTTTTTTTTGTCGAAATCTGTCAAACGGCATCTTACAGAGTAAATTTTTCATTTTTATGCAATTTTCTTGAATGCCATTCCAACGATTTTCTTTGAACTTTGTTAAAAAAAAAAAAAAAAAAAAAAGTAAAGTAATAGCTAATTTTCAGAGGGCTTTACAGCCAGCCAACTACTGTTCAGGTGCCTTGGGCGAAGGAGGGTAGCAAACATATTTTGCTATATATATTCACTTAATACATCAACTAGAATCCAAGGCCAACACCGCGAATCGAACCAAGTAAGTACCAAAATACACTCTAACCACTAAGTAAGTACTCTAACCACTCTATCTGATGCCTCCTTAAATTGTACGTATATAATATACTTACACAAGGATCTATCATTTTTATTTGACATTTTTCCAAAGAAATTCATTTTAAGGAAGATCTGGGGAAGGGGTGACGACATGTTTTCCCTAATATATCATCTGTACATTAAGTGGCTCTTTATCACTTACACAGTTTTAATAAGAATTAAATGTGTGAACTGAAATTCAGAGTTGGAAGAAATACAGTTGACGGGAAGTCATTTTTCAGTTTCATTTTTTAGCGTTTTTTTTTTCAGTTTTCTATAGTTTTTCATATAGACATCAACAGTTTTCTCTAAATTTGTTCTACTAAACGTAGAGAAGCCTATCACTTTTTTATGCAACTATTTTCTGAGAAAATTTTATTTTATTGAGATTCTGGGGGAATTGGAGGGACGCTTCTCTCAAACAATCTGATACTGTAGTTCAGGTTTCCCCACCTACAAAAATTGTAACAAAGATTACTGTACATTAAACAATGCTGGACTTGAAGAAATAATTATAATTATTTATATGTCAAATTTGAGTTTAAGAAAATTAGTTACTTCATGTAATAATTGAACTATTAGGAGTAAGAGAAAGTTGTGTGAGTGTTTCACACCAATTTTTTTTTTTTTTGTTCGAGAGTGGAAGGAAAAACAATTGCTGGATAAAATTTAAATGAACACGATTGATGATGAAAGAGCATTTAAACATAGAAGACTAAAACATAGAAGAACTGTGAGAATTGCATTAGAGAATGGGCAAGCATAGCATTAGAGTTGAACAAGATTGAGAAGAGTGTAAGCGTTCGTTTTTAGGAGGTGCGCAATTAACCTGGAGTACACATGGAAGACACTGTGATCCTCGGCCAAGGACCACCTTGGCTACCTACCGCTAACCGGGTTGATCCGCTAGCCGAGTGGACACAGAATTTCTTCAATCCCCCACCACTTTGCTCCAAAGTAGAAAGAAACCTTGAAACACCCCAGACTACTATAACTTGTTTACTTTCCAAACTAACCGTTCACGAAACAAAAGAACCATCGGGTGAAAGCTCGTCAACATAACTATCCCAGACTGATTATCATTTGTTTCTTTTGTCTTGAACATTCTATTAAGTCCTCCTCATTTTTACGCAATGTACTATCAACACATACAGTAGTCGCCACGACCTTCAACCGACTTTTGAAACAAGCCTTTTGTTTTCTTTCAATTTCTTTTGTGGTTCCGCCTAGAGGTAACCGTGCATGGAATTAGTCGCGTTCTAGTGTTGTTTTTATATTCAGTTGAAAAAAATATAATCAGTCGAAAAAACATGAAGAGAAAATTTCTTATTGAAACAACTACTTATTTCTAGTAACCAAAATAAGAGAAAGCAAAAAAAATTATTTTATAATTAAACTAATTATCTTAATAAAAGTAAAAGTATTTTAAGAGAAAATTTATTTAACCAGATTTAAGAAGGTTTTTCCTGTCTGATTCCTGTCCTGTGTAATTTATAAACAAATTTTTATTGATCTTTTAGTTTCCCGAGGCCATTTTCATAAAAAACACTTGAGTTTATGGGTTGAAACCATGTCAGTAGTTTGCTGGAAACTGACTTTTTCGCCCATATTGCAATGAGCTTCTTCAGGGTCGTTAACGTTGAAAGCTAAAGGAGCAATTGCAATATTAGCCTTCAGTAGTTTTCACTTATAGTAGAGTGGTTGCTCCATTAGCTTTCAAGGTGTCATTCAAACTCAGTGCATTATGGGCAAAACGTCAGTTTCTAGCAAACCACCGACGCGATCTCATTCCATAAACTCAAGTGTTTTTTCATGAAAATGACCGCGGGAATCTGAAAGATCGATAAAAATTTCTTTATCCTTTAATTACTCTGAAATTATTTATAATTTTTTTTAATTTAAGATTTTTAAATACAGAATAATTTCACAATTGAATTTCAAAAGTTATAAATTATAAAAATTATCTATCAGAATATAAAATCAGATATGAAAATATTTTCTTCAGCAATAAAGATGTAGAGTGTTTAATAAATTTCCAATTCACTTTCTCCTTAAAGAAACTTACTGCTAAGAATTTACTGTCTGTGCGATTACTCACAAATTTATTTTATACAATATTTCAAAATCTTGATCCTTCAAAAAATGGTTAATTCTCTCCCCCCAAAAAAAATATTGCTCCGCCAGTTTTTTACTAAAAAGCTGTCAAAAGTGAAGGCTGTTCTATTTCCGAGAAGTTTTAAAATCAGACCATCGACAGGTCCACAATTACATTATAAAGCTTCCTTATTAACTAAAGCTGTTACCTATAGGTGTTATCTATTGTAAACGTTTGTCCTCTAAACTCTCTACTCCACCTATTTTAAAGTGGGTTCGTATAGATACATACTCTAACTTCAATAAAGAAAACACCAATTTATTGTTATACACAATAAATTACAAAAAACAACACTTAATCTAATACTTCACAGTTTAAACCACAAAAGTTCACTTTGTTCACTTTTTATACACTTTCCACAGACGTACACTTCGTTTGTAACTAGAAAAACTCTCTGCGGTCCCACTATTTATACCGGTGGAGAATCTTCTAGAATCTTCTCAATTCTTCCAGAAAGAACTAGAGCGCGTCGCCAGCGCTTCCTAAGCAGCCAGTAAGAGAACTTGAGGTTCCTACTTCCTCTCCTAGACGGCACCACTGGCTGCGTTACACTATGTATGAGTTACTGTTGCTTTTAGTAGTTTCCGAGTGAGAAGGTGATACCATGTTAGCTTGTTCTCAACAAATTTTATTTTCCTAATTACATGCTTCCTATTAATAGTTATATTTTTGGACGCATTTAGCATCCGTTGCAAGATATCCAAAGCTTTATGTATTTCATTATTTCGCATTGATTCAAAAATTCATTAAGGGATATTTTTGCCTCTAAAGTGGCATTTTCGATTCTATTGTATTTGATATTAATAAGAATTCAATGTGTTGCCAAAATTCCGATTTTGCAGAAAATCGTTGACACCATCATTGGATTCCATCATTGTAACTCCTATACTGCGCGCTTGAATGTTCTTACCGGATTAAATTTAAAGATGGCCTTCTATGTGGAATTTTGACACCCTCTCGACACTAAACAAAGATATGCTCAGAAGTATGCCAATATCAAACGTCAAGAAATAAGTTTCCAGAAACTTATTTTCGGAACTCTAGTAAACTTTATAGCCGAATTCATTTCGAAGAAGGTGCACAATTTCTTCCGAAAAGAATCCATTCATTTTTCTTACAATTTGTTTAGAATGTATTGCATATTATTTTATTACTGGTAAATAATAAAGTTATTACTTATTGCTGGTAAATATTGCGAATGTCTCAAATTTTCGAAATTGGGGTTTCACTGTAAATAAATATTTCGAGGTCTCCTGAGTCATAAAAATTAGATTTTAGAAATTAGTCTTTGTATGGCGTGTTTTTTTAAGACAGCATAATAAAAACAGAAAGTTCAAAAAAATTTGGTATTTCGTTTAGGGAACTTTGAGAGAACCTGGCAATAAGGTTTTGGTCAAATCGACCAACCTGTAGCATCACTTTATTGAATGAATTTTTCTACTTTTTCTGATTTTCTCGAAAACAGGCAACGATAGTCTTTAAACTCATAAGTTTAAACCATAGTGTATCAGCTACACTTGCCAAGAGCTACAGGTTTTATTCAAAACATTTTTGCGGACAAATTCAATTCAGGGAGGTTTTGGGGAAAAGGATGAAATTAGGCATTCCTCTAAAGTGGCCCCTAAACGATCAATATTTACGTCAATATATTGCACAGGAATTGATATTGAACAATAATATTGACCGTCTGTAGATCAGATTGAAAGATTGCGCAATATATTGAATCAATCAAAAAGAGTTTGATTTTTATTGTGGAATCTAATAAATATTGCATCGTCTGTAGGCAGTATTGCGCAATCTGGTTTAGTCTTGTTCTGACAGTATTGGTGTCAACTTATCTATTAAAGATGCCTAATGCAGGGGTAGTGAACCCCCACCACTCATCCACACTAGCGAGTGAACCCCCCACGCATCAGAGAGAAAGAGCCCCTCTCGAGAGAGAGGAGAGGAGAGGCCAGTTGGATATATATACGAGAGACAGAGTCAAAAGGAGATATTCTGTTCACAGTCTCACACTTGAATTGTACACATCGTTTAGCCACGTCAGTCAGTCTGTTCAGTTCTTGTAGTGTAAAGTATACAGTCCTTGGCAGTCAGTCATATACATATATATCAATTATATTTCTTATACCGATATTGAGGTGTTATTTATCTATCAACATCTACAACCAACATCTCCTCCTACAACTATTACATTGGTAGGGGTAGTGAACCCCCACCACTCATCCACACTAGCGAGTGAACCCCCACCACGCATCAGAGAGAAAGAGCCCCTCTCGAGAGAGAGGAGAGGAGAGGCCAGTTGGATATATATATCTTATACCGATATTGAGGTGTTATTTATCTATCAACATCCACAACCAACCTCTCCTCCTACAACCATTACACTACAAAGGGAAAAGATGAAGACAGTAAATTCATTTTAGAATGCATCGAGGTGTATCAGAGCTTACTCGCTTTGTGGAATATCAAGAGTAAAGATTACAGTTGCTTTCTAAATATAGAGAATACTTTCCGGATGCTGATAGGTCATAATTAGTTCAAAAATTTAATTCGTTGCGCACTAACTTCAGAAAGGAATTAAACCGAATACACATGTTGACTACAGAAGTGTCAGCCACTAACTAATTTATTGTGCAATAATATTGCCCCCTTGTGGGTTGACCAACAATATTATTGTGCAATATATTGACGTTAATATTGATCATCTAGGTGCCACTTTAAGTGGTACTTCCGATCCTATTCTAATATAATATTAATAAGAATTAAATTTGTTGCCAAAATTCCGAGTTTGCAGAATATGTGCGTTTGTAAGTGCAACTTTAATGAAGATTTTTTTTTCAGATTTTTGTCTACCATTTTCTCGATAAAGATATTGAGCCCCCCCCCCCTCCAGTTACTCTACAAGTTAGTTACTCTCAAATTAGATTCTGCAGGTCCTAGGAGCTGCAAGGTCAAGCTTCTCTCAAGTGTCGTATTAGTTTAAGTTTCTCCTGTTTAATTTATATAAAATATGATAAATTTAAGAAATATCCTAAATTAGACCAAAAATAAGAACAAACGTTCAAACTGATCCCAACTATTGATAAAGTTTAAACTAATCTATAAACTACAGGCACCATGAAACACAACATACACCCACTCTTTCTCTCTCACTCCTATGTACCACAGATTCATTCAAAGAAAATTTAGATTTTCAGTTAATTAGGATCCTGTTAATTTTAAACTTCTGTATGTAAATAAATAAATATTCTTTAGTTTATTAAAACTGTCAAAGTAAGGTAATTCTTCCCATTTCTCAAGTGCCATTTTATCATAATATTGAGTAATATATTTATATCTAAACTCGTTATATATTTACATTCTAAATAAAAATGAAACAAACTTTCATGCAGATAATTGCAAGCACTACACATATCATTGCTATCAAAATTGATATTTCGTAACTTGCATACAAATAATTGCTCTTTGACCTGAACTGAGTCTGATTTGAAAACTGAATCTTAATAAATTTATATTACAATTAATTTCAAGTAAGGGGTTTTGATCATTAAAAGTGACAAATGTTCCTATAATAAATATTATAATTACTATTGCAAACTCTACCCAATCTCTACTCAATAAATGATTATACATAGACAGTTTTAAATTATTTAACTCTTTTATTACGAGTGAAGCATTTTGCAAATTCCAGACGTATGATGCCCCAATTACACGCAAATATCGCTGCAGAGAATCTACCCAATTAAATGGTATATTTACATTACCAGACAATTCACACAACCTATTGTAGCATATTTTAGGCAATCGAGACTTATCCATATTTAGAATTTTAACCCACAAGCTTAATATTTGATTAAAAACTTTCTGTTGTAAATGCACTCTACAGGCTTCTATTCTTACATAATGACCTGGAGTTGCTCTGGGCAAATATAATAGTAACTTAAAGAAATACAATTGCATTTTCCTATAATTGTTGTATATTCTGCTCCCCATACTTCACAACAATAAAGAACTACACTTGTAGCTATAGCATCAAATATAGTACTATTAGCCTGCCAACAATCTGATTTTCCATTTATTAAAATTTTCATTACATTTGATGTCGCCAATATTCCTTTATAACAAAAGTTTTCCGCAGCTTTTCTAAATCTACAGGAAGAAGAGAACAACACCCCCAAGTAGTTGAAACTGTTTGATATTGAAGTTTGATTATTGTTAATATAAAAATTGTTAATTTTTCCTAGTTTACCTTTATGAAATGGGACTACTATTGTTTTAGACATGTTGACCTGAAGTGAGTTTTGGTTACAATAGTTTTGCAATATATTTAGTTTATTTTGAGCGTCTGCCCATGACCAAGACAAAAATCACAAAATCATCTGCATATAGTAGTATAATTAATTCATTATCTCCACCTAAGCTAAACACCTGTTTCTCCATTTTCTTTAAAATATCGAACAATATCGGAGATGTACAATCCGAAAAGGATCGGGCTTAATTTTTCCCCTCGTAAAACACCTTCTTTGAGTTTAATTTCATTAGAAAATTTCCCTTCTTTTTCGACCATTACATAAGCACTTGCATATAGCTTCTTTACAATTCTAATGAATTTTCCACTTAACCCTGATGAATATAGTTTGTGCCACAATTTTGTATGGGAAAGGGAGTCGAACGCTCTTCGAAAATCAATAAATATATCAAATATTTTTCTACATTTTTAAGCGTAATTGTATATTAATTGCAGCTGAGAGTGTAAAAATAGTGTCTCTACATCCACGACCAGCACGAAAACCCATCTGTTCTGCAGGCAAAAGATAATTATTTTCTATGAATTTATATAATCTTTCATAGAATATTTGAGTAAATATTTTAACCATATTATTTACTAGCGCTATACGTCTGTAGTTTATAGGGTCAGAAAGATCGCCTTTTTTTAGGGATCATTTTTAATTTTATTTTTCTCCATTTCGACGGCGATTCCTCTCTCTCTAAAATTTGATTGAATAAATTAAGTAAATAATGTGTCCATTGAGAGGGTAGAACTTTAAAACATTACTGCGTGAAATACTAAATGTTAATTCCTCTAGAGTTATTGGTCCTTCCAATTCCGGATGACAAAACTTCTAAATAATAAAATTCTGGTGATACTATATAAAATCACTTAAAAATTTTTCCCAATCTGAGAGTGAAACAATATTTTCTACTAAAATTACTAATTTTTAACGAAAATTGCCCTAGGAAAATGCTTAGAAACCAAGTTAAATCATTTTTAAAATATAAATTATAATTTTATTATGAAAAAAAAAGAAATATGTTATTTATTTATTATTCAAAGATATAAATATAAAATAAATATCTGTAAATGAATGATTTGCCAGGAATTGAGAGGGGACCCATGTCAGTAGCGTGTCATATCTAACAAATAATTAAGTTTAATTAACATCACTCGAGATACATCTCTGTCACGGCAACATTTTTCCAACCTTTCCAATGCTAATATTGTATGTATAAAATTAATTACGATTCTTTCTTCTTGTTTTTTTTTTCTTCTTCTTTATTATTATTATTATTATTTAAAACAAGAAATAAAAATATAATAAATGTCTGTGGACAATTAGTTATTTAAATTGGATGTATTCATTTATAGTATGTCAGTGTCATTACTACAAATAGAGAATCTTCACACAATTATCATGCACCGAAGAAACAATGATGGCCTTTGGCCATTTCGATAATTATTTGATCGTGATGTGCTAATGTGATAAGATTAGTTACTTACGGTGGGAGTATGTATGTATGAGTATTTCTATCCAAACAGCAGTTTTTTATCATTTCTTTTTATCTTTTGCTTGTTGTTTTTAATAGATATTTGTCGCAACTTCTTTTTTTCAATTTCCACTAAAATTAACATTTCGATAAAAGTTCTCATAAATGACTATTCACATCATTTGGAAAAAAATATCTAGATAAATCTTTTGCGCTATTGCTAGGATTAATCTTGTTATTCGTTTATTATATTATTTAGAATTGTTAGAAAATAAATTACTCTTGTTTTGTTGATGATTAAGGGAGAGAATGTCGAAATTGAGAGAAAAGGCACCTATTACTTTCTGTTACTCCTAGTAAGAGGAAGTATTGTGATCGTGTCAAATTTTCGGTATTGAGTTTTCACCGGAAATATCCGTTTTGAGGTCCCCTGAGACTGAAAAAGTGGTTTTTAGCAAATGGTCTGTGTGTGTGTGTATGTGTGTGTGTGTATGTGAACAGCATAGCTAAAAAACGAAGAACCGTAGAAAGTTGAAACTTGATATTTCGTTTAGGTATCATCATAACATCTGACAGTGGGTCATCTGTCAAAATTCCTCAACCGGAAGTACCACTTTACTTGTTGGTTTTTTTTACTTTTTTGCGATTTTTCCAAAAATCGCTCCAACGATTTTCTTTAAACTTCCTATGTCAACTAAACATACAAAGAGCTACAAATTATATTTGTAACATTTCTCTGGGAAAATTCATTTAAGGGCTGTTATGGTGGAGAGGTGGGATTAGGTTTTCATCTAAAGTGCTATTTCAGTTTATTAAACAATTCTATCATCTAAATAATATTAATTAGAATAAAATATGTTGTTGAAATTGCGAGTTTGATAAAAATCAGATGACCGGAAGTGCGTTTACTTTACCACTTTACTAAATGATTTTTCCACTTTTTCGCGATTTTCTCAAAAATGGTTCCGACGATTTTCTTTAAACTTGATATATCAACTACTCATACAAAGATGTACAACTTTTATTTAAAACATTTTTCTAGGAAAATTCACTTAAGAGCACTTTTAGGAGAGAGGTGGGGTTATGTTTTTTTCTAAAGTGGTATCATAGTTAATTATACAATTCTATCATCTAGACCAAATTAATTAGAAATAAACAGATGGCCTAAATTCCGTGTGGCAAGAAAATTAGTAAACCGGAAGTGCGCTTTTACTGAACAGTTTTTCCAGTATTCGATGAATTTCATTAAATTTGGTCTACAAACTATAAAATTTGTCAATTATAATTTTGAGAACTGGAGTAAGAGAAAGTTGTGTGAGTGTTTCACACCAGATTATTATTTTTTTTTTTTTTCAATGAGTTTATTTCAGAATGAACGTTTCAGTGTTTTGTGCTCTTCCTCTGTTTTCTGTAATGTATGAAATCAATATTAATAATCAAATCCATAAATTTCCAGAGATACACAATACAAAAAAAAGTCTGGTATGAAACACTCACACAACTTTCTCTTACTCCAATTCTCAAAATTATAATTGACAAATTTTATAGTTTATAGACCAAATTTAATGAAATTCATCGAATACTGAAAAAACTGTTCAGTAAAAGCGCACTTCCGGTTTACTAATTTTCATGCCACTCGGAATTTTGGCCATCTGCTTATTTCTAATTAATTTTATTTAGATGATAGAATTGTATAATTAACTATGATACCACTTTAGAAAATAACATAACCCCACCTCTCTCCCAAAAGTGCCCTTAAAAGAATTTTCCTCTGAGAAATGTTTTAAATAAAAGTTGTAGATCCTTGCATGTTTAGTTTATATATGAAGTTTCAAGAAAATCGTCGGAGCCATTTTTGAGAAAATTGCGATAAAGTGAAAAAAAAAATCATTTAGTTAAGTGGTAAAGTAACGCGCACTTCCGGTTATCCGATTTTTTCAAACTCGGAATTTCAACAACATATTCAATTCTAGTTAACATTATCTAGATGACAGAACTGTCTAATAAACTGAAATAGCATTTTAGAGGAACAGTTACCCAACCCCTTCCACAAAAGTACCCTTAAATGCATTTTTCCGGAGAAATGTTTCAAATAAAAGTTGTAGCTCATTGTGTGTGTAGTTGATATAAAAAATTTCAAGTAAATCGTTGGAGCCAATTTTGAGAAAATTGCAAAAAAGTAAAAAAAAAAAACAACTGTAGTAAAGTGGGACTTTCGGTTGAGGAATTTTGACGTATAACGTACTGTCAGATCCTATGGTGGGTGATACCTAAACGGAATATCAAGTTTGAATATTCTACGGTTTTTCGTTTTTGAGCTATGCTGTTCACATACATGCATACAAACAGACACACACTTTACTAAAAACCACTTTTTTTTGGACTCAGGGGACCTCGAAACGGATATTTCCGGTGAACACTCGATATAGAAAATTTGACACGATTACAATACTTCCTCTTACTAGGAGTAAGAGAAAGTAATATCAATTACCGATTACTTTTGTAATAATATGCTGTTGTATACATTGTTGGTTTTTATAAAATAAAATTAAAAAGTTTTTAAAAACAGTAATAACATAGTTTTGAATCATTCAAAAATACTCCTCCTTAATAGGACTTTGGTTATAACATACAAGATATTTCACTTGCAGAGTCAATATAATTTTAAAAATATCTGGTTTCAAATGCTCACATGATTTTCTCTTACAGCAGTTAACAAAATTTTAATTGATAAATAATTTTCTTCACACTGATAATTTTTTTTTTAATTCAAGGCGCTCAGTGAAGATAGTCAATGGCGCCCCGATCCTTCTCAGTGCACTGCGTTACAGTCACTTTTTTTTTAATTCAAGGCGCTCAGTGAATATAGTCAATGGCTCCCCGATCCTTCTCAGTGCACTGCGTTACAGTCACTTTTTTTTTAATTCAAGGCGCTCAGTGAAGATAGTCAATGGCGCCCCGATCCTTCTCAGTGCACTGCGTTACAGTCACTTTTTTTTTAATTCAAGGCGCTCAGTGAAGATAGTCAATGGCGCCCCGATCCTTCTCCGTGCACTGCGTTAGTGTCCTTCGACAGTGTTCTCTCGTTACAAACACAGGTTAGTGAGCTTCTAGGAATAAAAAATCTAAGAGCAGCACAGGTGGACTCGAACCCGGAACCTCGGCGTGGGAGTCCAGCACGCTAACCACTCAGCTATTCCCTTTCCCAAACTTATAATTTTTTAAAAACATGTCATCAGTTTTATATCAATGATAGAATCTAAACTTAATAAAGTGACTTAATTGAGGAAAGCATAACCTCCTCCCATTTCTCAAAATTGTTTGAAATGAATTTATAAATTTAAAAAGGATTAATCACTTTTTCTTTAATGGAAAAAATTCCAAACAAAAGTATAATGGATGAGTTGGATGGAAAGAATTGGTTTTGTACGGATGAGTTAAGAAGAAGACTTGGTTAACTGATATATTAATAATGAGACACCGACTGCGGACTTTACAGAGAAATGTTTAGGTTGAGTGGTATGAGAATGACACGTAGCGATTGGAAGTACTGAACTGATTTCCACTGTCTTCAACTGTATTTCATGACCTGTCCGTCGCTATATTTACATAGCTTCTCTCACTCTCCCACTCCAGTTGGAGAGAGTGGTTGAGATTCTCTTGCTCTCCTTGGTTGCTGTTTGCTCTCTTGCTGTTACAAAAGTGATCTTTATATTCACAGTTGGTGTACCAAATTTAACGAAACTCGTCGGTATTTTTAAAGAGAAAATCGCGAAAACTGAAAAAAAAAACTGTTCAGCAAAAACACACTACCGGATTACTTATTTTCTTGAAACTCAAAATATGGACAACATATTTAATTCTATTTAAACGACACAATTATATTACACAACCCCAACCCCTCCTCGCCTTAAATGACATTACCCAAAGAAACGATTCATATAAAAGTTGTAGCTCTTTGTATGTGTAGTGCGCACACATAGTTTAAAAACAAAATCGTTGGACCCGTTTTAGAGATAATAGTAGAAAAATTGATAAATACTTTTCAAATAAAAATTCACTTCAGGTCATCCGATTTTCTTCAAATTAGGAATTTCGACAACACATTTAATACTAATTAATATTATTTATATGATAGAATAAACTGAAACAGCACATTAGAGGAAAACCTAGCACCCAGCCCTCTCTCAAAAGTGCCCTTAAATGTATTTACACTTCGAAGAAATGTTTCAAATAAAAGTTTTAGCTCTTTGTATGTGTTGTTTATATATCAAGTTTAAAGAAAATCGTTGTTGCCATTTTCGAGAAAATTACAAAAAAACTTTAAAAAACCATTCAGTAAAATGGTACTTCCGGTTGATGGATTTGCTCGAAATCTTCGTGTCTGATACGGTAGTAGTACTTAAACGGATACTAAGTTTGGAACACACAGACACAGGCACTTACGTACAGACCGTTTTCTTTGTATTCAGGAAGTCCTAAAAACTTGTATTTCGAAAATCTGGCACCATCGCAATACAATTTTCTTATTAAGTAAGAGAAGATAAAAAAAAATCTGGTGTGAAACACTCACACAACTTTCTCTTACTGCAGTTTACAAAATTGTAATTCACAAATTTTATAGTATATCATATTTAATAAAATTCGTCGATGTTTTTATGGGGAAAATCGCGAAAGCTGAAAAAAAACCATTCAGTAAAAAAAATCATTTCCGATTATCTTGAAACTAGGAATTTTGGCAACCTATTTATTTCTAATTAATTTTGTTTATATGTAGAATTGTAAAATCAGTTCCACTTTAGAGGATAACATAACCCTATAACTCCTCCAAAAAGCCATCTTAAATGAGTTTATCCAAAGAAATGTTACAAATAAAAGTTTTAGCTCTTTATATGTATAGTTTACATCATTAGTTTAAAGAAAAATCGTTGGAGCCGTTTTAGAGAAAATGGCAAGAAACCGAAAAATACTTTTAATACTTTTATGCGTAAAAACACACTCTCAAAACATACTAAATTCTAAATAATATTATTTAGATGACAGAATTGTATAATAAACGAAAAAAGCACGTTATAAGAAAACATAACCGCATCCCTCCCCCAAAAGACGCCTTAATGAATTTTCACTGAGAAATATTTCATATAAAAAGAAGCTCTTAGTATGTGGAATTTTGGCTGATAACTTACTGTCGGATCCCATGGTGATACCTAAACGGAATATCAAGTTTGAACTTTCTGTGACTTTTCGTTTTTTGGCTATGGTGTTCATACACACACACATGCGCTTATAACAAACCTAACCCTCAAAATAATCTAGTTTTCTATTACCAGTCAATTCAAATTATTTCTAACAACAAATACAGATAGATTCTGAATGTTTAAGTAATATTTAATCCATAATAAATTACAAAATATAGAGATTTAGAGATATGGTAGGTAATGGCCATATAAATATAAATATGGCCATTGTTATTTTATATTATATTTTAAATAACAATATATTTTTACATAAAAACACAGCATATATATTTTATAAAACTCCTGGGATATACATTACATATATAACATAAACAATACATAGTTTTTTTTAAAAAAAACAACGTTCATACAAGGAAAGGTTTCAAAAGGGTTATACTACAAGCAAGTATATACAATGTTGCTTGCCGCCACTACTTACCATCTCCTCCTTCACTCTCACTCGGCAACAAAAATCACTCCCATTAAGCTTTTCAAATGAATATGTTTCTGTTTTCTGCAACGGCTTTGTAATACATTCCGCTACCATAATATTGTTGGTAAAGCAATATTTATGTTGCAATGTTCCTTACTCCACCAGGTTCCCCAAATAGTGAAATCGATGTAAATATGTATCATTCGATTGGAAACTCCTTCATTTCAGTGTTATACATTCTTATTTGCCTTCAATCATAAAGGTTCACGACTTGTTTATTTTGATATTTGGTAAAGATTTATCATCAAAATCGTCTAGAAGGAGCTGTAGGAAAGAATATTCCTGACATGCACTCGAAACAGAGAGCACTCCCCTCATTGGAGGAGTAAGCAAATGCTGTCTCCTACCAAGAAGAATGTGTAGCCACAACTTGACTTTCGATTACTCGTATCTCCTGCCCAATCAGGTTTTAACCCCATTAGGTTCATTTCTTCATCTTTAGTTAGCCTCGTTTACTCTTTCTTGTTTCTTCAAGATATCTTATAACTGTTTTTTAGGGCATTACAATCCTTTTATCTAGGAGTACTAACTCTTCTTCTAGTACCAAGTCCCCCTTGTCAATATTGGTCATTGCTTGGAAATAATTTTCATTATCTCTATTTGAAAATAATCTGTCGCCATTGGTATAGTTGAGCATTTACATCTTTCTTCATATTTAATCAAGTATTTTTTCAATTTTTTTCTCTTGATTAGAGTAAAAAATTTGCCTTTTTCTTATTCATAGAAAAGGTTCATTCACATTGCTTAGATCTTTAGTTTCAAAAAACTCTTTAATTTATTTCCAATCTTCATTATTACCAGTCATAAGAAAGTCATCTAAGTATAGCAGCATACCTTAGGGTTTTGTCTTCATTCAGCTTCCTATATATAAACATTTCTTACTTATTGTGAAATCCGAAACTATTAGATCTACAATGTTCCCCAAATAAAGCTCTTAGGACAATCACAGAATGGGCAAAACTTAGAAAAATCAATTTTAATAAAACCAAATCTAAAGAGCTCCATATTTCAAGAAAAATAACAGTAAACGATTTGTCTCTATTTCTTAAAGGGTAAACTCGAAGTAATAGATAATAAAATGCTTAGGTATAATTTTTAATAAAATATTTAATTGGGATAGCCAAATTTCTTCCATCTCTGATAGGAATGTATTAATATTAATATGTTCTCAATATCTGCGAATATTAATTGGGGACCTGGTTATGAAGTACTGAAAATTATTATGACGGAGCATTCATTCCATTGATTTCTTATGTAGTTACTTTTGGGATAAAGGAAAAAAAACTCTGAAAAAATTGGAGAGATGTCAGAAAATGATTCTTGATACAGAGAATTGTACATTACACATTCATTTTGTGATAAGATGTTATAGATTCATATCTTATGAAGCGAATCTGTAATCGAAAACATCGTGTCTATTTCAATTTCAATAAAACTCAGTAAAATAAGTGATATGTATGACATCCTGAAAAACAGAGGAAGAGAGGATCTAATAGTCCAATTCACAATAAGAAGTGGCTACATCCCGCAAAGATAAAGAAAATTGAAAAGACGATGAAAGGGGGGAACTGATTGAAGTATGAATTGATGGTTCGAAAAGAGAAGATAATGTAGGATGTGCTTTTATAATATATATGCAAGAGAACATTTAGATTGCATCCTCAGTGTTCAAACAATCAAGCGGAAGCTCTTACGATAGCTAAAGTTTGGAATGGAAATATATCAATGTTAATGAATTGATTCGAAATATAAATATTTTCGCAGACAGTCAAATAGCAATAGACACAGTAAAAAACAACACAATACACTCACCATTAATAGAAGATATTCGCGGTTGGATCAGTCAAACAGAAGAAAAAGGTGGCCAGATAGTTACCATGAGGTGGATCAAACACACGCAGTACATATAAAGAATGAAGAAGTAGATCATCTAGCAAAAAGAACAGCGCAAGTTACAAGTTTGGAATATTCCTACACTAAATATCCAAAAATTATATTTAAAGGCGAAAGTGAAACTGATTGAAAAATGAGATGGCAAAGAAATAGGGAGAATAACAAAGAAATTCTCTACTGGCATTAAAGATATAAGAAAAATTGAATTAGAAATGGACTACCGACTGACTCAGATACTGTCAGGACATGATCCATGCCGACAGTATTTAAATAAGTGTAATATAATAGAGACTGCAATATGCCCTTACAATAAAGGAATTTAAGATTTTACACACTTGTTATATATCACTGTTCAATGTTGAAAAATACAGAGCACCTTGCATAAATTACATCCTTACAACAGGTCATAAATGGTCACTTTTAGAACAACTCCTATTAGATAAGAAGTTTTTGATAAAAATTCTTGTTGTTTCTTAAAAAAATGGGATTTTCAAATATTATAAAATACATAAAAAATTTGTTAAATTTGTTTTCTTTTTAAAAAAAGCAATCAATTTACATTTTATCATCTTCTCTATATTACTCTTCTAAATTTATGAATATAACAGTGTTGTTATTATTTATAATAAAATTACATGTATTATATCTTTAACAAACTCTTTCATGGTAGGGATACTATCATGGGGGGGGGGGAATATATAAACATGGATCAGCTAAACCTCAAAATGATTTATATATTTTTTTCATTCCATGCTTTCGCAGATTGTTTAAATCTGTATACTGATTTCTGAATATATATATATTCAGAATTTTATATACATATTCATTAATGTATATATTGTACATATTATCTTCATTTATCGTGCCATTGCGAAAAGCTGATTTAATATCAAAAGTTCTGGTTAAAAAGTTGGTTATTTCAACACTGGGGTACTTTCATAATGTTCAACATATATTTGGGTTTATCCTTTTGCAACTAATATTGTTCTATATTTCTGTCATTGGAGTCATATGTTGTTCTAAATATATAACAATAATTACGGCCAATTACATTCAAATTAGATACATTTAAAATATTTTTAATGAAAATTCTGGTATACTTTATATTTTCAACGTTAGCATTTGTAATTTTGTCTGCTTTGACTTGATTTGATTTCAAAGCCCTGGATCTATAAGATTTCAAAGCCCTGGGTCTATTTGTCAATCCTTAGAAAAATAAGTTTTTATATTAGAAAAGAACAATAATCATCATTACTTTCATATTCGATTGCAGATTTCGCTTTATGAATTTTCTTTTCTATGTTCTTAGATTTTGTCATTTATTTGTGTGATGGTAACAATCTTTCTTTAAATGTTCGTATTTTTGTAAATAAAACATTCTTGATTTCACTGGTAATAAAATGTCTTTGGTTTTAAATCATATTTAATGAATGAAATAAACTTTCATATTAATCTCATAATCTGTACTTATATTTTCATTATTTCTTTTATATTCATCCAGCAATATATCTTTGACGTATGGTAGAATAAATTCATTGTCAGGATGAGCATCTAATGCACTAATCTAGGCTAGACCTCCAAATTATAGGGCTGCTACGTGGAAATCTTTAATTAACTTCACCTATTTTCCCAAAGTTTTTTAACCATCTCTAATGTTGTTCTAATATATGTATTCTTCTATTGTTTCGATTCTATGAACATGGATCTTGCTGAATTACAATTTTCATGATTTCAATTGTTTATCATTTAGTTTCTAAGAAATTGTATCTTGTGCTTTAATAACTTTCTTTATAAAACTTTGGTTGGCTTACCTTCAGATAATTACATATCAACTACATCTCAATAACTAAAACTATTTCTTATGAGCTACATATTGCACATCCCTAATTTCAATTTCCAAGTTTGATAATTATGATGATTTAATTTTGTAACTTCATTAATTCCATCAAATGTTTTTTTATTTTGTCACTTTTACCTTCATAAAAACAAGAAAATTTAATACAAATCAGCTGGCTACATATTATTCATGCAGCTACAGTTTTATTTTATTTTGTCTGCTCATCGGAACAATAGCCTAATATTGTCGATCAAAATACAGTCTTTTCTACATAATACATAGTATATTATATTTTATAAAACTCACTGGATATCCTATAACATAAACACATATGGCACATGTTACAAAACATGGTTAATACAAGTACAAAGACAAAAGTATCAGAGATATTTTCCGTGATAGCCTGCTTCTTTTTGTCGCCACTGACCGGTGCCGGGCTTTCGCCCATCATCAGGATATTTTTGTCAAAAGAGTGTGATAACATAGACTTGTACAGAGCAAATTTAATTGATACAATCTAAAGTCGCATTTGGTCGAGTGTATCAAATCAAGAAGCAGGCTATCTCGGAAAATATCTCTGATGCTTTCCAGCTCTGCGGAACCAACCACAGAAACAAAGGCAAAGGTCTCAAATGAATATTCCATAAGCATATATTTACAACATTGCCGCCAGTATTCGCTATCTCTTACAACTTGCAATTAATAAATGTTTTTACCAATTCGTACTGTGAAAGAGGTAGTTTTACGGGTATATTAAATTTTCGAACTTATGTTTTTACTGATATTACTTAATTTCCCTGAGTAAAGAAAAATGTTTTGGTGATGAACTGTAAAAGGTATGTCTATATGTTTTGTTTGGGTTTCTGAACTCAATAATTAAAAAAAAAAAATCTGGTAAGTCTCCCTCTTACAACAGTTCAGATAGTTTTAAGCGACAAATTTTTTGGCTGACCTGCTTTTAAAACTTCATAAACTATATCCAGTGTTCGAAATAAGTTCAGAGGTAACAACTATGCCGGTAGAGTCAGACAAATTAAAATGCAAAACATCTTCTAATTTCCATCAAACGGAAAGCATGACTTTTTCCCGAAGAGATCTTCGCTAACCTGGTAGGGCTGATGGCTTTCTGCCATTACTTGTGCATTTTTGGATTTTTGAAAGATATCCATTCATTAGTTGTAACTATTTCCACATTCTTTTACAAAACCGATCATCTTTGGATTCTGGAGAAAATTTTTCCACACAGCGACACGCTGTTTGGCTTGGCAGTATTACAATTTATGAAGATCTGAGCTTGGTATTAAATTCGGGATATCCAGCTTTCCGAGGTGTCATAATTCGGTAGGTAAACCTCAGTGGTCGCAAGCGGATTCTGCTTCATATATTCTAGCAATTCCTAATCGAAACCTAAAGACGATTATATCTTTGCTTATTTTTAGACTAGTGCCACACATTTAAACCAATTGGTGAAACCCCCTCTCCTATCAATGCACAAATTTCTTCGGCTGCCGCCTGTGCGATTCCCTCCCCCTAACAAAGCCTTAGAAGATCGCGAAACACAATTTTTTCTTCGGATTTTGGTTGCAGATATAATCGCAAAAAAAAGGTAAAGATGGTTGGGGAATAATTGAAAAATGGATTATTCAAAGTAAACATTCATATAAATTATATAAATAAAACTTATTTTTTTATTTATTTACAAATTAGTATGGGCCAGCTTACTAGGTAATTGAAAGATAAAGAACAGAAACAATAAAACAAAGATGGGTTTTCTCAGAGATCTTGGTAGTGTCTGGGTTTTAATCTTCTGGATGATGTAGGCTCGCCTATGTGGTAATGTGAAGCTGAGGGTAGTGTGTGAAGCGATAGGAAGAATTTGTCTGTAAGTTTAGTCATGTGTGTGTATATATCTGGCATGTCAAGTTCTCTGTGTGTTTGTGTGTTTCTGACAAACCAGGGAGCGTTTAGTGCAATTCGCAGTACCTTGTTTTGGGAAAGTCTGCAATCGTTTTGTCAGTGTGTTGCTAGCTGTTATCCAAACTGGACAGGCGTATGTCAGGAGAGGTATAAGGAGAGTTTTATAGAGTAGTGTGGTGCAGGAGTGTTTGAGTGGTGTGTTTCTGTTAATGAGTGGGTAGAGTTGTTTCAGTCGGGTGTATGCTTGTTGCAGTTTAGTGTTAATGTGTAGTCTCCAGGTGAGTCTTGTATCGAGGATTACGCCCAGATAACGCACTCTTGGTCTTTTTGTTTCCAGGGAATTTCCTGGTTGTCAATTGTTATAGGCGAAGGTCTTCATTCGAAACCGCCGGAGAGCGAAGATTTTCGCTTCAGTTTTAGATGGGTTTAACTTTAGCTTCCATCGGTGAAACCAGCCAGATATACAGTCCAGTAACGTAAGTCAGTAATGCTTTCGTTAATGTCTGTATTGGATGAGGCTAACATGGTATCGTCCGCGTAGGTAGCTAATGTCGCTGTAGTAGGTTCAGGTATGTCGGAGCAGTAGAGGTTGAAGAGTATTGGGCTCATGATTGCCCCTTGTGGTAGTCCCGCTAGTATTTGTCTTTCCGTACTGAATGTATTGTTGAGTCTTACCTGCAATGTTCTGTCTTGTAAGAAGGATCCTATTATTCGAGTTAGGTATGTTGGTGCGTTTGTGTTTGTAAGTTTGTAAAGTAGTCCAGAGTGCCAAACAGTATCAAATGCAGCAGCTACGTCAAGAAATATTGCTGCCGTGTATTTTCTTTCCTCAAAATTGTGTACAATGTGTTCTGTGACTCTTTTTAGTTGGTGTAGTGGTGAGTGTTATTGTCTGAATCCGAACTGGTGAGGTGGGATTGTGTTAGAATCTGTCAAGTGTTTTAAGAGTCGTTTGTATATTATTTTTTCTAATATTTTGGAGAGAGTTTAAGAGACTGATAGGGCGATAGCTGTTAGGATCGCTTTTTGGCTTACCAGCTTTGTGAAATACTATCACTATAGCATTCTTCCACTGTTTGGGAAAATATCCTAATCGAAGACAAGCATTGAAGATCCCAGTTAGGAATGCAAGATCTTTCAGAGGCAGGTTTTTTATGACAATATTGGGAATTAGATCGTCTCCTGGGGCCTTTTTGTTGGGGAGACCTTTGATAATGGATAAAATTACGGAAGGAGAAGTAAATGCGATAGGAAGTTCTGCTGTATGGTGAGGTTGTTGGAGTTCGGAATTGATGTGGTCTTCAATGTCCTGGTCCGTATGGTCAGTTAGAGTAAATTTGTTTTCAAGATGAGTCGCTATTGCTTCGCATTTTTCTTCATCGCTTATTGCCAACACGTTGCCTGATTGTAGTGGAGGAATCGAGTGTGTTCGTTTAGCAGTCTTTTTGTTTCTTTCCAGAGACAACAGTCGCCTGGAGTCATCGCTTCTAAGTATGTTCTGTAAGTGGAGAAACTGTAGTTGTCGAGTTCCTATTTGATTTGTCTAGCTAGTCGAATGAAGTGAGTTTTATTTGAAGGGTCTCTAGTTCTCTGCCAAATCTTACGACTTCTGTTTTTCTCATGTATTACGTTCAGAATTCGCCCTGGTAGTCTGTTAGTTCTGTGGACGTTGTCTTGTCGTTTATAAGTAGAGTGATTACGTTCAGAATTCGCCCTGGTAATCTGTTAGTTCTGTGGACGTTGTCTTGTCGTTTATAAGTAGAGTGATAAACACCTATATAAATGTGTGAAGTGAAGTGTCAATGTCGTCGTAGGACCTGTAATGAGTTGGTATTGTTAGTAGGTTATTCATTTCATGTCTGTAAACAAAACAAGCACCGCAATAAAAATATTCTGCGAAAAACTGTTTTCCCCAACCATATTCTCAATAGAATTATTAACCTTTCTCCCAACAATAGCCTCTTCAGTAATGGTTATAATATATACATATGGTCATTGCCGCCCGGAGCCTTCTCAGTGCACTGCCGGCCTCCGGACAGTGAGCTCCCGTTACAGATGAACACTGTTCATCAAAGGACAGTGAGTTGTAGAGGCTCCTAGGAAGAAAAAATCTAAGTGTAGCACAGCTGGACTCGAACCCCGGTCCTTTGCGTGGGAGTCCAGTAAGCTAACCACTTAGCTATTCCCTTCCCTTAATAATAATAATAATAATATATATAGATCCACGAATCCCGTAATTCCCTTACAACCATAAGTCATTAACATATTATGTTAAGGTTTTATAAAGAAAAATTAACAATATTTCAAAGACAACAAAATAAAATTGCCCCAAAAATGTATACACATCATTTACAATGAAGTATAGTTGCCCACGGATTACCACAGCTGTACTCCATGCATTTCGTCAGAACAGAACAGTACAGTTAGACTGCATACACTCTACACTGTACAGATAAGGACAAATGCAGTACATAAACTAGGGTCTCCATCCCTAGTTAAATGGCGTAATCCAAGGCAGAATGAAGGGATTAGCTCAGTGGTAGCGCGCTGGACTAGCAACCCGGAGGTCTCGGGTTGGAATCCAGCATGCTGCCCTTAGATTTTCTCTTCCTAGGAGCCTCTACAACTTATTAAATTATTCTAAATTTAACTTGTTAAATTTATTGCTGATGTTTGTGTGTACACATACTGATGAAGATTACAAAATATTATTGAAACCTTAACTATAACTACAAAATTGTTCACTGACTAATACCCTCCAAAAAAATAAATACAATAAAATGTACAATTTACTAAGAAAATAGTTTCAATAAAATAAAGGCTAAAGCCGGGACTAGAGAATCCTCCCATATCGTTCGAAATTCTATTGGCAAAGATCTCTCAAAACAGCTAAGTAGCCAAGAAGGAGTGATCCTTTCAGGAGTAATTAATACTTTACATATTGAGCATCTTTAATCATATTGCATATAATACAAATAATTGTTTAAAGAACAGGCGTTTCCATTTCACTTAAAGAAGCCAGCAAAGTTCACAATGCAATTTTTTCGGGTGCAGGCTCACAAATTAAAAACCTAGGATTTTTCTTTATCTTTCATTAATTTTGTTGACTATCTTTGATCTAAAATTTGTAATTAAAATGTGTAATTTTGAAAACAATAAATTTATTTATTGCTGATATGTATTCTGTTTAATGAAAAGGGATTGTATTTATGTTTATGTTGGCAGTACTAACATTATAAGTTTTGTTTTTACGATTGCCGGTGTTGACTGTTTATGTTACTTTTGGGTGATAAAAGAGAAAAATATATGCTGAACTAGTGCTATAATTTGATCTAATTTAATGCTTGAAATGGATGTAGAACGAGGTATGCAGAATATTGTACATAATTTTATACAATTTGTAATGAGTAATTATGAAGAATATTTTTCCTTCACTTGTTAAGTTTATTTCTATTTTTGATATTTTTCATTTCCACATTTGCCGATTAAGCAGTTGGTATGACAAAGGTGATAATTTTTAATGATAATATAACATCCTAGTCAAGGTCTTACGTTTATTTGATGTTGATGCTGAAATGATCAGATGGCGCCTTGGATTAACTTCTTTGTTTAATTATTCTTACAGGCTAACATGAAAGCTGAATGTGGTATTTTTAAATTTTAAAATATGAAATTAATAATTGCAGTGTAACTGAAACAAACTTAAGATGTATAGAAGTGAAAGAAGAATTTACATATTGGACGCTAATCTTCTTTCAGTATTGTGATGTGCCTTTACAATATCAATATCATAGTATAATATAAATTTCAACTTAAAAAAACCCCTTATACTTCAACTATCTGAAGGCTTATTTATTGTTAATAAACGAATTGTTCACTCCACATTTACAAATCATATGCCATATTCAGGTAGTCAATAATTTCAAAATTATAATTACCTATAACACATGAAAAGATGAACACCTTATGAGGGTAATACTGGCTAAATACCAAAGATCTTTGATAAGGACACTGGTTCAGTTTATTCGAGTGGACAAAAATCTTTTGGTAAATGATATACAAATGTTATATTTGAATAATATAGTGTTTTTATTCCATTTATTATCAATTGGAATTCAGTTTGCATTATCCTCAATCAAAAGCCAAATTGCAATTTTACTTGCATTAATATATTTTGTTAAAAAATTTAAAGCTTGTTATAATGGAGTAGTATATTTTTTTCATTGTGGTTACTGTTTAAATTTAGCCATGCCTACGAAGAAATTTAAAGGAGCAAGCGACAAAAAAGATAACAAGGAAAATGAAAATAGTAATCCTGTTAATCGAAAAGGAGTGCTCCTTTCGCTTGTCTCTGGTGAACAGATGGAAATCCCAGAAAAAGATATTGTAAGCAAATTTATTAATATAATATTAATTTTTGGCAGGGAGGGGAAATGGTTGGCTAGCTACATTATAATTTATTCATATTGTTAATATTGAATTTACAGATGGGCCGTTGCAGATCAGTAGCAGAATTTGAGAAACTAAATAGAATTGGTGAAGGAACGTATGGAATAGTTTGTAAGCTTTCTTTAACTTATTATTATTTAAGTAAGAAAAGATTTTTGGCTTAGGAGATATTACTGAAGTAGTTCATAAGTTTGTTTTTTTGTTTTAAATAGTGCCATAAAATGTAGTGTCTGAAATTTTCGTGTGTTTGTTTTGCATTGCATTAGTTTTTTGATCTATTACAAATACCACAGTTTAAAGAACATTTTTTTATAAAGACAGGGCAAGAGACACCAAAAATGACAATATAGTTGCTCTGAAAAAAGTGAGGATGGAACATGAGCGAGATGGTCTTCCATTAAGTGGTCTTAGAGAGATATCTGTGCTGTTGAGTTGTAAACATGAAAACATAGTTGAACTGAAAGAAGTTGCTGTTGGGAGAAGTTTGGAAAGGTAATATTTATTTTCAAATGCTTTTTTACAATGAAAATACATCTTGTGGCCTTTGCTAGGTATCAGAAGGACGCAAGGTTTTGATATAACGAAACTTATTGAATAGTCGTCCCATTCATTTAAGGTAAGCGAAACTTCCTACTTTTTACTTCTGACTAATCTAAAAGAATGCAAGAAATCATATCGCGCCTGTGGTTAGTCTGAGCTTTCCTATGTTTTTCGTGTATAGACTGTATATAAAGTTATTTCAGTTAAAACACCTTACTTCAAGGATATATTCCTCATGTCATAAGAAAACGTACCTAGCCAAATCTCCGAAATGCCATATTAAAAAGTCGCTATATCCGAAATGTCTTCGTCTCAGATGTTGCAAAACAACATTTTGTTACTGTCTATAATATTTATTTAAACTTTATAAACTTCAGAAAAAGTTTAAAAGAAATAAATTTTGCGTTCAACATTAGCGTAGTTTCATTGGGTTATAAATGAACATATATTTGAATGGGAGAAGTTTTGCGTTTCCCAACTAAATTATGAAGAAAAGTTGTGAAACTATTAAAAAAGTCATATATTAGTGTATAATTCTCTAGAGCAGTGTTTCCCAACCTTTTTGGGATTAGCGACATATTTGAATTTAATAAGTTTCCAGTGACACACCATATTAAAAAAAAAGTGTCTAAATTGCCACAACCATGAAGCATATTCAACAAATATGTTTTTGTTCATTAGGAAAGAAATTATTGTATCAAAAAAATGGAAACAAATATAAAATCTTAATGTGATATTTGTGCCTGTTGTTGTTCGCATAATTTCTTTATTCTGGGGAGAACAGGTGGCAAAGGAACTTTTCCAGAAGTAGCTCACGTTTTTGCGTTTAATTGGGATCATTGAGGAATATCCCAGTATGCATACATTTTTTTATTTGGGAGTTCCTCACTAATGTGGATTTCTTCAACCGGAAATATCTTTCCTTTCAAGGTATCTCGCCAATCGTTTCTAATCAATGCTTCCTCTGTTCGAAGACCGTCGAGCGTATCAACTTTTTTCCAGCAAATGACTCTGAACTTAAATTTGCTCTGGGCAAGTCTATGTTATCACATTGTTTTGATAAAACATCCTTATGACGGGCGAGCGCCTGAAACCGGTCGATGACACAAAAAAAAAAAATCTCCAATTTATTATCACGGTTGAACTTTACTTATGGTCGTCTCTTATGACGATAAGCGCGCGAAAATAGAACAGTGATCCACTTATTTTCGAGTCAGACCGGCTAAGGGTTTTTTTTTTTTTGGTCAGCGCGTGGTACAGAAAGCGTAGCCCCCCGGAAAAGAGATTACTGAATGCCTTACTCTATTAAGGTTATGCTTTTCCAGAGGCCCCGCCCTCCGTACCAACTGTTCACAAAAAAAAACCTTTAGGTTATACTTACTAGAGTAGAATACATATTTTATACAGTAGATATCATTAGAGTTGGTAGACCATACACTCTACCGGCGCACTATAGTGAATGGTAACATGATAAAAAGAGTGAATAATATAAAGGCTTAGGGTCCTTTATTAAAGCTGATGGTTTTTCACTAAAGAATTTAAAAAAGAATAGGAAACGGTAGGAAAGTGCTGGGAATGCTGAATTCTGTCTTGTGAAACGGTAATATACTGAGCAGAACAAGTACTATATACAACAGAAACATGGGCCAAAACTGGACAACACTCCTGAAGCATGCTCTTTTATTTCCCTTTTTATAGTTGGAGGAAATGTATCCAAAAGATATTTCTTCAGGAATTGTTCTTCAGGCCAGTTGAATACTGGCAGATAATTTCCATTTAATTCTAATCGTACAACTTGGATAATATTCTTATCATTTTCCCATTTACACGTAGTGATATCTTTAGAGGTCGACAGATATGATGTACGTATATTTGGTTATTTTGGGCACCTAATTAGAATTGCATTATTGTGTTAATTATAAAACGATTATCCTCGCAGGATCTACCACGTCTGAATCTTTTCATCCTTTCTGGAAATCAGGGATAATGGTATGTATGTAGCCTAAGAACTTAATCTATCAGGTAGAATATTCATAAATAACTTTAGAAGGCTGTTAACAAGGGCAGTGCCGTAGTTATTACTAGGATATTTTTTACATTTGCTTTTTATGCAGCATGAACATAATGATAAGTGACTTTTCCTTTGGTCACACCTCTTCTCAAAAAACTTATTAAACAAAGATAAAACAAAGAGAAGCTACTTTTCTGACAGATTCTTAATGAACTCATAAAGATTTGATCCATTCCCGGCGATTTACTACCTTTGGATCGATCATGTATGGACGTAGATTCTTAATATCAAATATCATTGTCGAGATATGAATGCCTAACATCGATGAACTAAAAATAGCCTTAAATTGCTGTTTATTTTTTAAAAAGAATGTTTCCCAAATAATTTCTAAGGTTTGACAACACTGCAATTTGATTACCTCGTTCGTAATAAAAATTTTTCTGCACAATTATTTTATGATCAAAAATTGTGTTCATAATTTCCAAACCAAACTGTGGCATACCCATATAATTTTCCTCCATTCCAGTTCTACCCTTCCTCTCCAAAAACTCCCACGGCCCTATATTTTCACCTTTCCTTAAGCGAGCATTCATAACTCCCATAAATAGTATTTCTTTTCTTCGTAGAAGAACCATTGTTAGGCGCATTGGTGCCAATAATCGCAAATTCTCTTCATGTCATATCACCCACTATTATCCGTTCACTCACAAAATTCTATCCAGTTATTTTGTCTGTTTTATATGTAGCGGGATAGACACCCCAGCTTTGTCTAGGATATGATTTTCCACGCCACTCAAAAAATTTATGAAATCATCCACTATTTCAGTTCATTTATTCTTTTTTTTAGTTTCAGATAGCCTTATTATGACCATCTTGTATCTTTTTAGTAGTTCAACCAGCGTCCCCCATTTGGTTGGACTCGAGCATTCCAGTGTTCTAGAAGTTTGTCCTTTGCACTAGCATGAGTCGTAATCGTTTAGTCCTTTCTATATTTTCTCTATTCTTTCTTTTAGCGTAAACCTGGAAGACCAGAATTTCTTCCCGATGTTTCGCACATCTTCATAGAGCTGTGAGGTTTTTGTAGATCTGCCTGCTTCACAAGACAGCCGACCTCCCTCTGATGTGTCCCCCTTGTTCTTGATTGCTTATTCATCAGACCAATGTCTGCTTATTTCGCAGCTGACCATCATATTCACACCCTGTGGTCATGCCCTGGTTACATGGAACTTGGGAAGGTGACCCAGGGCCTGAGTATGGATAAATAAGAAATAAAAACTAAATCTGAAAACAAAACAGGAATTTTCTTTTAAACCGTTGATAATATAATGTATCTCTTATGATGATACTATATCCTCTCTCAAATCTATTTATGAACAGTTAGTGGAAGGTTAAGCCTCAGCGTTTATAGAAGATGGTATTCCGGCAAACATAGGTGCATTCAATTTTGTGATATGATATGATCAAGCAAATTTTGTAACACTTGGCTTATTAGTGAACGCCTCTTGCTTGGCCAGCTGTAAAAAGATGAACGATAAATGAAATTTTTAAAAAAGAGCTTATTCAAAATTCTAAGTACATAATATTTTTTGAAATATCTAATATTTCCGTCACACACTCGAAGACGCTTATGATATACAA
The DNA here is from genome assembly GCA_011037195.1 of Triatoma infestans. NCBI lineage: Eukaryota > Metazoa > Arthropoda > Insecta > Hemiptera > Reduviidae > Triatoma > Triatoma infestans. Next base: position 514,819 of record JAAEAF010000135.1, on the reverse strand, counting down.
ATAAGTCGCGACTCATGCCTTGGGAAACACTGATCTAGACAAACGTCCAACAATTTTTTTTCTTCTTTTGACTCTGTAATTCAATCCAAGACTATGTGAGACAGTCTTCCCAGTCCTTTTCCATGAGCATTCATTGCTCGAACCATGCGTCCTTTCCATGTGTTTTTTTAATGTTTTGTTGTAAGCTTTTTCTGATCTGGAATTTCATCCCTAAGGAATACATTTGCTATATGAGCCTCAAAAATAGTTGTATCGTGGTGACTATTTGAAATAGTTCAGTTACATTTTAAAACATGATAAAGTAGTCGTGGGCTCCCTTTGCAATCGATGCTCTAGTTGTTATTAAAATGGTTTGCTTAAGATTATTTGTTGCTTACTCTACTATTTTCATTTTGATTTTTGATCCTTCGAAATCCATCCAAAGCTTTCAGACTTTTCTCAGTGTCAGAGAAAATAGATGTCCTTCTACCGGTTGTTCCGTTGCTCCGAAGATGCTGTACAAAAGAAAGTGACGAAATCTGAGCTATTAGCAAAGAAGTTACAAGTTCTCTCTAAAAATGCCAGAACTCAACCCCAACTAGTTTCAGATTTATCTTTGAAAAGCAAGATCTTATTTTTATCCCTAGTTTTTTTTTAGCAAAGTAGCTAACCTATTTCCTCAATTAACGCCCTAAATTAGAAACAGAATGATTAATTCTCAAACTTTAAAATAAATTTTAAGATTTATTATTTTGTATGTAGATAGTTAACCTTTTTCCTAAATTAATTCCTTAAATATCAAATAATATCATTAATTCTCAAATTTTTAAATAAGTGTTGATATTTAAATGTTATTTATTTTTTTTTTATTTCTCAGTATATTCTTAGTAATGGAGTACTGTGAACAAGATTTAGCAAGTTTACTAGACAATATGCAAGCCCCATTTACAGAAGCACAGGTGAAATGTATTATGATCCAAGTTCTCAAAGGGCTTAGGTATCTTCACAATAACTTCATCGTTCATAGGGATCTGAAAGTATCAAATCTATTGATGACTGATAAAGGTTGTGTTAAAATTGGTATGTACCAAATTTTATATATCCATTTTCTATTAATTTTTCATTTTTATTTGTTTTTATAATAGTTGTAAGTCAGTTATAATAGCTCCATTATGGTATCTCCATGAGATAGTCTTAATTTTTAAGCAATAAGTAATATGTTGTTCCATATTATATTCTTCGATGTAAAAATATATTTTTGAGGATTTAATTTTTGCTTCTATAGCGGCCTCTACACGGTCAATAATATTGTCAATATCAGTATTGACAATATAACCATCAATACTCGTGCTAACCAATCACAATACTTCATTACCTTACACGATCAATATTGATGGTTATTATCAGTATTGATGGTTATATTGTCAATACTGATATTGACAATATTATTGACCGTGTAGAGGCGGCTTAACATTCTGATTGCTCACTTTCAGTCGGCATGAAGGGAACCAAATACTTTTTTATACGTGAAGTAAAATTAGGAATAATTAAATGTACGTTCAGATATCAGTTTTGAATTTTGGAGCAAATTTTTTTTTTAATTGAATTTTTTTAATTCACAGTATAAGTCAGTCCAAAAGACAGATTTTTTAAGAAATTATATTAATTTTAATCGTGTAACAAAATAAAAAGTTTTCGTATTAGTTTATTGAAAATATAGGTCATAGCAATAAGTAAAACATAGATTCATATAACAATAAAGAGATGTTTACATAAATGCGATTGATTATCTTTTTAAATTTTTGATTCCCTCAGTTTTGCTACTCTAATGGCCTACTTTTTTACAAGTTTAAAACACTTTTTTCTTAATGAAATCCAAAATCTTTTAGCGTAAATACTGCTATTGATGCCTTTTCTATTGTAAAAATTCTTAGGGGATACTCCATTTAGATAAGTTTTAACTAAGATGTGATTGGAAGCAAGCAAAAAAATGTAATTCCAACATCTCCTGATTTGTAGAATTTACTTGTAAATAGATGCTTTCCAATGATGGAAAAATAATTTCCTCAACAATCACAAGCTAACAAACGGTGCAAAATGTTTGTTGTCAGCATTTTGCTTTTAAGGTAACTAAGTTGGATATTTTTAACCTTTCTTCTTCCTTGGGTTGGCGTTGTCCATGGCCTTCTTTTCTTCCTTACAAGCGCCTTGAATAATTTTTCTTTCATGGAGCAGTTCGTGCCAAAAATATTTGAGGATTCTCTGGGCCAAGAATGTTTTGTAGAGAAAGTGGCTATAAAACCAAATTTCTGCGACCTGAAAGAATAATTGTGACTCACTTTCAGGTGTGACTATAAGTCAGTCAGAGTGGTTAGGTAGCTATAAATATTATCAGAAATACACTATCAGTGTAATCATGATTTTTTTGAGTGGTAGGTGATATGACACAACTAATAGAACTTTCTGAGCGGTTAGACTGGATGAAGGGGACGTTGCTGTAGGCTGTACGTAGGAACTTGGCCAGCATACATTCCTGAATTTTTTTTCCAGAGAAGCGTTCTTCACGGCTCACAAAGAATAACTGGAGTCGATGTCTCGCAAAACGTCCACATTACCAATATTGCGCAACATTGTCTAACAATTGGCTCGTGTCTCCCATTTCAAATGGGGGACCAATGTTCTGCGATTTTGTTCCAAAAACGAATTTGTCTCTCGATTATCTTTGACAATCGCTCGATTGTATCTAGACATTGTTTACATACAGAAATCGCTCGACTTTGTATCCAACTGTGTATCCAAGAATGTAATAGACTCTAAAGTGCATAGTGTGTTATTGTTAATGAGTTTGAGTTTGCTTGTGGATTTGCTAAACTCAAGTAGTTGCATACATCAGTTATCTTTAATGCAGCCCCTTACGTTATTTTTTTATTCTTCTGTCAATTTGTGAGGATAATATTAGACAATGTAATAATTGTGACTAACTCTTCAATATAAACACAGTTTTATTTTGTGACAAAATAAAATTGTGTTTATACTGAGGAGTTAGTCACAATAAATTATTACATGGTTATTATTTATTTATTTTGTCTCACGATAGTAACCCCACCATGATAGATTTTATTAAATAATTAACATGCTCCATAAAAATATAATACTTGTAATATTATGATAAAATTCAAGAAGATAGTTAAAATTCGTAAAGAAGTTAAAATTCGTAAGTTTGGAAAAATATATATATATATGAGGATATGGACATGACAGTTGAAATTTTGTATAACTAAATTTACTTATTATTTATTCATTTGAAAATCCCATTTTTAACATACAACAAGAATTTATCGTATTCTTGAGAGTTATGAAAATGGTCATTTATGTCCACTTCTCAGATGTAACTTATGAAAAGTGGTTCTCTGTATCTTTCCAGAATTGAACACGAAGTAGGTATTATCAAGATCGTAATCTTGAATTCCTTCATTGCAAGTTCTCAATGGAGATTCTATATTATATTAATTTAGATACTGCTGACATAGGCCAGGTAATGACAATGTGTGATAGGCCCTTTGTGTATGAGGTGAATGTTGAAGGTTAGGCAAGTGTTAAGGTGCGTTTCCACTGAAACACTCTGTGTTTGCAACTGTTTACAATTCTTCAAAAAGGCACCAACTTTGGTTCCCATTTTGTCCAAACCGGAATAAATAAGTCGTCAACAGTTTGAAGAACATTTCAGTTGACAACTAGCTGTCTCCACTAAGACTATTTAGTTGACAAAATGTCGTCAAACGACGATGATATTATGCTGGCAGCCGCGACTTTAATTATTTAAGCAAAAAGAAACTGAAGCATAAATATTGGGTAGGACCAAGCCTCAGAGAAAGAGACATACATGTTGGGATTGAGCTAATAAATACTTTGAGAATAAATGACTTGTTAGCAGGAAGTATTGAAGATGGACATATTAGAAACTTACTTCGTGTGGCTGACCCTGATTTTGAACGGCTGCTCAATCTTTTGGACCAAAAATAAAAAAAACAGACACTAATTATAGAAAAGCAATCACACCTACGGAACGTTTACCAATTCCTTTAAGATTTTTGGCCACCGGGGATTCGTACCTGAAGGGTGTAATATAAATCAGTTAACGTGCCAGTTAATTCGTTCGTCCATGTGACAGACATGTTTCTGTTTGCACCTGATGTTCCTAACTGATCAAGCGTACACACAGAGCACACAAATATCCCCAGCACGCATATTCCTTTGATGTTTACCGCCTAAAATGGAAACACGGTTCTAGACATTTGTTTACAATTTTTGTTGGCAACTTAAGATAATAACAGAAACTTTTGTCAACAACATGTGTTGACAACACAAAAGTTGACAATTTTCTTACGGTGGAGAGTCGGCTTTAGGCTGAGACATTGCAGAATTGCCGAAATCTTCGGAAAAATTGGCTAGTCCATTCTTTTAAGCTATTGATTTGTTGTTCCCTTGAGATCGATTCCATAAATCAGGGCCCCCTAAATATTAATATTAGATGAATATTGTTGTATTTGTTTAACTGCTCATATTATTACTGTTAAATCATTTATGCGAAATTCCAGCAAGACTTACTTTTAATACTGTTTGATTGTAATGATTTTTTTTTGTATATGCCATTAAATTTGCATAATTAACAAAAAAAATGAAAGAATTAGAAAGATAGTAAAATAATTAATACTCATCAGTGAGAGGAATATGCCTGCAGAGAGTTGGATAAAAATCAATGTCCGGGAGTAATATTTGATTATTTCTTGAATAATGAAAGGAAAAATGCTATTTAAAAGTGAATTACCTATTAATTAGTAATAGTTTTCATGTTTCCTGTTTTATATTTAATTATTTAATGGAATCTATGAAATTCCATTTTATTATATCTCATTTGTTCGTGGCTCCCCAACTGATAGCTCAATGACAGCTCCTCTAGGGCATGGCCAAAGCTTGGAGAAACTCTGCCCTGCTATGGGACCTCTAGACATGCAAGTTAATTAAAAAAACAACTATTTGGGCTATTATAGACTCATTTTCTGAGATAACTGCATTCTGTAAGGGAGATCCCACATACTATATATTTTAGATTACTATTGTGGTAAGGATCAAGGATCAATTTTTTGGGGTATAAGTTTTTGACTGAGCTCCGTTAGGACTGCTTTTATTGTTTTATTTGCTAATCGAGCTCTATGCTAAATTGTATAATCCTATAAATAAAAATAAAAATAAAATAGGATTGATATAAATCTTTGGAAAATTTATATCAGGATTTTAGTTTTCAGTGCACTTTTTAAATATATCAAGTAGTTGAGCAAAAACCTTTTCAAGGCAGTTTGTATTTGTTTTCTTTTATTTTCTAATTTTGTAACCTTTTAATTATTCGTGTTTCTAGTTGCAAAATTCTTAAAATTTTAAGTTCTTTTTTTTAAGACTAGTAAATTAGATCTCCCGCAGGATGGACAGGATTAGCCATTTCTTCAAGGAAATTGCATCCTGCAGAATCGTGCAACAACACGAACAATGCTTACGACAATCCCCAATCAAAAATACCCATAGGGCTTGCAGAAGTAGTTGATGTATGCAATTGGATTTAGCTTACCCTCAGCCAAACTCACTCACACATTCCATATGTCTTTATAGATGACCATATTGTATGTATAAATGGGTAGAAAAATGATCTTTTAGGTCCCCCCCTTTTTTGATGACATAAAAACAAGTTGGGTTAAAAGAAAATCTTATTATTCAAAGAGGATCTAATAAGCTCTTCGAAATAAACATAGAAAGAAATAAATATAAAAGTTTATATAAAAAATGCAACAAAAAAAAGTTTCTCTGCACTTTTGGCATATTTACAGTGTAAAGTTGTACCTAATTGGCCTGCAATCAAGGGACACCCTTGGATTTGTAAACACATACAAAAGAACATTTCACTAATTTTTATAATATTTATTATATTTTGCTAATGGTGTTTTACAACACTGATCTTCTTTTAGTCCAAGAAATAAATTCCTCTCCAATATCCAAAGAGATTGATCATTCAAATAAGATAGAAATGTTACTGAGCAAGGTTAACTACCATTAGTTGTGCCAATAAATGGTAGCTTGATCTTCAGCTATAATTAGCTAGGTATTCGTTACAGGGTTTCTGTGTATAGTTTGGTACATATAAAGCTCTATAGGGTTAAGAAAGAACGAAGTTCTTAAACGGCCTCAGGATAATACAAAATGATAAGCTGTGATCGACAACTTTTCAGCTTAAGTTATCGTAATAAATCTGGTATTTTTTGTTTGTTGCTCGCTTTAATAACAGGGGGAGGGTTCCAATCTTAGATATTAATTCCACTTGTGTATGTTTTTTGGGGGGATTTCAAATAGTACTTTGTGTATTTTCTAGATAAAATTATTCATAATTCATAATTTTTATTTTCATTCATAGAAATTTTCTAATCTTTTAACATATATCACTTTTTTTTATAGCCGATTTTGGACTAGCACGTTGGTTTGGTTTGCCAGTACAGCCAATGACTCCTCGAGTAGTAACATTGTGGTATAGGTCACCGGAATTGTTGTTACAAGCCAAATCGCAAACAACATCTGTGGATATGTGGGCTGCAGGATGTATACTTGGAGAACTTTTAGGTAACAATTTAATTTGTTCAGTATATGGTTTGAAGATAAAAAGTTGATTTAGAGGTTTCGAATTGAAGATGTTTCTTTTTTTTTCTTGATTTTTCTTTTTACTTTCTCTTATTTATTTTCAAATTTGATGATAAAAGAAAATGTAAACATGTTCTGATATTTTATTTTATGTTATGTTGTTCGATAAGACCGCTGTATTCAATGTTGTAAAATAGATGTTAAGGTTCGGTCATAAAAAAAACTCTTTTTAAATTTTCACCGTCGTTTCGGCATATTTATTGGCTTCTTCAGGGTCTGTATAAAGCTTTTAATACAAATTAGAAAAAAAGGAAAAACAACATAAAATATAAACTTAAAATAAAAATTTTCAAATAATAATTTTTTTTAAATAAACTATATAAATAAACTAAATAAAAAGTATTATATGTATATAGCAAGTTGAAATTTATTTTTAACTCGATGACCGATTTATTAAGTTTATTTCCTAAAAAAATCGCAACTGCTTCTGAATCAGCTCAAACACTGCTTACTGCTCGTGGAGTTTCAGTCAGTGCAGAAACTGTACGAAGAAGGCTCGCCGAAATGAATTTACGGCCTGTAAGGCAAGCCACAGCCCCAGCCACAGCCACAGCTCACCGTAGACCATCGGATAGCCCGCCTAGAGTTCGCTACGGAACACCGCAACTGTACTGAGAACGATTGTAGAAACGTTCTCGTTTCGCTCTATACGCACCCGAGTTTACCGAAGGCCTGGGGAGCGCTACGTTCCGTGCAATATTTCTGGAAGACTACAATTCGGAGGAGGCTCAGTGATGGTATGGGCTGGGATTTCTATGGAGGCAAAGATTGAGTTCCATGTGTTCAACAGGGCATCCTTGAATGCAGATTTGTATGTGACTGAAAATTTGCAGCTATTTATTGGGGATAATTTTATTTTTATGCACAATAATGCTCGACTACACACTGCTACCTCAGCTGTTAAGTATCTCCAGGATACTGGATTCTAGTTCTGAGATGGCCAAGCATACAGCCCGGGTTTAAACCCAATTGGGCATCTTTTGGATCAGCTAGGAAGGCGATTAAGAAGGAGAAGTAATCCTTCTATGAGCGTACGAAAGTTACATGCCCTGGTGGAAATATGGGAGGAAATAATGCAAGAATTTGTGAGCAATTTAATAAGGAGTAGGCCGAGGAGGTTAGATGCAGTTATGCGAGCAAGAGTAGGTAATACGCGTTATTAAAATTTTTAATCTTAAAAAAAAAACGGACGAAATAATTTTTTTTTAAACTCAGTTTTTGCTGATAAGTATGTTAAATTAAAAGTTTTTATTTCTTTTATGTCATTTTTGTTTTCATTTTAACCCTCCCATATCTTTACACATCTTATATTTGGTAACTAAATGTTGTAGAGTAAAAAAGTTACTGAGAAAAAATAAACGCATTTTTCTAAGTGCGCCACTTTTTTGTGGGGCAGTATATATACCAACAGAAAAGCAATTACGTATTTATAATTATTTATGTATTTGCAGATCGAGAACATTTTATTTTAGCAACGATTAATAAATATGTCGAAGATGTTTATAGAAAGAGACCCATTTAAAAAATTCCACATTACATTACTTCCTCTACAGAAGTAAGCGAAAGTTACAGTGAAACTTTTTAATGATCGGATCCGAGATCTTGGTGTTGTAAATGACTAATATTTATTATCATAAATTATTTTTTTTTTTTTTTTTTTTTAAATTTAAGGCGTGTCAACATCCGTGGTCATATGCGCCCGGAGCCTTCTCAGTGCACTGCCGGCCTCCGGACAGTGTTTTCCCGTTACAGACAACACTGTCCATCACCGGACAGTGAGCTGTAGGGGCTCCTAGGAAGAGAAAATCTAAGGGTAGCACGGCTGGATTCGAACCCGTGATCTCCGCGTTGCTAGTCCAGCGCGCTACCACTGAGCTAATCCCTTCCCTTATCATAAATTAGTACACTTGAAACATTGAATTATTGACAGTTACTATAATCTGGCATCAAACTGTTAACATAGCTGAAAGTTGAAACCCTTTTGCATTATTTCGCAGAATAAATTGATATAATTGGTTTTAATTTTGATATCAAAAACTACGTAATATTGGATGTACACAACTCTTCGAAGACATTTAATTAAGAAGTTAAAATATGTTGAGCTATTGAATAGGTCCTATGTAGAAAACCTTGGCAAATATGATCGCAATTAGAATATTAATATTTAAACAACTTTTTCCTTCATCGAAAAGAATTCTTATACGATTTTCCGTGATTAAATACAATTTTTATGTAATCAAATTACAATTTTTATGCAAAAAGTGTTAATGAAATATATTTTTTACGAATTTAGGTTAACATGTTATCCTCATGTTTTAAAAATTATGCCTTTTTTTTTTTATAGGACATAGACCTTTACTACCGGGAAGAAGTGAAATGGCCCAGCTGGAACTAATTGTAGATCTGTTAGGCACTCCTTCTGATTCTATATGGCCTGAGTATTCTAGTTTACCGGCTTTGCAGAATTTTTCACTGAAGCATCAACCTTATAATAATCTAAAACAGAGATTTCCATGGCTATCTGCTGCTGGCCTGAGGTTGCTCAATTTTCTATTCATGTATGATCCCAAAAAAAGAGCCACTGCAGATGAATGTTTACAAAGTTCTTATTTCAAAGAGCCACCATTGCGTAAGTTGATCAGTATAGTTAATATTTTTGTTTATTCCAGTTAATTAAATAATTTTGACAGAATCATTTCTATTTAAAATGATGAGTTCAAATGTCAAAGTTATTTGGGATGTTTGAAAGCGTTTAACAGATTCTTTCTAAATCTAATTGGAAGCTTATCCATCACTTAAAATGAATTCAATCTGCCTTATGTTTCGAATTTTCTCAAGTAGGATATGCCTGTCTCTATTATGCTTCCGCGGTCATTCTCATTAAATAAACTTAAGTTTCCGGGATGAGACTGCGTCGGTGATTTGTTTTAATCTAACGTTTCACCCATATTGTAATGTAGCATGCAAGGCGACACGACCCTAAAAGAAGCTCATTGCAAAATGGGTGGAACATCGATTTATAGCAGACTACTGAAGAGTTTTCAACTCGGCAACGTAAGAGTTTGTCTCATTATATTCCACTAGTACATAAAATAAAATAAAAAGTCATACAAGTGCATGCATTTAAGGAATTGTATCTTCTAAGTAAGATTTTATATTCAAAATATATGGCAAATATGTGTACTACAATTCATTGCTGTTTGTCTCTTTTCTTATAGAAGCTTTTTTTTTTTTTCAATTGTTTGTTATTTGTGATTGTGAAATAATAATATTTTTTTACCAAGCATGTGATCCAAAGATGATGCCAACATTCCCGCAACATAGAAATATGAAGACAAAAAATAATAATGGCACAAATCCACCTGCTCCTTCAGGTGCCCTTGATACTGGTATTAATGATCAAACAATGAATTTACCAGCCATCACTGATTTGGTTTGTTTCTCTTAAGTTTTAGTTCTTTATTTTTATTTTTATATTTGTATATTAAATTTAAATTTATTTTAATATAAATCATCATTATTAATTTTCTTTTAGCTTGGTTCTTTGGTGAAGAAGCGGACGTATGATTAATGTAATTTCGCATTGTCTATAAATAGTCATATCACACATATATATATTTATGTTGTATTTCCTTTAATTTAGTAATTACATTTTTGTAATTTCATATTTCCCAAAAATCATGTAATTATATAATTTTGTACATGAAATTTCTTTTAGTTTTATGAATTATCAAAATGAATAAACCTGGAAGCACTATTTATGGTATTCAAGCGGCTCATGCAATCAATTATCATGTATTTTTTTAGTGCGACAAACACTTCATTATTCACGATTGTTTGAAATGTGCATAAGTGGCAATAGTAGATGTTGAATTATGTTACACTCACTTGTAGCATTAAATTGTGAATAAATAATAAAACAAAATATTTACTTTTGTGTTTCTTCTATTCATTTTTTTTTTTATTTTTTTTTTTAATTAAAGGCGTGTCAACATCTATGGTAATTGGCGACCGGAGCCTTCTCCTCAGTGCACTGCCGGCCTTCGGACAGTGTTCTGCTGTTACAATCAACGCCGCACAATCTCCGGCGGTGAAGCTATAGAAGCTCTTAGGAGAAGAAAATCTACAGGCAGCACTGCTAGGCTTGAACGTGGGACCTCCGCGTTTAGTTCAGCGCGCTACCATTCAGCAAACCCCTTCTTTTTTTTCCAGCAGTAAATCTACACTTATCTCTAAATTATTCAATCAGTATTTTTGCGCTTGATGGTTATCTGTTGCGCAGTCTATAATGAGGTGCTGACGTATGTAATGTACGGCTCTTATCCACCTGTGTATATTAATTAATAAAGCAACAATATAAATTTGTTTTGTAGCACTAACCAAACATTGCATAGAACAAAAACATGAACTTGACATGGAAATCACTACAATTCTGTCCATTAACAGTAATTGTAAAAAAAAGAATATATATATTAGAAATGATACACATTAAAAACGATAAATCAGCTATCAATTTTAGACGCGGTACCAACAACCTATCGCTCAGCTATAACACTTCTCCTGGAATTTACTAAACAGCATACTCAATATGACACGGTTTTCCCCTCTCTCCTAGCTCTTTATAAATCTTGACACACCCTACTTCCTTAACACTTGGTGATGGTATATCACAAGTTAAACTATAAAGAAGTCCAAAAAGTAAACAAAATTGTAAGTATAATAGTACACAATAAGTCCAGTTATGTTATGAGAGATATTTTCCGTGATAGCCTGCTTCTTTTTATGTCATCGACGGTTTCATACGTTCACCCATCATAGGGTGTTATTGTCAAAACAGTGTGATAACATAGACTTGCTCACTGCAAATTTAGTTGATAGAGTACAGTGTAGACCATAGAATGTATCAACTTTCTGTATAAGTTTATGTTATCACACTTTTTTGATTAAAGCATCCTGATGATGAGCGAACGCCCGAAACCGGTCGATGACCACAAGAAAGATGCCCCGGCTATCACGGAAAATATCTCTGATGCTTTCCAGCTCTGCGGATCCAACCACAACAACAATTATGTTAGTTAGATTTCCATATTTTACTCTTTTATGTATATATATATATATAACATATTTTTTTAAATTTTAATGGTTACGATAACGTTCGGACACGTACCGCTAACCGCCTGATGTTTCTGGAAAAGTGGTTAATACTAAAGAAATAAATTATCTCTGAATAAAGAAAAAACAAAAGTTTTTAATCTAATTCAATACAAAATGACCCACCTGTCAAGTTTTTAGGCATAATTATTGACTCAATCTCTCCTGGAAGGGGCACATACAGAAGTTGAGTGGTAAGATGGCACGATTAATCTACCTGTTTAAAAAGTTGAAAGATGTCGTTTGTATCTATGGAAGTAAGCAAACAGCGTATTTCGGATTATTCCAGTACAAGCTGAATATCACTGTACTGTGGGGAGCAGCCTCAGACTCTAAAAGTATATTTAAAATCCAGGAAGAGGACTTAAGAATCATGTTTAATAGGAAAAAACAGACAGCTACTCAAAGAGAATGGAATACTAACTAACGTTACCGTCTTTATTCATTTACCATGTGCATTCATATACAATGCACATTAAAGTTAGCGAGAATAAAGACTTAAGAAGTAATAAACATTCCTATAATTAAGGAGCTAAAAAGAGACTGTTTATGTCCGAGCTCAATGGATACCAAAATATTCAATAAAATTCCAGCAGAATCAGTAAGTCATTTAGAGAAAAAAGTAAAAAAAAAACGCATTTTATTAACAGGAAGAATCTTAGAAAACAAATGGAAGGTAACCCAATTCAACACTCACTGATCTGATATTGACTGACTGTAGCCGCCATTAATTAAATTACGAGTTGTCAGTAGTTAATCAATATTTACTGTAGGTCACATATTATGTTTGTAAAATCACAACCACATAATGACGAGCCTATTATGTGTGTGTAAAAACCATATGTTCAGGTAATTATAATGCATTCTATTTTATTCTATAAACTTTGTTAGCGCCCGCTCTAGCGGTTACGTCGCCCCGGACAAAAAGACAAATTGCCACCCCTTAAGAATATATACACTACCGATCAGAAGTTTGGGATCAGTTAAAAAATTGGACCTTGAATTACTTCACTATAGTCAATCGTGTCCAATTGAAATTCTTAAAGTTGCTCCTAAATCTGTGTCGACAAGTCCCAAATAGTTTCGTTCGCTGGAAATTGAATGACGGCAAGTGAAAACCAATATCTTTAATAAATCTATAAGATTCTGGCTGAAGATTTTATCGATGTAAAGCAGCTCACCTCTGAAGATATGCTGTAGAAGACTTGTGAAGCTTTTGGATGGTTCTAACATTCATTTTAACTGGGTGGCTCTTGTGAGAGAAATGCTTTACTCTATGGGAGCGCAGGACATCTGGGAGGCGCAGCATGCGGTCGTGATCTCTAATAACTTAAAAAATCTTTCTCTAAACTGACGTCAATGAAGTACTTAACTCTTCATATAACATCCACTATAGATTGATATGTCCCTTGGTATGTAAATATTAGGTGCAATATCATTAAAACCAGATTGACAGCTTGAATTAGAGTAGCGTGGTGGTCACCCTAGGATTTTTTATAATTGAATTGCTCATTTATTTGTCCTAAAAGAGTTGCTTTACTTGTGCGGCGGGAAAAAATGGTAATATTATGCACTTTAGTTTGGAATGCCCTTATTATAAATGTTTGAGAAGGAGGTCGATAAATAAGTATTATTTACCTTCAAACAGATCTTATGTTTTTGCTAACTTACTAGTTATAGAAAATAAAGAAAAGTTCAACCATTTATTTTATTTTATCTCTAAGGCTTTAGAGGAAAGATATACACAGGTTTGTAAAGATGTTATTTAATACCTACGAGGAGATCCCTCAAACTCCTTCCATAAACTAATTTGTATAAAGGAATTAAGTCTATTTAGATCATTGTTACTATCTACTTTATTAATAAGTATTTAATATTATTTTATAACTTTGAAGATTAAGCTGTAATGTTTCTTCTTGTAATGTTTGTATTTTTTGTCCAGCATTCAGCAGAGGTCAATCTCTTGAGGTCAAGTCCATATGCTCGAAAGTGAAATGTAGAAATGTATAGTTTCTTTAGGCAATATTGAATACTGATATTGAATGAAATTTCTCAAGAAATGTTTCAAGCAATTGGACTTGCCATTTCAAGAGATTTTGGAGCTGCTTTCAAAAATATATCAAATACAATATTCAATCAAATACCAACAAATGAAATTAGCCCGTAAATTTTATTGACAAGATTTAGATAAAAGTTCATGAACTGTATATTGGTAGTTACATATAAATGCTTATAAATTAATGAATATATGGGATGGATTACTATTTGAATCTATCCTTCAATAGTCTTAAATTTCTCATTTTAACATTGTATCTAAGTTATTACATACGATAATATTAATATTCGCAGCCCTCTGTAGCTTATAGCTGAAAAACAAATGTAAAAAATCTGAACCCTCTCATGAAAAAGAAAGGAGGGAAAAATATTATATCAAGCATTATTCCAGAAAAATATCTTGGCAAATAATATGCCAAGAATTATCTTAATAGCGTGTCAAAGAAATATAATGTAGAAAAAAAATAAATAAATATTTGAATTTGATTAACATATACTAATATAATTAATATATTCATTTATTTCTAGTTTAAAAATTAAGTGTACGCTTTTTTTTTTAATTATAATGTACATCTATGTAATTTTTTCAGTTTTGTGATTTTCTCCATAAAAACACCGACGAATTTTATTAAATTTGGTATATTAACTATAAAGTTTGTCAATTACAATTTTGAAAACTGGAGTAAGAGAAACTTGTAAGAGTGTTTCACACCAGATTTCTTTTTTTCTAATTCATAAAGTAACTAATTAAAATTAGTATATTTGTAGTTATAAACATGGCCACCAGATAACAACACCTACTGAGAAATCAATTTTATTTAGTTATTTAGTTTGTCACTAGGTGTCACTACTTGCAAAGATTTTTACTATTTCCCCACAAAGACGCATTTTAAACTACTGAAAATTTTTTTACATCACAGGATGGCGCTGTGATCGGGTGGCAAATTTTAGAACTACAATTCTTTATATCTGGAAGCTTATGCTTTCTAGCGGCAATTATTCGAACTACTACAAATTCTAGATTAAGTATGTGCTGTTACCTAGCGGTTAATTCAGAAACGTTAATTTTATTTGTTTTAAACTATTTTTCTCTTTTTTTATTTCAACTAAAATGTAAAATTTGTATTTTTTTGTTTGTTTACTAAGAATAGTCCTAATTTTTTACTATGAACATTTCTACAACAATTACATTCTTAATAATAATAATAATAATAATAATCTTTATTAATCTTCATTTTTTACATACAATTGTATGAACAAGACATGTCAGTACATTAAACAATCCAATAACCTTCACACAAAACAAGTCTATGTAAGATAATCATCGAAATCATATATTACTTTATCCAGGAGCATAGTTTTTAGCTTAGATTTAAACAATTTCATTGTTGGCAAAGATGAAATTTCATTCGGAAGTGCATTAAATATTTTCCTTCCCATAAATAAAAAAGAAGATGTAAAAAATGAGTGGTTTGCTTGAGGAAGAGGAAAGTGGTCACGATTCCGAGTATTATATCTATGGTTGAAGGTGTTGTAATTGTTTCTAATTTTATAGAACCACGTACAGATGGAAAAAATATAAAGAGCTGGAATTGTGAGGATTTTATTATTTTTAAAATGCAACCTACAGCTTTCATTGGGTCTTGCTTTAACCATAGCACGAATAGCTCTTTTTTGGATGCGGAAAATTCTTGATGTACATGGGCTGTTTCCCCAAAACATTATCCCATAGGAAGCCGTTGATTGGAATTTTCCAAAATATACTACTTTTAAGGCCTCGAGATTGAGGATTAGAGTTAATTTCTTCAAGAGATATACTATGCTCGAAAGTGTAGGAGCCAGTGAACCTATATGTTCTTTCCAGCGCAGATCTACAGAGATGTGGAGTCCAAGAAATTTTGTCATAGGTGGGAAGATAATGCTGCCACATTCAGTCTTAACTAAAGGAGAGTACTCTTTTCCACCTGGAGCAACTGAATAACACAGACCAACCGTCTTGGAATTATTCATTTTTATGCATTTGTCTTTGGCCCATTTAAATATGTCATCTGCTCCAACATTGGCACAATTCACAACATCATCCTCGATTCCTCCAGTGAATACTGTGCTGATATCATCTGCATACTGAATTAACTTGCCTCTCCTACTATTTCTGGGTGTATCATTGACCTCTATAATAAATAGGAGTGGCCCCAACTTAGAGCCTTGTCCTACACCACTAGGAGATAATAGGGTCCGAGATTGAAATTCTCTTTGGATATTGCATTCATCAGAAGATCTTAATGCGACAATTTGTTTCCTATTGCCCAGATATGAATTCATGAGTTGATGAGCGACTCCCCGGATGCCAACTTTGTCCAGGGTCTCTAACAATCTTTCATGCTGTACAATATCAAAGGCCTTGGAGCAATCGAAAAATAAACTAATGACATCATTATTTTGATCAAGGGATTTGTACACTTCTTCCAAAAGGCAAGAAATAGCATTAATTGAACTTTTTTCAGGAAGAAATGCAAATTGAGTCTCAGAGAAGACGTTACACGATATTAAGAAATCCATAAATCTGTCATAAATGAGGTCATTCAAGATCTTAGCAAACCGACATAACAGCAATAGGCCTATAGTTATTGGGGTCATCCTTCTTTCCTTTCTTGAAGATTGGAACTATCCTGGCCGTCTTCATGCCCTCTGGATAAACACCCTTTTCAAGGCACAGATTGAAAATATGATGAATTGATTTATCAATGTAAGGTCTTAAAACAGTTAGAAAAAAGAAAATTTTTATATTTGTTCCTTAGCTCTATCTTTTTTTATGGCTTTTATTAATTATTCAATTATTTGCTAAAGGGGGCTAACTGTAGCTCCAAAATTAATTAAGTTATTTTCTCTCTTATTAAGTTACATGCATTTATTATATTTAATACCGATTTAAAATATTCTTCCAAATAATTGTGAAGGGTGTTGTATCTATCCTGAGACTACTGTCCTGCAAATTGCCGTCACAAGCATTGCTACTGGGTTGATAGAGATCTTGCTATATCATACAATGCAATCTTATTTAGGTAAATAATATAATCCTCACCTCCATTATTTATCTGTAATACCTGTTCACTAACCGTTTATTTGCAAATGAATTATACAATAAAGAATGAAGGATGATTGTTTTATACCAGATTTCTTTTTCCTAAATCGCGGCAGTAGACTAAATAAATTTAGGGATGTCAAGTCCAGATTATGAGGGAAAATGCAGACTTTGTCAACAGAGCATCATTTTGATTAGGAACCTAATTTTTTTCTTGTACAACCTTTATTTGAATCTTATTTTTCTCGTTATTTGTTAGTCTCAAAAGTTTTATTTTCGGGTCTTCATCAGTCATCAGCTATTTTAGTGATACCTTAGAGAAAAGCATATGCTATTGTTCCTTCAGAAAAATATGGCAAATATAAGTGATAAAATTTATATGTATCGATAGTATTCAACGTTTAAAGAAAATCGTGCAGCCAATTCCGAGAAAATCACGAAAAAGTGGAAAAAAAAATTCAGTAAATTCGCACCGTCGGATGGATTTGCCGTCTGTGCAATCCAAAAAAGTAAATCGTAACTTCACGTAACCGTGAAGATATATTCGTAAACCGTGAAGCTCAAAGAGTGAACTAATCCCAATTAAATCAAATAGAATAAAAAGTAAGTAAATAATGATTTGTTGACAAACAATACAAAGTCCAAAGTAAATTTATTTGGATTTACACTTATTGGAAGAATATTTTAAATCGATATTAAATATAATAAATACATGTAACTTAATAGGAGAGAAAATAACTTAATTAATTTTAGAGTCACAATTAGCTCCTTTTAACAAATAATTGAATAATTAATAAAAGACATAAAAAAAATAGAGCTAAGGAACAAATATAAAATTTTTCATTTGAATGTAATTGTTGTAGATGAAATTTATACTAAAAAATTATGACTTTTCTTATAAAACAAAAAAAAAAAAAATTCACATTTTAGTTGAAATAAAAAAAGAAAAATAGTTACAAACGAATAAAATTAACGTTTCTGAATTCACCGCCAGGTAACAACACTTACTTAGTCTAGAATTTGTAGTAGTTCAAATAATTGCCGCTAGAAAGCATAAGCTTTCAGAATTGCACAATTGTACAGAATTGTAGTTCCAAAATTTGCCACCCGATCACAGCGCCATCCTCCAATGAGACTTTTCAATAGTTTAAGGAAGTGGTTGGCGTAATGGAATTGCAAAAAAAACTTGGAAGTAGAGACACCTAGTGGCAAACTATTTAACCATAAATAAAGTTGATTTCTCAGTAGGTGTTGTTATCTGGTGGCCAAGTTTATAACTACAAATATACTAATTTTAATTAGTTACTGTATTAATTAGGAAAAAAAAAAAACACTGACAAATGTTTCTCTTGCTCAAGTTTTCAAATTTGTAATTGACAAACTTTATAGTTAGTAAATTTAATAAATTTAATAAAATTCGTCGGTTTTTATGGAGAAAATCACAAAAATTGAAAAAATTACTTAGATGTACATTATAATTGAAAAAAAGCGTACACTTCATTTTTAAACTAGAAATAAATGAATATATTAATAATTATATAATATTTATTTATTTTTTCTACATTTTATTTCTTTCGCAAGCTATTAAGATAATTCTTGGCATATTATTTGCAAAGATATTTTTTTGGAATAATGCTTGAGATGATATTTTTCCCTCCTTTCTTTTTCATGACAGGGTTCAGATTTTTTACATTTGTTTTTCAGTTAGGACCTGTAGAGGCCTGCGAATATTAATATTATCGTATGTAATAACTTAGATACAATGTTAAAATGAGAAATTTAAGACTATTGAAGGATAGATTCAAATAGTAATCCATCCCATATATTCATTAATTTATAAGCATTTATATGTAACTACCAATATACAGTTCAAGAACTTTTAACTAAATCTTGTCAATAAAATTTATGGGCTAATTTCATTTGTTGGTATTTGATTGAATATTGAATTAGATATATTTTTGAAAGCAGCTCCAAAATCTCTTGTAATGGCTGGTCCAATTGCTTGAAACATTTCTTGAGAAATTTCATTCAATATTTATTTATTTATTGCCTAAAGAAACTATACATTTCTATAGCAAGAGATTGACCTCTGCTGAAAGCTGGACAAAAAATACAAGCATTACAAGAAGAAACATTACAGCTTAATCTTCAAAGTTATAAAATAATATTAAATACTTATTAATAAAGTAGATAGTAACAATGATCTAAATAGACTTAATTCCTTTATACAAATTAGTTTAGGGAAGGAGTTTGAGGGATCTCCTCGTAGGTACGTTTACAAAACTATGTATATCTTTCCTCCAAAGCCTCAGTGATAAAATAAAATAAGTGGTTGAACTTTTCTTTATTTTCTATAACTAGTAAGTTAGCAAAAACATAAGAACTGTGTGAAAATAAATACCTATTTAACAATCTCCTTCTCAAACATTTATAATAAGGGCATTCCAAAATAAAGTGTATAATATTATCATTTTGGCCCACCGCACAAGTAAAACTCCTCTTTTAGAATCAAATAAATGGGCTATTCCATTATAAAAAATCCTGGGGTGACGATCACTAGCTACTCTAATTTAAGCTATCAATCTGGTTTTAATGATATTGCAACTAATATTTACATATGAACTACCATTAGCCAAGGGACATAATCAATCTATAGCGGATGTTATGTGAAGAGTTAAGTACTTCATTGATGTCAGTTTAGAGAAAGATTTTTTAACTTATTAAAGACCATGACCGCATGCTGCGCCTCCCAGATGTCCTGCGCTCCTATAGAAGAATAATGCATTTCTCTCCCAAGAGCCACTCAGTTAAAAGGAATGTCAGAACCATCCAAAAGCTTCACAAGTCTTCTATAGAATATCTTCAGAGGTGAGATGCTTTACATCGATCAAATCTTCAGCCAGAATCTTATAGATTTATAAAAAATCTTGGTTTTCATTGCCGTCATTCAACTTCCAGCGAACGAAATTATTGGGAACTTGTAGTGACAGATTTAAGAGCAACATGAAGAATATCAATTGGATACGATCGACTATAGTGAAGTAGTTTAAGGTCCAATTTTTTAACTGATCCCAAACTTCTGATCGGTAGGTATATATTCTTAGGGGCGGCAATTTGTCTTTTTGTAATGACCAACTTCAACTTCGTTCAATCCAACTTCCTCAATTATACCTAATTGCAACCATTCATCGAAAATCTTTCCGTATTCTCCAACCAACTTAGAAGATTTTAATCTATTAATAACCGAATGTAATCTTTTTTGGGCAAGATGAAAATTAGTAGGCAAGGGAGGATGATTTTCCAACCATGGTAAACATACCTCATACCGTCCATCTTCTCGAATATTGGTGGATTTACAAAAGTGTCTCCTTGCCTCCTCGGCCTGCTCTTCCTGTGTCTTTGCTTGGATGGGGTCTTCATTGCCGATTACGTGTAGACGCCATAGATCTGAAGTAGAAAAATCACACATTAAACTAATACTGCTCACACAGGAATTGCTCTCTTTTTTTATCCATCAACGTCCATCCAAGATACGTTTCTACTGCTGCGAGTCCGCACTTCAAAATGTTTCTATTACCTGTCAGCAACTTCCCTGCAATATTTGCTCCAACGAGGATCTCAATATCACCCTTAGTTTCTTCTGTAAGAGAAAATCCACGAGAACCCATTATGTTCCTCCACCCAGGGACCTCTTGTTTGAGAAATTACTAATTAATTAATTACTAAGTAATGGTTGGCATATAACTTCTTTATCTAAAACCTTAAAATTGCAAGTGTAATCATTTACAGAACTAGCAATTCTAACTCTAAATATTATGCTCTTCCGGCTATGATCTTGTTCCACCAAACAATCCATGAACAAGCGTTTCCGAATTTATTGGCTCATACAGCAGGAGAGTCGCCATCTTCTTGGTAATATACGATCTCTGCAAGCCATCGTCAAAAAATAAACGTCCAGTGCAGTCCCTATCCTCCTTCCGCAATACTA
Source organism: Triatoma infestans (assembly GCA_011037195.1). Taxonomy (NCBI): domain Eukaryota; kingdom Metazoa; phylum Arthropoda; class Insecta; order Hemiptera; family Reduviidae; genus Triatoma; species Triatoma infestans. The sequence goes on along the minus strand of JAAEAF010000135.1, from coordinate 493,823 downwards.
CCTTCAAGGTTTTCAAATAAATCTTAATGGTTTGAGTATCGGTCAGTAAATGTTCAATTTTTGTAGTTTTACCTGTGAAATCTGGCAATTTTTCTCCTGCAATTGCAAATTTTGTTCCTGTCTATTAGAGCACAACAACTATACACAAAAATGTGACAAATAAAAGTGTTAAGAATTTAAGTGTAGATAGTATTCAACGGTTAAAGAAAATCGTTGCAGCCAATTTTGAGAAAATCACGAAAAACTGAAAAAAAATTCAGGAAATTCGCACTATCGGATGGATTTTGCCCTGTGTGCAATCCAAAAAGTAAATTCTGGCAAACTGAATTAATTAACTGGTTTTGTTCTTAATTTGTTTTTAAAGTTAAGCCTTTGCACTTCTATGGCTAGTTGCAGCGCTCGCTCTAGTGGTTACGTCGCCCCGGGCAAAAAGGAAAATTGCAGCCAAACTGATCAGAAGTTTGGGATCAGTAAAAAAATTTAGTTTAAAGAAAAATATAGTTTCCATTGCAATAAGAATTTTCCAGTAACGTGATTTATGCATAATACCTCCCCCATTTAAATGGCACCTTTCAAAATAAATATTTTATTAACCTAATATACCTCGAAGGATACCTTTATATGCCCGGAGCCCTTCTGCGGTCGCCTAGGAGTCTCATTCACGCTTCTATAAAGAAATGGATAGAAGACCAGCATCTGCGATGGTGAGAAAGAATGCCATGGCAGAGGCAGGCTGAATTCTTTCTTAAGACATTTACGTATTATTCATCATGGATCTACTGAGCCATAGCCGAAGAGATATGAGGATAAGCGTGGGTCTACTAACAGCGCATTGCAGGCGGCTGAATATACACCATTTACTACTAGCAGACAATGCGTTGTGCCGTTTCTGCAGGGCCGAGGAGAAAACCCTGGCACACGTCCTTTGTGTGTGTGTCGGCCTGCCGACGACAAGGTTTTTCAATTGGGCACTAGTAATCCCGAAGCCACGACTTCATGACGGAGCCACTTTCAGCTTTGCTATGCCTGATTAAGCGGGCAAAGCTGAGGGATGTCATACCCAGGGGATACACAATAGACGTCTCAGTAAAGGACCTCTCATAGAAGATAGACCTCTCCTCTCATTGAAGGTCGCAGTGGAATGAGGCGTGGCCCACCCACATCAATTTAACATAATATACACTTTGCCCTTTGAGAAACAATTTACCTCGAGGATTTGTTAGTAATTCACAGAAAATAATTTCTTTCAAATTATTGATTTTGTTTATTGATTAGGACTTTGTTTTGTTTGTCAATAAATCATTATTTACTTACTCTTTATTCTATTTTATTTAATTGGGATTAGTTCACTCCTTGAGCTTCATGGTTTACGAATATATCTTCACGGTTTATGTGTACATCTTATTGCAACGTTGATTTGTCCTCTTTTAATTAACACAAAATTGGCAAAGTTGAAGAACTGAGTGTTGCTACCAGAAGTGCCATTTGAACATTACATAAAATAGGGAAATCAGAACGAAAAATAACGGCTGAACTTAAAATTTCAAAAAATGGTGTTCACCGTGCTATCAAACGGTTTAAAAAATATGGTGACCATGAAGATTTACACCGCTCCGGGAGACCAAAATCACCAACCACTGAAGTAAAAGAAACAGACGACTCAGAGCTCCAAAAATCAGAGGGAAAGTTATTAAAACAAGTTCGAGGGCAATCTGTCTCAACTGTTCAAAGGCGACTTCGCCAAGCGAACTTAATACGAAGAGTTACAACGCTAAAACCATTATTAAAGGTGCAGACAAGAAAAACGTTCAGAGTGGGCTTGAAATACAAAGACTTCAGAGTGAAAGGTTAGAGGAGCCTTTCAAGCCAGTTTGTTAGTTGTAGTCTCAGCTCGGAAAAACTACATCCACAATGCATATAATACCCACCGTTATGCTCAGAGAGGGCTCGGTCATGGTTTGGGGATGTTTTTTAAGCTATGGAATAGGTGATCTCGTCCGTATTGACGGGATAATGAAAAAAGAAAATTATAAAAGCATTTTAGAAAACCACGTCTTACCCGCGGTCAGCGATTGATTGGGGAAAAAGTCATTATGCAAAGGATAGTGACCCTAAACATACTTCCAAATTTTGTAGACAATACTTAAGGAAAAAGAAGATGAAAAATATGTGTCAATATGATCTGGCCCTCGCAATCCCCGGTCTTGAACCCAATTGAACTTTTGTGGGACGAGCTAGATGGAAAAGTTCGTATCAAGTGCCCTATTCTCCAAATGCTATGTCGCAGATACTGTACAGTGTGTGGAGTAATATTGAATTCGAAACAAGCAATAAATTGATTGAGAGAATGCCTAGAATTATAAGAAAAGTAATTAAGCGGAGAGGTGGTCACTTTGATGAAAAAGCCGAACGTCAACAACCATTTTACAATATCAATTATAGCGGCTGCAACGAACAAAAAAATTTTGAATATTGTTAGAGATATTGAAAACAATCTCAGTTTTCGTAAACTTAGCACTTTTCTTACGAGCAATATTTCTTTTCATGAAATAATTTTAGACTTAAGAATATTACAAATGAACGGCCTCAGGAATAACCTCGCTACAAGCAACTTCAAAACCCTAAACGAATTGGAAAGTCTTTTAAGAAATGATTTTCATCTTAAATTCAAAATAGTAACAATCCTAAACCAAACTTTTCTTTTCAAAATTACGACATTGGGGATATTAAGCGCCTGTTTCCTGAGCCCAAGCCAGTTTGTTAGTTGTAGTCTCACCTGAAATTGGTATCAGGGTTGTTGTAGATCATTGTGATGTCTACGTGATTGAATTCCGTTGAACTGCTCTTGCTTTTTCTTTGAAAACATGAAAAATCATCAGTCAACTCGAACAGTGCTCAGCGCTGTTATCAGTCAACATTCTTATAATTTATACCTCATAATTTGCCCGCTAATTACACTAAATCAATCCATTAATTAAATCAATCAGAAGTATCCGTGAGAAGTATTATTATTCGTGACCAGGCGGTTAATATCTCTCCACAGAACTAGCAATTTTGCGCTTCTGAGTCGTGTTACTAGTCAGAACCTATACTGCTCCAAGATTTTTATAAATTTGAGGCCAATGTTCTTCTTCGTCTTGCTGAATGAAAAGTAATCAACAAAATATCCTTATAGATGAGAAACCCCACCAAAACAACTTTTCACTCATCCTTTAAATTAGTTTGACCTATTATTGGAGAACTTGTATTACCTTTATTTTATCTTTTATATCTATTACAAATAGCAGAAGTTCATTACCGAAATAAAGTAGCATAAACTGTAGTGCTAATGTCAGTTATAAAGTAATAAATATCATAAATTATTGGAATTGCTAATCATTTTGAAATCTAGACCCAAATACGAAGGACATGAATGATGTGCTCGGTACTTTGGTCAAAGAAGCTGCAACGAACTGATACGGAAGATAAGGATTATAAACTAAAATAATAAGATGTTTCAACCAGACACCTAAATTGGTAGTTGGACGTTAAGCCCGCCTGAAAAAATAGGCATTACTTTACTAAGATGTTTCAACTGTTTTTAAAAAAATGAGTTCTTAGCTGTTGGCAAAATATATATGTTAACGACAGAGGTCGTTTCTATAAAAATTTTAATCTCCAAATTCTTGGTTCAAAAAGCCTTGAATCCAGGGAATAGCGTTGGCCTCGTAAAGTCAAATCATGCAGTTCTAGGGCATATATATCTTTTCAGAATAGGAAGGAGCAGATCAGACATGTGCGAAGAGAGTAATGAGATGGGGATGCCCAAAACACATAATAACGCAATTTATAGATGCACGTATAAACTTTTTGATTGACTGTATAAGGACCTGCGTGCTCCCTTATTTATGTAGGCATAATAGGCGTAACGGATTTGTTGTACCCTGTGCAACCTAAATAAATTAGAAAATCTGGAACACATCATGATCCAGTCAGTGTCCAATCTATAGCCCGATGAGAAAGCACTATTTCTCACATAAATGAAAATAAACCTGAATTATGTAATAAGTTGTTGACAGTATAATCTCTCGACCACTTAAATAAGCTGTACTATTTCATTGTTGAAGTCCTCAAGTTAAGATCATTCATTATTAATGAATAATGCATTTTATTTGTTGTATCATTATATTATTAATAATAATCGCTGCAGAAAGTAAGGTTAAAAGTAAATAAGTAAGCAAAAATAAAATGAAATAAAGTATAAATAAATAAATATGTATATAATGTTTTTGTGAATGCGTTGTTTGTACGGGCGGATGCATATCATACAGATGATGCGGAAGTAAAGGATATGAAGAAGTAAAATGAATTAATTTCATGAATTCATAAGTAAAATATTTAGAAGAAACGTTTTGTTCACGTTTGTTGTTATTTATTTCCCGAGTGTTTACTTGACGTTTGTTCAGTTTAGAAAATATTTTGTACAATCATTTTTGATCTTTAGTATTTCTGTAATATATGTGAGGTTGTGAGTGTGTGCGTGTATGTGCGGACTACACCTGAATATTGAAGTAAACAAAAAAAAAGAAGAAAGAACTCAATCATATCTTGTAATTCATATTAGTAAAATATCCATTTAGAAGATATTATGTTCCATTCAATTATGTTTATACATTTGTTATTAAGTTTTTATTTTATTGTCCGAGATTTTAAATTTGTTTAGTTCGGAAAGTACTTTGTTTTGCAATTATTGATTTTTGTTTTGGTTTTATGTGCTTCTCTGATGTATATTATTTAACTGGCACAGAACCTCTGTAATGTGTTTAACACTAAATACGTACAGTATGTTTCATTCACTTCTGAGCCTCTGAGAGTTGCAAGGCCTCGGGAAATAGTACAGAAGGATGGAGTGGAGGTAAAAAGAAACTTCCGATAAACAATGATTGCATAAAAGTACGCTTTCTCTCCTGAAATTAATATTTATTAAGATTTCCAGATATTAATATTATGAATATGTGTGGGCGTTGGGTTACAGTTTGTAAAAAAAACCTGTACTTTAGAACGGGTTGATGATTGGGGAGGGGAAATGTTTTTATCGATAACTCAGATTCTGGAAATCACAATCATCTTAGCTAGAAAGTGAAAGAATAATTAATTTTTTCCTATCTCGGTCTTAGTAAAAATATTTTTGTAACTTCATATTAATAATTAATTATTAGTCTAACGCTTTTCTGATTTGGTGAATAGTTGCTCCTTGTCAGGTGTTTTACATAAATTACAATGCAAAGTCACATTGTAGGAGTAGATTATTGATGAGTATTTTTAAGGTGTTCATTTTTTGATAGGTATTTTTAGGCTTAAATGAGAGTTAAAATTCTGTCCAGGTGACCTACTTATTTTTTTTTCCAAAAATTAATAGGAATCTTTGGTGAGCAGTGGCAGGCGCAGAGATAGAATCAGATGTATACATTACCCGAAATTTTGGCCTCCAGCAATAAAATCGCGAAATGATCACTTCTTTTTTATCAATATTTTGCCTCTGGTGAAAAGGCTTACCACTAAGAATTGCAGTTATTTATATTTTCATATCAAAATAAATTACTCATCCGCCCCATTAGTGATGAGTTACTTTTATTTATGCTGCTCATTTAAGTGAATGAACTTGTATGTTTTTATCGCCCTTTTTTTTGGTGATCGTTCATTTTCCAAGTAGTTTAATTTATAATTTCATAATTAACTCAGTAAACTAATTATTACAGAGAATAAAAACTTAAGTTACGTTGACACATGTAAAAATTAATCAGCTACTTCATAAGTAGAAACAAAAAAAAAAAAACCTTTTTATCCAAAAATCTTTATTCTCCATATTGATCACAAAATTCCATCTTTTCTATTTGACAGGATATTAAGTAGAAAATCATGGCAGTATGCTAACATATATATTTGTATATATATTTTGTTTTTTTATTTTTATATGCAATCTATTTATATATTTGGATAATTGCATTAAATTAATTCTATACTGTACATCACTAATCAAATCTAACCACTAAGCACTATTTTTCACATTAATTATATAAAGTTTCTGTTTGTTTGTTTTTCTTATTTATTTTTTTTAAATATACTTATTTACAATTTACTATTAACATTCAAAACTAAATTTACATACATCTTTTTCGATTTTTTTTTCTTCTTTCTGTTCATCATTGCCAGTCTAGCTAATTGAAATGTACAAACGCGATACTTATTTAGTTTTTTATTTAGTAATTGCAACAGTTTTTTTTTTTATTTGTAATTGTTTAGTAAAAAATATTGATTTATATATCCAGAAAGAGATTGGTTATTTTATTTTTTCTACTTTTCATTTAAAAAAAAAATTATATCACTACGTTTAATAACGCTTGGCATTGACATAATTACTTGAAATTTATTTTATTTATTTGTTTATTATTATTATTATTATTTTTTTTACAAAATTGTACAACAAGTTATTTTCATAAATTTTTCAAAAAGTAAAAATTTATACTTTCTTCTTGAGGATTGCGTTGTACGATAATGCTAAGCTTAATTATCATTATTTACAAAAATTATTAGATTTCAACAAAAAAAAAAAAAAAAAATTGTAATAAGTATCTTTTATAATTTATCAGTAAATTTTGAAGATTTTTTATTATTATGTATACTTAAAAAAAAAGTTTTCACTGAATTTCTTCAAAATATTAGTTGTTAAAAATAAAAGTTAAGTTACTTAAAATATAAATATTTGACCCCCAAAAAAATAATATAACAAACAAATTGACAAGATTAATTTTAGTTAAATTAATTTAACTATATTTATAAAAAAATTAAATAAAGAACAAAAAATACAGGCTATAAAAACTGTAAATCTGGAAAGTCCACAAAATTTGATGAACTGAAATGTGATCAGATAGAATTAAATTATTTTACTTTGAAAAGATTGTACAGTATTATTTTAATTACATGAAAAAAAAAAAATATGTTTATTGTTTAAATTAAATATAAATGTATTAAATATAGGCCTAATTATTATGATTATTTTTTTAAAATAATATTTCTGTTTTCTTTTCCACTCATAAAAATTACAATAAAGGAACATTGTTAACAGGCGAATACAAAGAGTGCTTCAAGGCATGATTAAGACAATATTACAATTTATTTTTGTTTTGTTCTAATATTGCAATTAATATTCTTAATAAACAGGTATTTATTGTTCCACACTTTTTTTTTTAAATTTTATTTCTGAATTAAAATAACATTTTATTTTTAGATCTTTACTTACTAACTACATTGTTTGTGTATACAGTAAAAAAGTCTTAAAAAAATAACATTTTGCTCCTATAAACTGAAATGAATAAAAATGTTTTCTTTCAGAATAGTAGCTAAAAATTAATCGGTGGTAGTATTTTAAAACAAACAATAATGATAAACATAATAATTTACAAACATCCATTAAAAAAGCGTCCTTCTTTCTTTTTTTTTGTAATTGTGAAAAATCATTGTATAAAAATATGTAACATCTATTTGTTACAGTCCCTTGCGCTTAGGAAACATATACTAACCTAATTCATAAAATTACAAAAAGTTTGGTGCAAATTATATCCAAGGGCCCAGCTCTTTCTCTAATAAAGCTGCAGCATCACTGCGTCCCATTACCCTGAAGATGTTCAGTAAATCAGTAACCGCTGATGGTTCTCGATGTCTGGCTTCCCATAAATCTAAAATATGATCAGTTGGGCTAGCTTTCGTTGCAAAATAATTTATGTACCTGTTGGTAAAAAAAAATATATAAATAAAATATAAAAATTGTAATAACATTTAAACTCACTTAATTTAATGAATTCAATAAAAATTACCTATCAACATTAAGTTTCTGAGCAAGCATCCTCCAATCATTACTTCTTGCATTTGGAGGATCAAGACATTGACACAATTGTTTCCGTAAAGTTTTACTAAATCTGTAAGAATAAATATACACTTCATTAATGAGCACATGAATATTTTTGGAAAAAAGAAGAAAAAATACAAATGAACCTACCTAAATGGTGGATCACACGTTGTAACACTTGAACCACAGCCGCTACTGCTAGTTACTGTCCGGCACTTACCAACTGCTGGGCTGCCAGGCACCTTTATTCCAAATAAAAATATAAAAATTATATCATATCAAGGTAGAATATTATAAAAAAGAAATAATATGCAATCATTTCAGACATGAAATCTAGTCCGAAAGTTGAAACAAGTTTCTTCGGTCTTCTATAATAACGATTCATTGATATACCTCTGTTTATCAAATGTATGTGATTAAATTAAGACGTAATTTTGTCTATATGTCCCCAATTAAAAACAAATAGCCTTTTTGTGTTCCGGCATCGCACAAGAGACTGGACTAAACAATAATGAAAAAAAAAAACATGAAATGAAAAATGTCTAACTTTCAAATTAAAAGAATTATTGTTGTCCACCTCTTTGAAGTCGTGTTCTTTATAGAACCTATCTGATAATATGGATAATAAAGAATTTTTCTCTTTTTCCTGGCTCTCCCGGCAGTGGAATTATAAAAGGGTTAAAGCTTGTAGATGAGATTGAAAATTTAAGTCGAAATGGCAGAACCTCCCTCTTTAAATTTGGTAACTGGTTATAAGAATGGTAAAGTGAAGTCACTCGAAAAGAAATTTCCTATCTTCAACACATCAACGATTTGGATTGAAATCAAATCCCCAATGTAGTTTTTTTTTAAAATGTTCTTCTTTCACTTACAATATATTTCGAATTTGGTATAGTTGGTTCCGCAGAGCTAAAAAGCATCAGAGATATTTTCCATGATAGCTAGCTTCTTTTTGTGTCATCGACGGCCCATCATCAGGATGTTTTTGTCAAAACAGTGTGATAACATAGGCTTGTACAGAGCCTTCTCTGTATGGTCTACACTATAGTGTATCAACTAAATTTGCTCTAAGCAATCTATGTTATCACACTGTTTTATTGTTAATTCTGTTATTTTTTTTATGACAAGTATTTTGTGTTTTTTTTGGTCATCTTCGCGCTCAGGCTTAATCTAGTGTAACACACTCGTCTTTAAGGCGAGAATTCAGGGTTCGACTGCCGTGAAGGTAAAGACGATGTTGACTTAGCATCGTAAGAAAAATGAGGAGACACAATTAGTATCGAACCTTGGTGGTGAAGGTCAAAACTAAAAAGGGCATTTAGACCTACCCCTCCTAATAAAAAGCGTCATCTGGGAAGCCTTGACCCTTCATGGGTCTGCTGCGCTAAGATTTTTCGTTCTTCTCTATACGGTTAGTTTTTTTTTTTTTTAATTTAAGGCGCTTCAACATCTATGGTCATTAGCGCCCGGAGCCTTCTCAGTGCACAGTCGGCCTCCGGACAACTGTCCATCACGGAACAGTGAGCTATAGAGGCTCCTAGGAAGAAAAAATCTAAGGATAGCACTAAACTCGAACCCGGGACCTCCGCGTGGGAGTCCAACGTGCTAACCACTTAGCTAATCCCTCCCCTCTCCATACAGTTAATGTAGACAGATATAGAACCGACTCCATTTAAAATAAATAGTTATTTTTATCATTAGTTAATTATTAAATGATTATATTAATATTATTATAACTTTTTAGTCTAAATTAGTCGATCATCCAAAATATGGAGTATTCCATTATTTTTTAACATTTGTGTCGAAGCGATACTACTGCCTTTGCTGATTAGCTTTGTAGCCTGTGGACGTTTCATCCGTCGACCTACCAATCCGAAGTGTTCATAAATATATTATGAAATAAATTTTACTCTATTTAAGATTCAAAAATAACGCAATAGTTTTTCAAAATACCGCAATATTTCAGTTTCTAAAAATATTGTTACAATATAATGAATTATGAGCAAATTTATAACATATCGTTGCTCATATTTCAGTTAATGATAAAAATAGAAAGGCCAAAAGAGTAGAGAAAAAAATGAGCTTATTTTATAAACCTTTTTTACTTTTTAATATAGATATACCTACCCCTTGATTCTCTATGAATTAGACACAAGTATTGTCTAATATCTCTTAACTTGTTAATGCACTTGACAAACCAGAATATAAATAATTTTATAAAAATGAAAAAAAAAATCTTATTTGACTTTGTATATTATTTTATAGTATTATTAAATTTGCAATATTCTATAAGTCGTCCATTTGTTATCAAATTAATTATTTTGAAGTGCGCAAGCAAAAAAAAAAAAAATCACCAATAAAACCTTTGACAGTTATAACAGCTAAATTCCCAGTTATTTCCCGTCTACATTATCAAAAGTAATGATAATTTCATAATTACAAATAATAACTGCGAAAAAGGTATTTTTGATATATGTTAATAAAACATGGGACTCCCAAAAAAGTTACGCGATATTAGAAGTCTGTTTGTGAATAGCTACTTTTGAATCATACCTTGGTCTAAAAATTTCATAATGCAAAACAAAGAATTAGTTAAGTATTTTCGTTTTCTTATTTCTCTAAATTATAAAGATTCTGATAGAGATTGTTTTCAACAATAGAATGTTTCAAAGCGTTTGAATTAGCATGTAGTCTTCATTTTTGTTGTTGATGTTTTTCTTAAAATTCATTTATAATAGGTGCATTTGCCCTCAGTTTGACTTGTAGATTTCTCATTGTTTGATTTTAATAACATATCCATAAATAATAGTTTTCTTTAAACAAATGTTTAACTTCCATATTTAACAGATTATTTGTATAATTGTGTAAAACCATATTTCGAATAAAAAAAGAAAGTACCAAAGAAGAGAGAGATGAATCCGGCCTCAAGTCTGTATTAACTCTAAATATTTGCCGGTGATTCTGACAACCTTTCTGACAAGCAAGAACTTTGAAATTAACGTTTGAAGTCAATCTATCAGTACGTTCTAGAGTGAATGAACAGTGTAAATGTGTTTGCGTTGAATTCCATACATGTTGAAATGGAATTTCCTAAAAAAAAACAAAAAATTGTTGTAAAAGTTGATAAAAATTCATAAAATAAATTGCTTTTAAGAAATTAAATGATTAAACAAAGTTGAATGAATACCTGATATTCTGCTTGTGGTTTACTTCTCCAGCCAGGTCCAATATCTTCCAAGCTCAAACAAAGATTCCCACCTCCATCTTGAAATAGAAGAACTTTCGGTTTATCAACAAGGCAACCACCAAGTTTTTTCTCCATTTGCACAACACCCTGGAAAAACAATTATAAATTAAAAATGGAAAAAAAGAAAAAATTATTTATGAAATAAGATTTTAATAAAGTATTCTATTATTATGTTCTAATAAGAATATTTCAATTAATTCTGTGTTTGAAGTAACTTCAAAACTTATTTTTATTTTAACAGGGTTCAACTTTTCCGTCAGGCTAAGGAGAATTTAAAACAGATAAAGTGTTTCAATCTGTGGCCGCGGAAAATATAAAAAGTAACATACATTGAAAACAAAATTTGTACATTAAGTCATTAACTAAACTAGGGGTTCTTCAAGCTAAGAAGAGATTTCAGGAAGTGCTAAATTTTAGATAAAAAACTCAACTCTTTATATTTATACAAGTTTTTTTCCCAGGTCATTACTTTTATTTTTTATTTTTATATTGTATTTTAATTTTAGAAAGATAATGTTATGTGAAAGTCTTAGGGTTTTGACTTTTATCTGAAGTGCTGCATTTCCTTCACTTATACATACATGCAAGCAATACAACATTATTAAATACCCAACTTTTATGTTTTTCTAATTAATGAATTTATCGTGGAAAAGAACCGTGAATGATTAAAACTAATGAAAAATATTTGTTATTTCTATTGGTATCTACAAATAGAATTTAGAGTAGTTTATAATATTTCTTCACTGTATATAATTTTATCGAAAATGCAGCGTTAACTTTAACATAATGTTTGCTAACTAAAGTCAAAATTTTTCAAGTAATTGCTTTTCAAAAGAAAAAAATATTTTTACAAAATCGCAGAAAAAAAGAAAACTTCAGGACAAATTAATAAACTAATTTTTATTGATGGAAAACATTGTAAAAAAAATTTCCCAGGGAAGCTGACTAGTCTCAGAAGAGTACTGCATAGCTTATTTGTAAAATTCAGATTTGGCATTTCTAACTATAGAATCATTTTCGGTTCGAATCAAACTTGTCCTATCATTCATAATTGTCTGATCATCTGCTTTGAGTAAGCAGCAACCCAACGTGGATGTTTTCGTTTGTAACCTCTATACGAGGTCTCCCGCTACTGCCTACTGCCGCTACTGCAAAGTCAAATTAGACAATATCCCACACGCATATACATAATTCCTAAGTACATAATTTACGATACATTTAAAATATTAAAAAAATTTTATCCTCTAACGAAGTGTATATTGCGACCTTCATTTGCTAAGCACCTCATGTTTCTAGCTTTAGCGTTTATTCATTTATTATGTTCCCGTTGAACAAAATGATTTCTTCTGACTTCTACAAAAGGGTGCACTCTCGAATCATATTCCCTACTTATATTATAAACCAACAGCAGACAGAAATGATATTATTTAGTGAATAACTAAATATAGTTAGAAAGTTTTGCATATATATATAATTAAATGTACTAACATCAAGCGCTGCTACAGTATCTTCTAAAGTATATACTCGAATACTATAGTCAAGATGTTGCGAGTTGATGGTAGGCATAGGAGCAAATACTGCTAACCTGAGCAATTTGACGGGCCTCGTTACTGGCAACATGGGATTGGCAGCTTCCCCAACCAATACAAACCTGGTCAGTTGGTCAGAAACTACAAACACTTGGCTTTGGTCCAATTGTGTGAAAACTGGTGTGTTTATTGTTTCCTCACCAAGTGTTACGATTTTCTGTAATGAAAATTTCAGTTTCAGTAGTGGTAATAACTTTAAAGGTATAATAACAATTAAAGAGGTAATAAACAAATTTGCAAAATTAAACAAAAAAGGAACAGGCGTAAACAATGCACTAAACAAAACAAAAACAAAAATATATATATAAAAGCAGACACCATAATTGGTTTAAAATAATGGTGGAGCATTATCAAGCAGCGCTCTGGTGATGGACTATGTACAAAATCTTAAGCATATCGCCGACCTAAATCTTAACTTTTAAGTTCGATATGCCATGTCCTATATTTAATATGCAATTTATTTTTTAATGTACTTTTCCAACGATTATTTAAGACTGTACACCAGGGGTTTTCAGCTTTAGTACCAGAATCGTAGCTCCTTGTAATACTTGGTGTTGTAGTGGAAAGAGGAACGATTGGAAGAGCATGGAGATCGAAGAGTGCTGTCAGTTGGAATAGTATTGGGGAGGCGATATGCAGACTCTTTGAATCTGGTATCACCAGAGTGCACCATCTAGTGTTACCTATTATTTCACCGAAATCTGGTAAACCATTAAAAACCGAACTTTCTTTCTCCTTTTTGATGTTTTCCCGATCCCTGTGATTACCCTTTACCACTAAAAGGCTTGTGAGGAGGTCTTCGTAGTCCTCCTCTTTTAGGTTGCATGACTTCAGATCTTTGTCCTTTTCATTTCTTGGAGAGGAACTCAAAAAGAACTCCCTTTAACCATCGCTAGCACCGATCCACTGAACGTAACCGAACCATTATAGTGATGACAATCTGTTCGTTGCGGCATTTCGTACTTCCATTTCTGCACGGATTTTCTGTGAAAAGCAGAAACTCTCAAACTGCATCTCAGGTCTCCCGTTTTCTACTGCATTATTTGTTAACTGAAAGTTTCTGCTAATTTCTAGATCTCCATATCGCAAGTGAGAAGCATTCCTTTAGTGCTCAAAGAATGATCTCCCAATGATGTCCTGCTTCAGAAGACTCCGTTCAAGCAACGGATCTCAACCCTGACATAATCCAGTATACTTAGAAGACGGATTCACAGTTTTGGAACTACCAAGCTACGTATCTTAAGCGGAGAACAGGCACAATGATCTCAGGTTACACAATCTGGCCACGGTCTTTCCTTCCACTGCACCACATTCAGCATCATTGCTCTCCAGCCATTGTTTCATTAGATTGAACTCCATGCGGCCCTGAGTTTAACAACCTAGTCATCAGCAAATCCAAAGAATAACAGAGAGATGAAACAGTTATTTTTAACATTTTAGGGCACTTTTCAAAGCACTGAGCAGGTCTTTGTGTTGACAAATTCCTACAGATGTACTAATGCCATCTGCAAAAATGGTATCCTAATATAATCTTAGAAAAGCTTAATAATATTTGCTTTAAAGCCAAAATTTCCTTATTGAACCAAATCCTATTAATAGCAATAATTATAATTTTTTTCTGCAGCTCAGCAAAAATCAAGTTAACTTTTTTTTCAATTGTTAGCTTTTTAAATCTTTTCAGGTACAATACTTCTTAAAGGGTTATCAGAACTACATTTTAGAATATTTTACCAAAATTTCGAATAATAAAAGATTATCAAGCTGAAACATGGAATCCAGATGCGCTCACAAAGAGACGCCATATTTTTATCTTTGATCGCACGGACATGATCACAATTTAAGCAGAGATGGTTGGATGCCTAATACGTCAAAGCATGCTTAATGTTGTTCTTCTGATAGCTTCTGGATCTTCATTCATCGTCAGAATTTGATTTACAAAATAGTATAGAAACGTTCCACGATTTTGTATCTGTTACAGTCACTCGTTGCACATATGAAAGAAACTTTAGAGGGTGGAAGTCCAATGACGGTTAAACAAAACTCTGAGGATAGATAAAGATATCTAACCTATCAGAAATCACATCTAGTATGATAAAAACAATCTCAAATAATATGGCATTGCTGTATAGTTATAGTTTCCAAAAATTATGACAGGAAAACAGTGTTCCAAGGCAAGTCATCATGCTCACTTACTGTAAGAGGTTGTACAGTTTTTGTCAGATTCTGATTTGTATTAGATTAATTTCACAACACAGAGTCATGCCTAAAGGTTTTTGTTATGCTTTTTATACTTTTAGCAACATGTACCTTATTTCACTATCTAGAAATAAATTAAAAAGCGCGCGAACACACAAAGACAGAAGAATTTTATGTGCAAAATCATGCAATTTAACTGGTACTTTTTGATAAGTTAGTATAGATAATTACATTTGTATATACCTGCCAGACAGGGGTAGCTTCAGGTGGTGAATCACTGGACCAAACTGAAACACTCCACTGGCCATGTTTGAGGCTAGCGCAATGATGAAAATTCAATACCACTGGTTTCTTAAATACAACACCTGCTGGTCCGCATAAAACTACTGGACTCAATTGAGTTTGTCGATCTGCAAAATTAAATGTTTACAAATTTACCTAAAAAAAATAACAGTTTTAAATAAAAAATGAAGTAATATTAATTACAAAATTAAGGGGGACGTTAATCTTGGCAGGTAATTCTTTTCAATTTGAAAAGAAATTACAAATTCAGTTAAATGCCTTTAGGTCTTGCCTTTAGGAACGTTCTGGGTTCGGTTCTGGTGAAGGAAACCCAGACTGGGTTTGAATCACCCAGCAACATGAGTAAAATTGGGCAACTTCATTTAGTAGCAGATATTGGTTGCGAATGTCAGAGACAAACCTATGTGAACCACATATTTGATAACAAATTCCTTAATATTTATATACCGTTTAGAGTGTAGACTTTTTTATTGAAGCGTGTAAGGAAAATTAATTAATCTTCAGATAGTCTCCAAGTTTTTGTATTTGTTTGGTTATTGCAACGTTTCGACCCTTATGGTCCTTTAGAAGTTGCAACAAAGTTATATGATATAAAGAAAAAAATCAAATAATAAATTTTAATTTTGATGAATATATGACACCATTCAACCTCATTGGTTTTTGCGATTTATCTCATTTACTTGCTGTGCTTATAGCACGATGTAAATATTCAATAAATATTCAATAAAAGTTAAGTTTGTCAATCAAAGATTAGAAAAATTGTTAGGAAATGCGATTGATTATTTCCACCATCGCGAATTTAATTATTTCATATAAAATTTTTTCCGATGCTAACTGATCTAAATTTTAACTTAAACTGCTTTAAAGGAAGTATAATCAATCTTCTCTTAATCAGATCTTGGAATAAATAGAACAATAAATAAGGAATAATTTTTATAAATCTGAAATATATTTATTTTAATATTTTTTAATCCTCTGAACCTGCACATACGTTTGTTATACGCGGTACATTTTACAAAATAACCTTTCATTTAGGCTGAGCTAAGAAAAAGAAATCAATTTGAAAAACTTAGAAACAATTGATGATTTAATTGAACTTCAAACAATTTGTACCTGTAAGTTTAGGCCTATGCCTGTCATCTCGTAGTACAGCAATATAAATATCTTCTTTATGACCTCTAGGTATTGCTCCTTCAGGCACGGTAAGCGATATGCCTGAATCAGGTAGAGACAATCTACCACCATTACAAGACATTGTACTCCAGGCAACACAGTCATTATCTAGGCCTCTTACTGGTAGGCACTTTGAATCGTATGTAGAATCAACATTGGATGGTGCTGGAATAAAAATAACAATAATTTATGTATTAGTGTTTACAAAAGTGGTAATGACGGTAACAAAATAAAGATAAGTACATATTGCATCTCTTTTTATTGCATATGCTTATAGCGAGTTAGGTAAAGGCATTTAAACGGTTAACTGCTGAAATTTATTTTACTTGCAGTTGATAATGCTGCGAATCTTATTAAGTTCACAGTAATTTTACAACATTAACAACACAGAACACAATACACAACATACTACATCATACACAATACATGGGCATTCATATTATAATACATGGATATTGGTCTGTATGTTGGACAATCTCAGAGATTTTGTTTTTTTGAAATAACCTGCTTTCATTTCGGTTTTGGGGATCTCCCATCACCAGAGACACCACTCATTTTGAAATATATGAATCGGCATGAAGTAATCATTTTGCTACATGGCAAGTAGCGAAATAGAGCAGCCTTTTAGAGAATGTACCCTTACTTATCAGGGGAGGGGGGACGATCCACCACTGTTTTAAAAAGGTATTCTAGTAGTGGTCGAACGTCTGAAAGTGTTTAATAACACAAAATGAAGCAGACTATCACGAAAACATGTGTGTGGCTGTTTCACTTTTAGTTACTATTAGTACCGTTGGGAACTCCTCTGTAGTGCCATAGCCTCGAGAGTAAAATTGAAAAGTACACTGCATATTGCTCATCCAGATTGAGAATGCTAGGGGGCTAGGGATTATGTTCCATAAGTTCTTGTCAAAGTTAGTCCACCCATGGAAATTTTCTAGGTCTGATATTATCATAAAAAATTACTTCTTCCAGTTATGAAATTGTTCAGAAATTGTTATTTATTCGACATTTACAATTAACGACAATAATGTTCCCGCAATAAAGAAATAATCGGACTAAAAAAGAGGCGAGAATAGGGTTATCCATCATTGGCGATACTACAAACTATTTATTTACTGATCTCCATCGCCGAGGGAATCGCGCTGCCAGTACCGCCTCAGTCTCTACGTGGGGTTGGTCAGATATTTTCAAAAACAGGAGCTGGTGGAATGGATTTGGATGGCCAGAGAGGAAAGTGGGCAATTTTTTATAGTGAGTATTAAGTCCTTAATGAATAATTCTGTTAGAGATATAGTGGAAGAAGAAATGCAAAAATAAATAGTTTTGAAAAATATTTTAAGTGAAATAATTTTGGCAAAAATAATGTATTTTAGAGTCAGGTACTATAATTTAAGGTCATTGCTGCTAAAGAAACAAAGGCACAGGAATCCGTTAGGAAAATAACAATGTCACTTGGCCAACTGTTTTGTAAGAGAAAATCCCCGATTAGAGAGGGCATTCCTTCATGGTGATGTTGTGTTTGTGTGCTGGTAGCTTGTATAGCACGAGCGGTTTAGTAAAAGGGCTTGTAAGTATATTTGACAAAAAGAGTGAAGTATCAGAAATAAGAAAGTAAACACTGGATAAATTAAATATATTATTATCTTTGAAGATATTTAAATATTTTACAATATCACAACTATTATGTTTATGAAATTAAGTATTTATCTAGATTAAATGCAAAGCTCTTATGTTTTAACTTAAAGTGGCACTGATTTTTAGAGAGCGATTTCTGAAGCAAATGTTCTGGCTTTGAAAGCAGAATGCAGACTGTCTTGAAGGAATGCCCTCTCTAATCGGGGATTTTCTCTTACAAAACAGTTGGCCAAGTGGCATTGTTATTTTCCTAACGGATTCCTGTGCCTTTGTCTCTTTAGCAACAATGACCTTTCATTACAGTACCTGACTCTAAAATACATTATTTTTGCCAAAATTATTTCACTTAAAATATTTTTCAAAACTATTTATTTTTGCATTTCTTCTTCCACTACAGAGATATAGTCTATGGCGTAGGTTATACGAGGAAGATTTTTAGACTATAGGGATTGGAGGCGGCAAATATTAGAATACTTGACTGATTGCATATTTCGGTTCAGAGCGAAAGTTCATATCGGTTTCAGAGTAGTGTTATGTTCGTTCTGAGTTGTAACAGATTATGCAAATTTATCATTAATAACAAGTAATTTACAACTATTAGTTAATTTTCTATTTTGTTCAGTTTCTGTTGAATAGTTTTTTGAGTAAATTATGTAAAAATTATATTACATTTTCATGTTTTTATTTTAATTTATTTTTATTTGATATTATAATTGCAAAATGTTTAAAAAATATATATAGTATGTAAATATTTTATATACAATAAATAAAAATAATTTACTTGAAAAACTAGTGAGTGAATGTTGACTTGAATGTTGATCTGTTCTGGGTGGAGTCGGTTGGGCGGATGATTCCATTGAATGTGTGGATGTTGAGGTAGATGGTGAGACACCTGGTGGTGAATTTAGATGCGGTACATCGTAATGGTGTTCTGAACAAGATCTAGGTAGGCCATATTTATCGGCTGCGTCCGAATACGGGTATTCGTAACATGCTGGTACTGATAGAGGTATAACTACCGTTCTAGTCAAATCTGGCTGTTGGCCAGAACCGTGTAGGTTCTTCTTGTCATCTTCCGGGTAATACTCAGCCTGATACTCTGCTAACAGATTAAATAAGGTTCGTTATTTATTATTAATATTAAATACTTTTTTTTTAGACAGCTAAGGCGATTATAAATTCATTACAAATAATATATAATTTACATATACGTAAAAAAAATCACAAAAACATTACTATAAGAAGTATTACACGAACGTGACAACTTTTAGAAATTGCAATTTTTTCAAAATCAGTTTCAACACAATTTTCTTAAACTTGGAAAAATCAACTAAGCACAAAAAAAACTTTTATTTCAATAATTTTTCCGAGAAAATTTATTTAAAAGGTATTTTGGGGAAGGGGTAACTTTAGGCTTTCCTTCAATGCATTAAGAGTTTCTCGTCTATATGGTATTAATAAGAATTTAATATGTGGCCAAAATTCAGATTTGAAGATAAATGGTTTACCGAAGTATGACTTTTATTTTATATTTCGTATGCACATACATATAGATATATTTTCAATATAGATATATAGATACAGATACATTTTCGGCTATGTAAGAGATTTGTATTTGGATAACATCAATATAAATAACATATAAATCAAATTAAGTAAATTGCAGTATGAGAAAGTCTTAAGAATATTATACCGGATTTTTTTTTACTTTCTCTTACTCCTTATTAAGAGGAAGTATTGTAATCGTGTCAAATTTTCGATATTGAGTTTTCACCAGAAATATTCATTGTGAGGTCCCCTGAGTCCAAAAAAGTGGTTTTTAGCAAATGGTGTGTGTATGTATGTACAGCATAGCTCAAAAACGAAAAACCGTAGATAGTTGAAACTTAATATTTCGGTTAGGTATATCACACCATGGGATCTGAAAGTACGTTATCTGTCACAATTCCTTGACCGGAAGTACCACTTTACTAGTTTTTTTTTACTTTTTTGCGATCTTCTTCAACCTTGGAATATCAACTACACATACAAAGAGCTCCAACTTTTGCATGAAACATTCCTCCGGGATAATTCATTTAAGGGCACTTTTAGGGGAAGCGGTGGGGTTATGGTTTCTAATAAACTGCTATTTACGTATATTATACAATTCTACCATCTAAATAATATTAATTAGAATGAAATATGTTGCCTATATTCCGGAGTTTAAAGAAAATCGGTTGACCGGAAGTGTGTTTTTACTAAACAATTTTTTTAGTTTTCTGAGATTTTCTAAAAAAACAGCTTAAACTATTTTCTTTAAACTAGTGCATCAACTACACATATTTTTTTGTATTACTTTTATTTCATAGACTTAAGAATCTCTTATGAACATATTTACTATATATTGATGTTTAGTAAAAAAACTGGAAATAAATAAAAATAAAAGAAAATTAAAAGGTGAGGGGGGCCTCTGATAGGCTCTCCAGTCTCTCTGGTGGGCTCTTTTTTTAATAAAAAAGGAAATAAAAATAAAAGAAAAAGGGTGAAAAGGGGTGAAAGCCAAAAGGAATGGCGCTTACCTTAAACGCAGGAACCTTAACACCAGTGCAGGTAGACTCATATGTTCTAAACCAAATCGTGGACAAGGGAAAAGGAAATAAGACCTTTTGTGCCCGTAACTGTAGAGTCTTGCTCCATACACTACTGCTTGCTGATTGATTCTGATAATAATTAATCGGGCTTCCAGAAGCTGCGTGGCCGGAGAAGTAACCGGAAGTAAACGATGTGCTTACTCAATAAACCTTGCAGGCCGAGCCACTCACTCGACAAGAGACCAACACTAACCAGAGGAAAACCAGAAGTGGCAAAACTTGGGTTTTCACGTTAAAGGATAGCAGAAGCGGTCTAAACTGTATAAAAAGAATGTGCTGCAACATCCAACTGGCTTGTCGGAGTGCTTACGAGTGACTGATTGGAGAGGGCAATAAAAGGGACTACCCCCCTCTCTACGTTTAGGACACAGCCTATAGATTAATGAATTATTATGATTGCAGCAAATTTAAATTCCGATAAATACCGAACACTGATGTTAATGACAATGTCAATGTCATATGTTATAAATTATATTACGAGTAAAAAAAAATAAATAAATAAATCTGTCGTGAAGCAAGCAAGATTTTTTTTTATTGCAATTTACATAGTTTAAACTAATTATTTAATTGATATTGAAATAACCCAGTTACGAATTTCTTTCAAGAAAAGTCTTTCTTCCAAGAAACTCGTAAAAAAAATAGAAGAAATAACTCAATCAATTAAATCCCACTTCTAGTTAAAGGATTTTGGCCGCATCTTCGTGTCAGATTCGGTGATGGTAACTAAACGTATGTCATATTTGTGCTTATTGCTATTTCTCTTTTTTAGGTATTTTATTCACTGACAAGCACACATATAAACGCACTCGGCAAGAATGGCAATTGAACTAGAGTTACTTCTGCATTAAATATTTTATTTGTTGCAACAGTTTAAATTATTTAAAAATAGATATAAAAACTGATAAAGTATATAACGGGTAA
The DNA here is from genome assembly GCA_011037195.1 of Triatoma infestans. Lineage (NCBI taxonomy): Eukaryota > Metazoa > Arthropoda > Insecta > Hemiptera > Reduviidae > Triatoma > Triatoma infestans. Next base: position 472,241 of record JAAEAF010000135.1, on the reverse strand, counting down.
AGTCTAAGAGAATGTTGTCTAATGAAAAGTGAAAGTTATCTTCAGAAAGGATGTAAAACATTACGTTATATTATGATTTTTGATATTTAATTTAGGTTAAATTGATTTGTAAATGTTAAAACAAATGTTTAAGAATTTTTAATTTATTTTAATATTCTTTTAACCATTTAAGCCAAACCTAAAAATTTGTTTCATTGATTATCGGTGGAATACTAGTAGACCCTAACAACTGATTTTAGTTGAATAATTTGTTGCAATATCCATTTTTTTGGGGGAAAAAAAATAGTTTTTCAAATATTAAAAAATTCTTTTAAACAGGAAGCGTCAATATATTATTATCCTCGACAGCATTATCATCGCAAGTCAATTAACTTTGAACAATTCAATGGCTTTTTTTTTTACTAATTTTAATTAGTAAAATATAAATAATATAAAATATAAGTAATATAAAAATATAAATTTGTATTGTTTTTTTACAGAAAGCTGTAAATGTTAAATTTTTTTTAATCTTTATAAATCTTTTGTCCATGTTTTTCTTACTTATTTATTATCGAATTTCTGTAAACTTATTTTATCTTTATAAAGATAGATAAAGAGACAAATTATGTATTATATTAAGTAAAAACATGAAACAATGTAAAACTATCTTCTGATTAGTACAGTTTTGTAAGATATTTTGAAAATGATAAACTGATTTAATGTTATTTGTATGGTTAGTTATATATTATCATATCAGTTATTAGAACCAAAACGTTTCATCTTAAAAATAATGAATGGGAAAGTTTGGTTTGTTATCTTAGGTAATAACATAACCAAGACACGAACTATGAAGCAAACTAAATATTTAATATTAAAACAGTGGCTATATTCTAAGGGTGGTCGACTTGTTTAACTTTATTTTTACTACACACAGACAAACACTAAAAAATATTGATTATTGGCTATGCTTCTCTTTTCAAAAAAAAAACAAAAAAAAACACTAGTCCCAACCTATCCATTAGTTAAAGTTATAATTTTTTAGCTCATTCCCACCCACCAAATGCCTTGACTACTATACAGTTATCATTAATTACTGTTTTCTACAAAATTAATTGAAATTTTAAAATATTATACCATATTATTTAAGTTAAGCAGTAATTATAAGAAGTAATTACAAGAAAGAAAAAGGATAAAGAAAATCAATATTTATTTTATGTTAAGGTAATTATAAGAACTTACTGGTTACTTAGCGGTTACAGGCATGTTCCGGTAAGGCGTGACCGTTATTAAATTCAATTGCCTGCGAAGTTGGAATTTGTATGTGTGCTGGCCGTATATAACCTTCAAAATATTGATAGTAATACAAAAAAGAAATTCCTAACCCTTGCTGCTCAATCGATTTGGGTAAATATCGATGTCTGAACATTATTCTTTCAGAAGAATTAATTTTGAACAAACCTATTATTCTTTAATATGGAACCAATGTACGTACTATCTATTCTAATAGACGTCCATAGTCAGTTAATATGTATAAATTTATACATTACAACCGGCTTCAAGCGAGGCTACTTTTTACTTAGGAATTTACATTTCAGACGTTACAATTCTGGCAAATTAAGTTTAAGAATTTTAAGGTTCGAATCCATTCGAAGGTTTCGTTCAAAATCTCTAACTGTGGTTATTATTTTCTGTGGGGAGGGACCAAACCCTAAGCTATCCAAAGCCCCATTGGGCCCATATAGCTACCCCAAGAAAAACAACAACGGATCTAGAACAAATATCTACACCCGGATCTAATCCATTCTGGCCAAAGGTCATGATCCTAATTTCCTCACAACTCAGGCAATCAGTCATAAGATGGATGGGTTTTCCTCCTCTATCTCTTAGACTCTACAAAATGGATCCGGCATGAGCCCCATTATGTAGAGATGTCTCCTTAAACCACAATGTCCAGTAAGGGATCCAACCAGATGCCTGAGAGAGCTCTGTGAAAAACACAGCAACGTCTCTCACTAATGGCCTTGTCCGGACCCCCGATGAGCATTTTGGACTGCCGAAAACCAACTGAGCTCATCCATAAGGATGAATGCTGAGAAGCTGTCCATGTCTGGAAGCCTGACAGAAATGTGCCAGAAGACACGCCAACAGCAGACTCAGGCCCAGAAGCTCAGGCTCAGGACCACTGAAAGGGAGAGAGGCGCCTAATTTGGAAACCTATCCACCTCGTCACTATCTTTTTTTTTCACTGGTTGGTGTAGTGGCTTGCGCATTCGTCTTTGGTGCGAGAATTCAGGGTTCAATTCGCGTAAGGGCAAAGACGGTGTTTACCCAGCATCGTGAGAAAAAGTGGGAAGCTACAATTGCTAGCAAACCTAGGTAACAAAGGCCAGGAGTAAACGACGAGGGAATCACGGCGGGCTTACCCCTAATGACCCCTAATAAAAATCGTCGTCTGGCATACCTTGGTCCTTCATGGCTGTTGCGCCGTAGGTTTTTACTTTTTTATTTTATTTTAGTTTATAGCAATTTTATTTTTTTAGTTCAAAGCGATTGCAACGATTTTTTTCGGACTTGATATACTTAGTATGTTATCTGTAATAACATTACATTTTAACATTTTAAGTGAGTTCTGCAGAAGCCATTTCAATATAGTTTGCCAACCACTCACACAATACTAAGGAGAATTAAATATGCAATAATAATTTCACATCTGTAGAAAATTTGCCACATAGAAGTTGAGAAATCCTTGAAAAAAAAAAAAAAAATCTGGAGTGAAACACTCACACAACTTTCTCTAATTCCAGTTCTCAAAATTATAATTGACAAATTTTATAGTTTGTGTAACAAATTTAATGAAATTCGTTGAAAACTGAAAAAACTGTTCGGTAAATGCGCACTTCCGGATTACTAATTTCCTTGGATCTCGGAATTTTGGCCATCTATTTATTTCTAATTAATTTTCTTTGGATGATAGAATTGTATAATCAACTATGATAACAGTTAGAGTAAAACATAATCCTACCCCTTCCCCAAAAGTGCCCTAAAATGAATTTTCCGAGAGAAATGATTTAAATACAAGTTGTAGATCTTTGTATGTTTAGTTTATATAACTAGTTTCAAGAAAATCATTGGAGCCATTTTTTTGAAAAAATTGCGATAAAATGAAAAAAATCATTGAGTAAAGTGGTAATGTAAACGCACTTCCGTTATCCGATTTTTTCAAACACGGAATTTCAACAACATATTAAATTCTAATTAACATTATCTAGATGATAGAATTGTCTAATAAACTGAAATAGCACTTTAGATGGAAACCTAACCTCACCCCTCCCCCACAACTGCCCTTAAATAAATTTTACCAGAGAAATGTTTCAAATAAAAGTTGTAGCTCGCTGTATGAGTAGTTGATATATGAAGTTTAAAGAAAATCGTCGGAGCCATTTTTAAGAAAAATGCAAAAAAGTAAAGAAATAAAAAAAAAACTACTAAAGTGATACTTCTGGTTCAGGAATTTTGACAGATAACGTACCGTCAGATGCCATGGTGATACTTAAATGGAATATCAAGTTTCAACTTTCTGCGGTTTTTGAGCTATGCTGTTTTTTTTTGTTTTTTTTAGAGGGGGAAGTGCTACATCAAAGTGCCCGGACACATATGAATGTGCCTACCGGCTAACCCCCCCCATACACCTGAGCCTAGCCTGGATTGCTGTTAACATACATATGCACACACAAACACACACACACACACACTTAAGCTAAAAAAACACTTTTTTGGACTCAGGGGACCTCAAAAGGGATATTCCCTGTGAAAAGTCGATATCGAAACTTTGATACGATCATAATACTTCCTCTTAGGAGTAAGAGAAAGTAAAAGCTATATGAAAAGTGTTTCTCATCAGACTTTTATTTTTCTTTTTTTTTTTTACTTTAAAATAGAAAGTTGAAAGTTTTTTGAAATGAGTCTTATTTTGACCAGGACTTTAAACAGAGAATAAAAAACTAAATCAACATATATGTTCCTACCACGGATGAAAAACATGGTTTTACTACGTTATGTGCTAAAAAGTATGTATTTGGTCCATGTAAGGATAGAATTTTTATATTATTAAACTAATTCTGTGATCGTGCAGCGATTAGAGAGTGGGGCCGCAGTAAGCATGAAGAGCTCTGGAGGAGGAACCCGGGTGTTATACACAGTAAAAGGATGATGCCAGGATTGTGTAAACGAAGAACCCAAATGACTCTCAGTCTGAGTAGGAGCCAGATTTCTCTGGTGACGGGACTATTTACGGGTCATGGTAGGTTCAGGAAACATCTGTACAAGGTAGGACTCATTCGAGCGGAACCCTTGTGCAGACTATGTCAGGAAGAGGAGGAAACGGCCTCCCACCTGTTGTTCGATTGCGTTGCAATAATCAAATTGAGGTATGAAACCTTTGGTACTTTGCGACCTGAGGAGATAGTAGCTCAAAATGACCTGGTGGTGGGAGGGTTTGTCTACTAGGAGCTATCGGGGATGGCACAATAAGCCTCTGTTGGCTGCAGTGCCGGGATATAGCCCACCCGAGGTTTGGATAATAATAATAATAATAATAATAATAATAATAATAATAATAATTCTGTGATTTATTTATTTATTTCTTTTTTTTTTTAAAGATATAATCTTTATGCAAGAAGTTGAATTTAAAAATTAAATCATAAAAATATCAAATAAAATATTAACAAAACAAGATTGGAAAAATGTAAAAAATAAAATAAAATTTTACATTTCAATTAAAATAATAAAGAAATATTGAATGTATAAAAAACTTGATTTTGCTCTTTGCAAGTGTATGTTATCAAATTGTTTAACAAGGCATCCTGTTCACATGAAGCAAACGCTTAAAACCGGTAGTTGACCACAAAATGAAGCAGGAAAATGCACTATCTATCACGGAAAAATATATATCAGATGTTTTCCAACTCTATGGACCAATCATTAACAATTGAACAATAAATACCAAAGTAAGAAATATTACCATCTTATAAACATCGTACAAGTTGATAAACCAAGTCTAAAGAAATTCGTTGAAAAAGTCCTATCTACTTGGTAAAGTGATACTTTTGGGTGGACCTATTTTTTGACTAAAACCTGATTGTAAGGTTTCCCTAAGTTGCACTTAACAAAATACCAAGTTTGTGCTTTCTGCGATACCATATTTTCCGGTTTTAAGTTATGCTGATCGTACACCCATTCACATACCGCACTTGCAGAATAATATCTACAAAAAAAAAAAAACACTTTTTCGGACTCCAGGGAACTTGTAGGGAAATACATAAATACAGGGTACTGAAACATGTATTTCCAACGAAAACTGAATTTCCCAAATTTGACACTTTCAACATTAAAAAGAAATTAAAACTAAAACTAAACCATTCAACGAATGAATGAAGAGACAGGGAAATTCTCTATTTTATAAATCATTTATTTTAAAATGATAAAATACTGTTCACCGGATTATAAATAAATATAAAATCCACTAACTTGACCTTTTCTTTTTTTGGAGGGTAGTAAAAGGATATATGTTAAGTAAAATGTTAGTAAAATAGGTTGCTATATAGGAGGTAGAAAGGGATAGGCTTAGTGGTGGTGGTGGTGGTGGCATTAGGCAAGAAGTCATTCTTGTCTCACGATCCATGGAAACGTGCACAGTAAGGAGTGATAAAGTGAACTAAATTAGAGGTGACGGTTCCTTGAGGAGACCACATGACTGCTGTGTTCATGTTTAAACCCTTGGGGACACATGGCCTGCATTAAAGGTCTATACGTCAAGGCCTAGTCACACACTGAACACAGACACAGACACACAACTTACATTCACATTATACACTAACACTTTCAGCAAAAAAAAAAACAAAAAAAAAAACTATTTGACATTGTAACAAACAATCTATATCCCTAGTGTCAGATTGGACAGGCTTTCCGTCACAACTAAAATGTCCCATATTTGTTATATTAATTTATTAGTTATTGGAGAAAAAAAAATATAAAACACAAGGAGTGTTATTAATAAAAAAAAACATTTATTTAAACATTAATACTAATGCATAATCAAATAACTAAAACTGGGAATAAATTAAATAAAAAAGTCTAGCGTGAAACACTCAAGACTTCCTCTAACTGCAGTTTACCCAGATTTAAGTGATCAATTTATTTTGTACTTATAATTTTTTAGTAAGTGTTTGTCTTGCCCGGGTATCTGTTGCATGCAGTTACTTGGGGAGTAGCGACCTCACGGTTTACCACAGCTCAGTACTCCATGCACTTCATTAGAACAGTACACAATACACTTAAAACTACATACACTCTACACTTCACAGACAAGGACAAACACAGTAGACAAACTAGGGTCTCCGTCCCTAGTTAATTGGCGAAAGCCAAGGGAAAAGGAAGGGATTAGCTCAGTGGTTGCGCGCTGGCCTAGCAACGCTGAGGTCCCGGGTTCGAATCCAGCATGCTTGCCCTTAGATATTTTCTTCTTAGGAGCCCCTACAACTCACTGTCCGGTGATGGGCAGTGTTGTCTGTAGGTAGAGAACGCTGCTTGGAGCCCGGCTGTGCATTGGAGAAGGCTCCGGGGGGCCACAATAGATCTTTCAGGGCGCAGTGCAATAATCCCCTACAACAATCTACATTCTACAAGTGTTTGTCTTCAATTTTATATCAATAAAAGAATCTACACCTAATAAAATGACTTTTTTGAAAAAGAAAATCCGTACGAAGCCCCTCTCCCACCAAATTTTTTTCATGAACTTTCTCAGGAAAAAAGATCCAAATAAAAGTGATTAGCCTTTGTAACCATAGGTAACAAATTTAATGAAATCCATTGGTGTTTTTTATGGATACAAATCGTAGTAAATAACTGAAATAATTTCAGAAAATACACTTTTCCTGGTCAACCTGTTTTCTACAAACTCGGAATTTTGACAACATATTTAATTATAATTATAATTATTATTATTTAAATGATGGAATTGTACAATAAACTATAATAGCATTTTAGAGGAAAATATAACCACACCTTTCTCCCCCCCCCAAAAAAACACCTTAAATGAATTTTTCCGAAGAAATGTTTCAAATAAAAGTTGAAGCCGTTTTATAGAGCGGAAACTGATGGAAAAAACACGCACATGTCTTTTTCATACTCCTATTAATTCAATTATATACTGGGTGTCTCAAGGTATATGGATAACGACTTTTTATCGGACAGTAAGATAGCTAGTAGAAAAAAACTAAAAAATACGTGTCCCCGTAGTTTTTTTGTTTTGTTAGAAACCCAAATTTAATTTGCAAATTTGTTTTGGTGCTTCCAGAAGCGAGATATAGGCACCAACTTCATTTTTTCAAATAGGGAGATATGGTTTTTATTTAAGAAATAGATACCTCTATTTTTTGTAAGAAAAATTTACTTGAACTGTTTTTTTTTTCTGTGAGCGATATTTTACAAGTTATGAATGAAAACATGATTCTTATAAGAAATTTCAAAATGATATTATAACGGTTTTTTGATTGAATAAAAAGAAAAGTACTATTTTATTATAAATTTTACTCCTTATTAATTACAGATCTTGCTCGAACTGGCCTCCACCATTAGAGATGCATACTTCTTTGGCCGTAAGGTACAATTGGTAGGAAAGAGCATGTCTATGCATCTCTAATGCTGGAGGCCAGTTCGAGCAAGATCTGTAATTAATTAGGAATAAAATTTATAATAAAATAGTACTTTTCTTCTTATTCAATCAAAAAAACCCGTTATTTATTATCATTTTGAAATTTCTTGTAAGAATCATGTTTTCATTCATAACTTGTAAAATATCGCTCACAGATAAAAAAAACAGTTCAAGTAAATTTTTCTTACAAAAAATAGAGGAATCTATTTCTTAAATAAAAACCATATCTCCCTATTTGAAAAAATGAAGTTGGTGCTCGCTTCTGGAAGCACCAAAACAAATTTGTAAATTAAATTTGGGTTTCTAACAAAAAAAACTACGGGGGACAAGTATTTTTTAGTTTATTTCTACTAGCTATCTCAGTTTCCGATAAAAAGTCGTCATCCATATACCTTGGGACACCCTGTATATAAATTTCAAATTTTGCCCAACCCCGTAGCAGTGTGCGAGAGAGCACTTCACTAAAAAGTTTAATATTAAAAATATATCTATAGATTTTCGGGTATTGGTCAATGAAAACAAAATGTTTATTAAAGAGATGCCTTTCCTACTCTCTGAGATCAAACATACAATTTTAGTCATGTTAAATTGTTTATTTAAATAATAGAAGTAAATACAAATATATAGATGCATACACCACCTCTGGCAACCTTTTGACTATAAATTTTAGCACGCATATTGTGCTCTAGAAATTATGTACACCCATTTTCACTTGTGTTATCTTTTCATAAGATCTAACTATAATTGAATTTAGATGTGTCTAGTATAGGATTAAGTAAAATTATGGTGAATTTCTTTTGTGGGCTGCATGAATTAACTCTTTACAATATCCTGCTGCATTAAACAAGTGTGTCCATTTCTCAGTGAACAATACAAAGATGGTACAATTCGTGAAGAGAGAACAATGGAGTCGCTCGCTCCTCTCCTCACTCTATCTCTCTTACACACACACACACACACACACACACGTCCACATGGAGGGATGTCCGTACGTGTGGGTTATAACAGTAGATAACCCTTTCGTTATGTGTAGCACACTGGGGGGCAGTAAATTAATGTATGAATTAATGTGATGGGCCAGAGAGACCCCATTGCTGCTGAGCCCACCCATAAACTGGGATTACTTGTTGTTGTCTCCCTGGACAATTGAATCTGCAAATGCTCCATAACATGAGTCGCTAAAGTGATTGTAAAACATACTATGTATCTTTTTTGATAAAAAAAAAATAAAAAAAAACCTATGCCACGACCTTTATTATAAATCTATGCACAGTTACGATGTATCTGTTTTTTATTACTCCATGCATAGTATTATATTGACATTTAATTTTCCATACGTGTTTGTTTTTATATTTTCTATTTTTTGTTCGATTTAATAAATCTTCAATTAAGAACAGAACAAAAAAAAAAAATAATTCGCCTTTGATGTTTTTTAAACAGAATCCATTGCTGGGGAATCATAAAAATCAAAAACATATATGTGCATCAATTCATAACAAAGCAAATGAATCAATGTGACCGAGGGTGAATGATGACTTACATTTATTGTTATTAAAGGGAAGTAAGTCAGCATTTCAAAATATATACAGTATACAGTTTGCATGTTTTCATTAGACGGATATTATTTTTCGAAAAATCATTCCTTCTATTGTTCTATTTTTCGTAGATTATAAATAATTATATATTGTAGCGTTTTCCCCTCTGCAACTAGTTTCTAAGTGGGTCGTTTAGATAAAACACTCTAAACTTCAATAAGAAAAACACCAATTTATTCGTTTAACACAATAAAATACAATAAAGCGCTCAATAATAATTAATACACAGTTTAAAAAACCAACAAAAGTTGACTTAATTCACTTTTTGTTTAGTATTCACAAACGTCCACTCCGTTTGAAACAAGACTCTCAAGATTCGAGCTGTTGTTCCACTATTTATACCGTGGAGAAGGGTCTGGAAGGTTCTCGAACATTCTAGAAAGAGCTAGAGCGCCCCGCTGACGCTTTCTAGCGGCCACAAAGAGAACTTGAGGTACCTGCTTTCTTTTCTAGATGGCACCAGTGGCTGCGTTACACTAATAATACATATATAATTTAACTGTTCCAGTTTTAAAGGAGGACTCTTGATAAGCAAATTTATATTAATAATTCAATCCCCATTAAGTATTATTCACGCTGTCTAGTGGACTTTTAACTAATTCACATTTATACTTCTTGCTAAGTGGGTACTTGTGTTCCAAACATCTCTATATTTAAAGTAAGAACAAAAAAGTAAAATATGAAGTGTAAACAAAATTTACCATATCATTATTAGTAATTGAAAGTCATATGAGTGTTTTAAATGGAGATTTTGTCGGCATATTTTCAGCTTGTAATGTAAAACACCCAGTACATGACTTTATATTGTTAATGCAAAAACTGATAACAACAGTAATTAACTAATAAATTAACTATAAACAAATTATTACGAGATATTCGATTTTTTTTATTAAATGTGTGGTTTTAGAAAAGTTTTAATTTAATTCAGTAAAAAATATTAATTAAAATTTGTCTGATGAGTCAATTCAAATGAGCTTCGTATAGTCTTTATTTCTTTGTGTAGAAATCTTGTAGAAGCAGCAAATAAATAAAAAAGTAATCATAATAGTAATAAAACTGCTTGAATTAAAAATATAATTAAATTTGAATAATGGAATTATGAGGAATTTTTTAGCTTGTAAATATTCAAAGAAGATTAATTTAATTTGAGAATGAATACTACCAGTAATCTCATTATCTTAATATAATTTGCAAAAATTAAAGGTACTTTATTTTTTTTTTTTAAACAAAATAAAAAAACAAAAATGAACAACTTTTTTACTTTCTCTTACTCCTAGTAAGAGAGGAAGTATTGTAATCGTGTCAAATTTTCGATATCGAGTTTTCACCGGAAATATCCGTTCTGAGATCCCCTGAAAACAAAAAAGTGTTTTCTAGTAAATGGTCTGTGTGTGTGTGTGTGTGTGTGTATGTGTGTGTATGTATGTATGTATGTGAACAGCATAGCTCGAAAACGAAAAACCGTAGAAAGTACAAACTTGATATTCCGTTTAGGTATCACCACGGTATCTGTCAAAATTCCTCAACCGGAAGTACCATTTTACTGATTGAGGTTCTTTCACTTTTTGCAATTTTCTCAAAAATGGCTGGGACGATTTTCTTCAAGCTTGTAATACCAACTTTACAATTTTTATTTGAAACATTTCTGTGGGAAAATTCATTTACGGGCACCTTTGGGGGGGGGGAGAGTTGAGGATAGGTATTTCAGTTTACTATACAATTCTGTCATCTAAATAATGTTAATTAGAATTGAATGTGTTGTGGAAATTCTTAATTTAAAAAAAATCGGATGACCGGAAGTGGATTTAATTTACTGCTTTACTAATTTTTTTTTTTTTTTTTTTCACTTTTTCGCAATTTTCTCAAAACTGGCTGCAACGATTTTCTTGAAACATTTTATATGAACTACACATTCAAAGAGCTACTACTTCTATTTGAAACATTTCTCAGGCAAAATTCATTTAAGGGTACTTTTGTGGGAGGGATGGGGTTACGGTTTCCTCTCTAAAGTGCTATTTCAGTTTATTATACAATTCTATCATCATAATAATATTAATTAGAATTAAAGATGTTGTAGAAATTCCGAGTTTGGAAAAAAAAATCAGATGACCGGAAATGCGTTTATCTGAACAGTTTTTTCATTTTTTGCGATTTTCTCCATAAAAACATTCGACGAATTTCATTAAATTTGGTATACTAACTATAAAATTTATCTATCAAAATTTTGAAAAATTGAGTAAAAGAAAGTTGTGTAAGTGTATCACACCAGATTTTTTTTCATATACAGGGTGTAACAGCAACCTCTGGCAACCTGGTGTTCTTTAAACACCCGCAACATGCACTATTGGATGACGAGAATCCCCGTGCAACCAGAATGTCGTCAGAACGATCAGTTTCCTCGGTAGTTTTTTCTCAAAGAACCGGTTTCCCCTAGTCTTTAATACGCTGCTTATATGGTTTCCTGTTAGGCCAACGGCTAGCATACTCAGCTGCAGCTTCCGCGCTGCCGTTATAAAACCCACAAATAAAAACCATATCTCGCTATTCTAAGACAAAGAACTCTGGCATTTTGAATGTATGACCAGCTAAATCACGACTAAATGTTTCTGTTTATTAGAATTGGACGAATTTCTATCGTGAGATAACAATTCCAAAGTTCATTACAGGATTATTAATTAATCTTGTGATATTTTTGTAACAGCTCTCAATTTTCATTTTGTGTCTTTTTTTTACATTTATTTCGCATTTTCTTTAAGAAAACAATAAAGAAACCCATGATATTATTATCGTTGGAAAGCTGGTGAAACGTAGATATTTTTTTGTAACCGGACCGTAAGCTAGCCTTAAAGAAATTTATAAGAAAATACTATTGAAAACTTGTTTTTAACAGTAGAAGAGCTGTATAGTTAAGTTTAAAGTCTCTGAAAAACCTTATAATTAATTCAATTAAAATAAAACTTCTGTTTCTTATAGGAAATTTAATGCTCTTTCCGAAGGTGTAATTGAATATGATTTATGTGAAAAACTTTTTGAGATATAATTAATTTTATGAGAAAAAGTAGGAAAATTGAAAATTTTACAAAATGAAAAATAACTTTTGAAGGCGAACGAATTGGACCATGGTTTATTAGAAATTTTTTGTTCCAAATAAAGTGACAAACCATATCCCGAAGTATTGCCAGAGGTTGCTATTACACCCTGTATAATAAAACTGCTTATTTTTTCAGGACGGCTCTATACGTCCAACTGATCGCCGACTTCAGGGATGCGAATTATTAAGATACTTTGTAGAAGATCTGAAGAAGTGAGTGTCAAAATTGAAAGTGTCGCTAATAAAGAAAATTGGGAAAGCTGTTTTCAAGAAAATAGGAAAAATTAAAAATTTATTATATAACATGTGACTTCCGGTTGTGAAGTGATTTTTGTTCTATACTGCAATTTTATGATTGAGTTTGAACTTACTACGGATTTTCTTTTTACTTTTTTTTTATTTTATTATTATATTAAATCTATTTCAAAAATATGGCACGGTTGCAATTATTAACTGTTAACAACAAGAGTCAGAGAAAAAAATTCAGCAAATATTTCTGTAATGAACTCAATTTAAAAAAAAAAAAATCTGGCATGATTTTAATACATCAGAAACTTGGATAGGGAAAGGTATGTGATTATCCTCAGCAAATACAAATGAAAATATAAACTCTTAAAGACAGTTTTTGTTGAATTGCTAAGCTGATTATTTGAAAACTGGAAGGGGTCCCGGCACACTATAGACTTTTTAATCGGCCGATTGTTTGTGGTCGGATTGGGCTTGCTAGCGCGTAAACTGGGTCAACTAAAAAACACCGGGCTTGGTGGTGAGTGTGCAAACAAATCCGGACAAACAGTCTCGGCCAACCATTCTCGAACGATTTTCGAACTAGTTGGTAAGCGGTATTTGAAGAGAGAGAGAGGTCACGTAATGAAAGTTATAATACACTGCTGTCTAGAAAAGTTATTGCTTTTATATACAACGGAAGAGAAAGACCAAGAAGAGAAACCAGAGAGTATTGTGTGCATCGCATCATCCACACTGATAGATTATTGCGAGGAAAATTTTACACGATACATTCCAAATTATTAGATTACCCGAAAAAGAAAATTTTTTCCGCCTTTTATCGAATGAGCATAACCAGCTTGTCAAATGACCTTGTCACAAATTAATTGGACCAGAAATAGCGAAGAGGAATACAAATTTAAGAATCGGCAAGTTTGCGTGCGTGCATAGAGCGCCATACTAATTAGCAGTTAGCCGATGGATATTCTAGTCTGTTTAATTTGAAGGTTGGTCGTGGAGCCCCCATCAAACATATTTGTCGGCCGATTCCGAAACTGTTGCAATATGCAGACTTGCATACATCTTCGTACTGATTTAAGAGTCCAACCTGTCGGCCTATAGAAAAATCTGTGGTCTGCGAGAAGCCGAAGGGGAAGTGATTTATAATTAATATTAAATAAATGTGATCAATAAAAATTAAATGAACACTTTGCGAAAAAAATAATACCTTACTGTGATACTAGACTAATAAATTGTAATTTAATGAAACTAACAGGTTTTAAAAAATATACTTTCAAAAAAAAAAAATAAATAAGTTAAAAAAAAAATGAAATATGTATGGTAATATGATCCTGATTTAATGATTTAAGTAGCCACTATTTTATTTTAATTATTTCAGTGGGATGTGAAAGCGAGAGGAAAAAAATGAGGATTAAGTTGAAACAGTTGTGTGAAACATGTTTTAGCCTTTTTATTCTTGTTCTAGGGTAGTATTTCCATTACTAAAAATTTATGTTACATCGTTTTTATCTGCTTCACAGTCGGTTAGCAAGGCGGTTCTCTTCAGTGAAGCATGAGTGATACTTGGATAGAACGGTTGACAAGCCGTCCTATTACATTTTGTTAGGCTGACTGTGTCCATTCTATGTGACACATGCCTTTTCCAACAACATTGGAGACTATGGCATTTACTCTTTATATCCCATAACCAACTCAGCCTCTTTTATTTTATTTTTTTTTCCCAACCCCTTCATGCCTCTTACCATCATCACAACCCGTATTTCTAAGTCCACTAACCATTTCATCAACCTTTATACCACTCTAACAGTGGCACACACAGTCTTGTTAAAAACTGACAATTACTGTACGCTTCAACTTTATACACAAAATGAAACCAATTATATGAATCAAGTTTTGTGCGATGGACCAAACGTGTCCAATGACACAGACCAAATATATACGTAGAAATACCAAAGTACAGTTAGAGAGAGTAAGAAAGATTTATTTTTTATTTATTTAAAGAAAGAGTCTGGGATTTCATCAACACTGTTCATTTTTTAGAAAGAAGAACTCCATCTACTGCCAACATATTTCATCAATGGTCGTCACCAAGATATACATGCAACTAATATAGAACAGATGTCAAGTATTATAAAAGAGTGTTAAAGTAGTGGAACGGGGACACAAACGAGAAAATCATTTTGTCATGAAGAAAATTTAGACAGAATTCCCAGAAGGAAATTGAAAAACTCTGGCAATACTTCAAGTGGAAATAAATAAATAAATTCCAATTTTTACTTTCTCTTACTCCTAGTAAGAGGAAGTATTGAAATCGTGTCAAATTTTCGATATCGAGTTTTCACTGGAAATATCCGTTCTGAGGTCCCCTGAGTCCAAAAAAGTGGTTTTTAGCAAATGGTCTGTGTGTGTGTGTGTGTATGTGAACAACATAGCTCAAAAACGAAAAACCGTAGAAAGCTGAAACTTAATATTCCGTTTAGGTATCACCATGCGATCTGACTGTGCGTTATCTGTCAAAATTCCTGAACCGGAAGTACCACTTTAATAATTGACTTTTTTACTTTTTTGCGTTTTTCTCAAAAATGGCTCCAAGGATTTTCTTTAAACTTGACAAATCAACTACATATACAAGGAGCTACAACTTCTATTTGAAACATTTCTCTGGGAAAATTGATTTAAGGGCACTTCTGGGGGGAGAGGTGGGGTTAGGTTAGCCTCTAAAGTGCTATTTCAGGTTATTACACAATTCAGTCATTTGAATAATGTTAATTAGAATGAAATATGTTGTTGAAATTCCGAATTTGAAAAAAATCGGAAAACCGGAAGTGCTTTTGTTTTTACACTTTGCTAAATATGATTTTTTCACTTTTTCGCGATTTTCTCAAAAATGGCCCCGACGATTTTCTTGAAAGAACACATGTAAGCTAAACATTCAAAGATCTACAACTTTTATATAAAACATTTCTCTGGGAAAATTCATTTAAGGGCACTTTTAGGAGAGGGTTAGGGTTACAGCTTCCTCTAAAGTACTATCATACTTGATTATACAACTCTATCATCCAAATGAAATTAATAAGAAATAAATAGTTGGCCAAAATTCCGGGTGTGAAGCAATCAGTAAACCGGAAGTGCGCTTTTACTGAACAGTTTTTTTTTCAGTTTTCGACAAATTTCATTAAATTTGGTACACAAACTATAAAATTTGTCAATTATAATTTTAAGAACTGGAGTAAGAGAAAGTTGTGTGAGTGTTTCACACCAGATTTTTTACTTTCCCTTACTCCTAAGTAAGAGGAAGTATTGAAATCCTGTCAAATTTTCGATATCGAGTTTTCACCGGAAATATCCGTTTTGAGGTCTCCTGAGTCCAAAAAAGTGGTTTTTAGCAAATGGTCTGTGTGTGTGTGTGTGTGTGTATGTATGTGAACAGCATAGCTCAAAAACGAAAAACCGTAGAAAGTTGAAACTTGATATTCCGTTTAGCTATCACCATGGCATCTAACAGTGGGTCATCTGCCAAAATTCCTCAACCCGGAAGTGCCACTTTACTTGTTTTTTTTTTTTTTACTTTTTTGCGATTTTTCTCAAAAATGGCTCCGAAGATTTTCTTTAAACTTGGTATATCAACTACACATACAAAGCTACAACTTTTATTTAACATTTTCTCTGGGAAAATTCATTTAATGGCACTTTTAGGGGAGGGGGTGGGGCTTATGTTTTTCTCTAAAGTGTTATCATAGTTGATTATACAATTCTATCATCCAAACAAAATTAATTAGAAATAAATGGATGGCCAAAATTCCGAGTTTCAAGGAAATAGTTAACCGGAAGTGCACTTTTACTAAACGGTTTTATCAGTTTTCGCCGTATTTGAATTAATTTGGTACACAAAATTATAAAATTTGTCAATTATAATTTTGAGAACTGGAGTAAGTGAAAGTTGTGTGAGTGTTTCACACCAGATTTTTTTTTCTATTTTTTCTTGCTTATAAAATTTCAACAAAAATAAACTACAATTATTTTTCAATACAGGTTTGTTTGAACGATGTCATTTTAATAAACAATATAATTCATAGAAGGAAAATTAGTCATTAATTTCAACCAATTCCAATTGATCGTAATTGATTTAAATTAAACGAATGGCAAAATTAATTCTAGATTAAGTCTATCCGATTAACTCTTTTAATTGTTATTAAATAACAATAACAATAATAATTATTATTATATTTATATAATTATGAATTTAATTTAATTAAACTGTATTTGTTAGCTGCTACGATCTGTTTCAAATGTGACTCCATATTTTTTATAAAAGAGTGTTATACCATAATATACACCTCAGCTTGGCGTCCATGCCTCTAATGCTCAGTTTTTATGTCACTATTTATATAAATATTTTACACCAGATTTTTCCCCCTAATTCGAGTTTTAGTGCCCTAATTGGTGAGCTTCATTTGACCATAACAGTTTTAAAATAAAGTGGGGCAAGCCTAAGTAATGCCAGCAACAGCAGTCCATTGCAAGTAGATGATTCAAATAAATATGGCTAATCCGACAAATTGATCTCCCGACTTCAAGTTTAAGGCAGAATATTGGACGTAAATATACTCATACAGCAAAAAAAAATCATATTTTGAATGGAAGCTTCTGAAAAATGTGAAATAAAACAGAATTCAACATAACCAAATGACACAGTTAATATTTTCAAGCCACACACCTCATACATATTTTCAAGTTCTAATAGAACTTTATTTTTCAGAGGCGGAAATTTAGAAAAGATTTAAATTCAGTAGTATTACGAGGGTCATGAATGAATGATCCTAACTGAACTCAGTTTAAAGAAATAAATATTTTTTTTTTTTTCTAATTTAAGGCGCGTCAACACCTAAGACCATTGGTGCCCGGGAGCCTTCTCAGTGCACTGCCAGCCTCTGGACAGTGTTCTCTCATTACAGATAACACTGTTCATCACCGGACATTCAGCTGTAGAGGCTCTTAGGGAGAAAAAAATCTATGGGTAGCACAGCTGGGCTCGAACCCGATTCCTCCGCGAAAGAGTCCAGTGCGCTAACCATTTAGCTATTCCCTTCCCATAATTAGTATTATTAGATAGTTTTAACTCTAACAATTAAGAAGAAGAAGAAGAAGAAAAGTTATCTTTACTTGCTCGGCAGCTTATTTCTGCCTTACAATATACTAACAATACAAAATGTGTTTATTTAAACAAATATTAATTTTGTTTGTTAAATCTTGAAGAAATACGTCCTGAGGTAGTTTTCGATTTAGTCGTCGACGGGTAGTTTTCTGCCCGAGTTTGTGGTCTATTTCAGCGGCAGTGTCTGTACTTTGTAAGTTGTAAGTGTTAACATTTTATTGGATAACAAAAATAAAATAAAAAAATATTTATCAATTTAGATTACGAATTTCTTCAGCAGGCACAAGATGCTTATCTATTAGGAGGTTATAAAAAGAAGAATTATTAGACAGATTTAAGTGGTTTTGTATGCAAAGTAAAGGTATTATATGATATAGATAGGTTACAATCATCTAATTATATTTGTTTGTAAAAAATGTTGTGTTTAATAACAACAGCAACAACCTGAAGCAAACTCTATTAAATATGTCGTTTCTAAACGTTGGAATAATCCGTCAGCTGGAAGTTTGTTACATGAAGGAAGCTGTGCTTATTGTATTTACGAAACCCGTGAACTTTTTTTTGGGTGATGTAGAACTACCATCTTAAGTATGGCCAGTTCAACCTGAAATGAAACCTGTATAATGTAATATAAAACGCTTACATGACTTTCTCCTGCACTTTTTCTCATCTAAATTGCCAAATTGTTGGTAATTCTACAACATATTTAATAATCCTTCATAATATAAAGATGGAGGTACCGTGGTTGTATAAAAATGGCTCTAAATAGTAGTACGTTCCAGAACTTTTGAAAAATCAATTTTATCCCAAAACGATAAGTTTATTACTTAGATATTTATACTAATAATACGTTTAAAGAACAAAATCGGCAAAAACTGGAAAATCCATTCAGTGGAGTGGGATGTGGAAGAATTAATCGTTATTGATTAAAATCAATGTCTGAACCGCTCGCAGGATTTAAATGAACTATGAATATTGAATTTTTAATATCTTTTATTTTTGAATTATGCTGTGAATATCACTGCTCCCACCCCCTTTCTTTCTCTCTCACTCCCTCACTCGTTCTCTCTCTCTCTCATACAAACACGTGCACCCACGCACGCACTTCTTTCATACTCAGAAGCCCGCCTGAAAACCGCTAAAAACGCCTGAACAGCGCTAAAAACTCTATTCCAAAAATCTGATATGATCGTAGCAGCATAAAAAAAAAAATAAATAAACATAGAAATATCCTATAATTGTTAACATTTTTCAATAGTAATAAGGAAATTTAACAACTAACCTGATACAGCCATGTTGTACATTGAATGATCCCTACCCTTTCTTCTGAATAATCTGAATATGAGGGCTGAAAGTACGGCGAACACTATACAAGCAACTGCCAGACCAATGTATAGGGCCACATCTGTCTGCACTTCTGCTCGTGTCGCTGTAACAAACAATAAATATGGAAAAATCAATAAAATAACATGAAAAAAGATTTTTTTAAAATTTTTCTGACAAGAATTTTCTTATCAGTTTAAAAAAAAAAAAAAATAAGATTGATTTGGAGATATTTAAATCAACTAAAAATATTTCCAATTTTGATTAGCATTAAACGTAGAAAATACAATTTTTCTTTAAAAAAATACATAAATATTCAAATTGTTATTTTTAATATTAAATGGTCGCTAATTGATTAACATACTATTAGCAATTTTTTTCTTTTTTTTTTTTTTTGATTACTTTTTATTTGTCATTTATAACGGTATATATATAAAGGTATAAAAAGTAAATATGGTAAGGTCGGTAACAGACAGTCATGGACAGCTTTACAGCATTCATCTTTATGGATAAGCACAGTTGGTTGTCGGCAGTCCAAAATGCTTATCGGGAGTCCGGTCAGGGCTATTAGTGAGACGCTGCTGTGTCTGATCCCTCACTGGACATTGTGGTTTAAGGAGACATCTCTACGTAATGGGGCTCAAGGCGGATCCATCTTGTAGAGTCTGTGAGACAGAGGAGTAAACACCCATCCATCTTATTAAAGATTGTCTGGGTTGTGAGGAAATTAGGTTCAGGATCTTTGGTCGGAACAGAGTATGTCTGTGGAAAAGCTTAGGCTATTTCCCCTTAAGGTTATTGTCCAATTTGATCGGAATGCGGTGTATCTTAGATGAATTAGATCCGGGTCTGGATATTGTTCTAGACAGGGTTTGTTGCTGTTTTTCTTGAGGTAGCTATATGGGCCAGTGGGGCTTGGGATAGCGTAGGGTTCGGTCCCTCTCCACAGACAAATTTATAAATAAAAGTCGGTAAATGGGGTGAATGAACTGAATTTTGATTATCCAGCGATGGTCACCATTAATCTATAATCCATTAATCTAAGCCGTGATCGCACGGCCAAACGGCAACTCTGTCGCCTTCGAAGATTGGAAGGAATTGTGGTTGTGGACAATTTAGCTGCTAAAGGATTAGGGCTGTTGATAAATTTTTGTGAAATTCAAGCTACGATTGAAATAGTAATGGTAATTTAAAAGAAAAACCAAATAAAGTCTTTCTCTCACAGTATATCCCTAAAATGATTTTTCCGCGGTAGAATGTTTTAAATAAACGTTTTAGCACTTTTTATAGATTTACCATGAGTAAATGTGTATTTTTGAGAAAATCGCCCCCCCTCCCAAAAAAAACTGAAAAACTCTCTCTATAAAGAAATAGTTCAGGAAAGATTTCAGCTTGCTGCGAATTTTCCGCTTTTCAGTTATGCTGATCACATAAACAACACATACATACACACTATACAGATCCATTTCTAGAAAACACTTTTTCGGACTCAGCAAAGCTTGAATTATGTTGTATATGTGGATGGGTCCGCAATGCTGGATAACACCTGGTATTTTATCCGACGTAGCATGCATATTCATTTAATTCCTGATCTGTTTTGGATTTTCATCCATTATCAGAGCAAATTCACCAGCTTGTATAGGCACGTGGAGGTTATATAACCTACCCATATGTATACTACCAACAAACCAACAAGTGTGAGTGTAACAGGAACATTACGTTGAAATGAACTCTCTACACGAACTTGGTGAATTTGCTCTGACGATGGATGAAAATCCGAAACTGGTCAGGAATCAAAATGAATAAGCATGCTACTCTGATGGCATAACCCAAGTTAAATTAGTTCCCTGCTGTCGGCAAGGAACGCCAAGCGCGTATAAAAGGAAACGAAGCCAACCAATGGTTGGGGATGAAGCACCGTCCTACTTCCCCTACTACAGGCAGGGCCGGATTTTCCTATAGGCTAACTAGACTTCAAGATCAAGAGGGGCCTACATTCAAATTGTTAGCAAAATTAAAATTACATTATTCTAAAAACAGTGAACACTAAAACACTGAATCGAAAATAAGGAGAAATTCTACGCATATGGACTAATAAACAAACATAAAAAGTTGTTAAGATCAACGCGTTCGGCTCTTATATGTCCAAATAAGTGTTCTCGACTTTATTTTATTTATTATCCTTGCCACATTTTTTATAAAGGTTAGTACCAATCATAACATGTTTCATTTAATATATTGATTACTCGTATATCACAGTAATGATATATTTTATTATCTATCATGTAATTTATTAACTCAAAAATGGGAGGTGAAAGGGTCTCACAAGTGGAATAGCCTAGGGCCTCTTTTCATCTAAATCCGGCCCTGACTACAGGGGTCTAAATTGAAGGAAAAAGGGGCAGTGGAGGCCCCCATCTTCTATCACCATCTTCAAGAGCAAAGACACCTTCCGTGCGATCAGCCAAACACAAACATCGAGTCTACAAACCAGCCACTTGCCTATCTCTCAGTCTCTCATAGAGTTTATCTCCCTGTCTCTTAATCTCATAACACAAGTCCTTAGAATCATAAGTGTATATATATTAATTATAGTGCAGTAGTAATAGTATTTAGTTATTAATTTTAAACCCCCCTGAAACTCCTATTACACTACGATGGATAAAATACCAGTCTTAAATTATATATTTCCAATGAAAAATCAATGTCGAAATTTTACCTACTATCGCAATACTAATTCCTATTACCAACCAACGGTAAGAGAAATTAATTTACAAATAATACAATCAAGCAAAGGTACAAAAAAAAAAACAAAAATTATGTGGAATTGATAACTAGGATTTATTCGTAGTATCAAAATTGGAATGAATCCAAGAAACAAATATAATTTTTTCTCACTTGAAATACGATTAATCAAGAGTCAAATATCAATAAAAAGTTGGTAGAAAAAAAAACAATTTCGTGATTTATGCCACTTTTTTCATGGATAATTCTTCAAAATTCCATAATTCCATAGATTGATCATCAATCGTAACAGATTTCAGTTAATATTGTTTATACAAGGGGTATGTTCAAATTAACACAAATTGCACACAATAACAAACCGCATCAGACGGTAATAAGTTTATTTAACATATGGTGCAAAAAATTAATCAACACAATAATTAAAAAAATTAAGTATGACATGACATTTATAACTGGCCAAAGTTAAAGATGTTTAACAAAAAAAAAGCATACTATAAATATAATTAAAAACAACTGATTAAACTGTATATCTAGTCTTACAATTCTCTTAATATAGAATCCATATCTATTATTGGGCCCAGATATAATGAGAAATAAGATTCACTTACGGTTCGCGAGGTTGTAACATTTTTTGGTAATTATGCAGAAGCCGACCCCCAAGATGGCAGACCACTAAATACTATAACCTTCTCATGTGCTGAGTTAAATATTTCGATTATGTACATATCGATTTCTTTTCTTGTTAATGCTAGAAACAAAAAATAAAAAAGAAATTGGTTTCTTTTTTAATATAAAGGTTTAATTCAATTTATTCTGCATCTTATTTTTGGAAATAAGAATACTGAAGCTACTGAAGTTAAAATGAAATCAATTATTGTTTAGCGTTGTAAATATTTATTTTTTATTTATTTTTTTTACGCATGTTAGTTATAAAAGAGCCTAATTTGTAATTAATGAATAAATTCTCATTTTTCCTAGTCAAAGTAGGAAAAAGAATTAATACATTAAAAATAGAATTAATACATTTTTCCTAGTCAAAGTAGGAAAAATAATTAATACATTAAAAATAGAATTAATACATTTTTCCTAGTCAAAGTAGGAAAAAGAATTAATACATTAAAAATAGAATTAATACAGTTTTCCTATCAAAATAGGAAAAAGAATAGAATACATTAAAAATAGAATTAATACATTTTTCCTAGTCAAAGTAGGAAAAAGAATAGAATACATTTAAATTTTAATCCGTAATTTGTATATATTGAATATTTAGAATTATTGAGTAGCAGCTCATTTATCCTGCTGATTGCTCACCTAATAAAAAAGCGACACGCGCCAAGGAACATACCTCAAAGTGAAATGGAAACTGTTGCAAAAAGAGATTGCTAAATTATTTTACTACTTGCAGTAGGTGTAGCAAGACGATAAATAATGAAATCTATGTTATAGAGTGTGATGGAAGAGTGAGAGAGAGAAGGTTAGTGTATTTAGTGGTCTGCCATCTTGGGGGTCGGCTTCTACATAGTTACCCATTTTTTATGTAGAATACCACTTCAACTATCGCTATATCAATATCTTTGGTAAAGAATATTTCCTGGAGATTTTGCACATTAAGCGACCCACCATGAGATTCACACAGATCAAGAAACAAATAGCGAGTGCGATAATAAAATCACCTGATTGTATATGCCGCCCACTATCGATATCGCCACTATTTGATTACCGGCGGTATCGAAGTTCACGAAATTTCTTTAATATAGAGGGGCGACTTGACGACGTTATTAAATAAGATCCTCAACAATATAAGGCTATTAATTAAATTTAAAGTAATAAGTTACATTCGTAAATGGAATTAATAACATGTAAAAATAAATGACTTAATTTTTAATTAATAAAAGAATTACATCAAATTCTCCAACAAAAATTACTAAGTATATTCATCAATTGATATAATGATAAAAAGCTATTCCATTTTTTTTTTATTTTTTTTATTTCCCTCGCTATGTAAATATTGTCGGAGGGTTAGAGAAGACAAGATGGTAAAACTCCCTTTAACAAATCGTTGGACACATATGTTTTGTCCATATTTACATAATTTAATGCAATTTATCATATTTTTCTTATATTTTTCTCTACAATTTCCCACTCAAATAATAAAATTACTTGCAAATAAGTCGTACATCACTGTTATAAAAAAAACGAAGGATAAATTCATCCCTTGATACATTCTGAAGTATAAATAATACAACAGAGAAATTTTATTTAATTTCTATTTTTCTTTCTTTTTTTTTATTCAGTGATTCAGAAAATTTTAAAATAAATTCAATGGTATAGAATAAAGATGACAATATATTCAAGAAAATCTCACATCACTTTTGTTTACAACAAATATCAGAATTTTAATCGATAAATTTTTATTAAAGGTAAAGGCTGCCTCTACTAACTGAGGTATTGCTGTTGAGTATAATGAACATTGCTGTCCCGCAAGACAGCGCAACCATCAAATCCAGAATTACAAATTCTGCAATTTAAGGATAAACCTAATAATCTAAGCAGCTCAAGAATTCAAATTTCAAATTATACCAACAATTCTAATATACCTGAAGGCAAATCGAACCATATATCATATTGTAGTGGCATGTTAGAGGTAAGCTTAACATTGCAGCTTCTCCTAGATCACTCCAGAGGAATACATTTTTCAAAAAAGTACATGCAGATCAAAAAAACTCGTTAGGTCTTTTTTTTTTTTGGAAAAAAACTGAAAATACCATTCAGTGAATCGCACTTTCTGTTGATGGATTTTGACTGAAAAATTTTGTGTCTCTGAAACGGTGATGATATCTAAACGAAATACTAAGTTTGAGATTCCTACTATTCATGGTTTCTAAGTTTTTTATTTCACAACTACCCACATTCATAAAATCTTTGGATCTCTCTTCCCTATACCTATCCACCTCTTCACCGACGTTACTATAATTTGATTTCGCACAAAATGATTGCCAAGTTTAATTAAATTATATTCAAGTTATTAATTTATTTTGTAATTAAAGACCCTTTTTTTATTTCTTTGTTGCAGGCCTTGGAATCTGAATGTGAAATTCCCGTTGCTGCTCTGGTATTTTATGTACGTATATGTATGTATTTTTTAATATTTGAAACTGAAGTAATACAAAAAAAAAAAATCTGCGGTATGTTGTAAAATACTGCAAATATTTTCAAGAATATTCTATTTGAATATGTTACTTTTGTTTTAGAGGGTAGTGAATATTTACATTCAGAAAATAACATTCTTGGTTGTTGAAACGTAAAATTCCAGATTTGATATAAAATTATTTGAAACTTTACAAAATATTTTTGAAAAAGTTTTTTAGAAATAGGATAGCAAATGCTTTACGCGCATAGGGAAGAAATATTCTGTTCTATTTTACCCAAATAACTCTGAAAGTTAAAATAACATTTCAACATTTACTATGCTAATTGGAATTTAATTACAATGACTCTCTATTTATATTCTAATAAATTTATATATTAATTTAACATTCCAAAATACTTCTCTTTGCTGGAATGAATTCGAACCACTTATTATTTAATTGGAAAAAAATTCTGAACGATTAATAATAGAAATCTGTAACGAGTTCGCTTATAGAATAAAGACTGACAACTTATTTATTCTACTGAGTTTTGTTTGTCTACAATAATTATGGAATGAGGTAAATAATAATAATAATAATAATAATAATAATAATAATAATAATAATAATAATAATAATAATAATACTTCGTAATAACGGCTTCCGGACGCCCTATTTTCATTGATAAACTTTGAACTCATTTAGACGCTGGAGAGTACCGAATTCTTTTAAAAAAACAGTTGTTTTCTGCTTGCCCAGTAGCAATTACAATTTAACTCCTAGATTTTAAATATTCAATATGAACTTTTACGAGATAATTTTGAGATATCGCAAGTAACAGAATCGGAAACTTTCACTGAAGCAAACTAGAATACGGGTGAAGTGGAATGGAAGAGGAACTGATCTAACCATCTGCTCAAACTTGATTTTAAACGTACAATAAAAAGGTGGCATCCTTTGAGGAAAAAAAGCTAAGTATGGGCTTATGTTCAGTAGTTGACAAAAACGATTTACCTGAAGCTTTCGAGGCAAAAGAATTCTCTAATTATCGTCTCAAAAATTCGGACATGTTAGTCAATAGCAATAGGCATTTTACAACACGAAAACTAAAAAAAAAAATCTCGTGTGAAACACTCACACAACTTTCTCTTACTCCAGTTCT
The DNA here is from genome assembly GCA_011037195.1 of Triatoma infestans. NCBI lineage: Eukaryota > Metazoa > Arthropoda > Insecta > Hemiptera > Reduviidae > Triatoma > Triatoma infestans. Next base: position 446,106 of record JAAEAF010000135.1, on the reverse strand, counting down.
CAAAATTATAATTGACAAATTTAATAGTATGTGTTCCAAAATTAATGAAATTTGTCGCAAAACTAAAAAAAACTGTTCAGTAAATGCGCACTTCCTGTTTACTGATTTTCTTCAAACTCGGAATTTTAGCCATCTATTAATTTCTAATTAATTTTCTTTGGATGATAGAATTATATAATCAACTATGATAGCACTTTAGAAAAAAACATAACCCCACCTCTACCCCAAAAGTGCCCTTACATGAATTTTCCCAGAGAAATGTTTTAAATAAAAGTTGTAGATCTTTGTATGTTTAGTTTATATATAAGTTTCAAGAAAGTCGTCTGAGCTATTTTTGAGAAAATTGCGCAAAAGTGAAAAAAATCATTTAGTAAAGTGGTAAAGTAAACGCACTTCCGGTTATCCGATTTTTATCAAACTCAGAATTTCAACAACATATTTAATTCTAATTAACATTATTTAGATGATATAATTGTCCAATAAACTGAAATAGCAGTTAAGACGAAAACCTAACCACACCCCTCCCCCAGAGGTGCCCTTAAATGAATTTTTCCCGAGAAATGTTTCAAAGAAAAGTTGTAGCTGTTAGTATGTGTAGTTGATATAGCAAGTGTAAAGAAAATCGTTGGACCCATTTTTGAAAAAATCGCAAAAACTTAAAAAAGCCAACAAGTAAAGTGGTATTTCCGGTTGAGGAATTTTGACAGATGACTTACTGTCGATCCCATGGTGATAACTAAACGGAATATTAAGTTTGAACTTTCTACGATTATTCGTTTTTGAGCTATGCTGTTCACATACATACATACATACATACACACACACACACACACACACACACACACACACACACACACACAGACTATTTGCTAAAAACCAGTTTTTTGGACTCAGGGAACCTCAAAACGGATATTTCCGGTGAAAACTCAATATCGAAAATTTGGCACAATTATAATACTTCCTCTTACTAGGAGTAAGAGAAAGTAAAAAAAAAAAAAAGGAACCCAAATAAAAGAAATGTGTCACATTTGGGTTATATATACTAGTATGTATAATATATATATACCACGTGACGTGTTCATAGAAATACGGGAAAAGAAAACATAATTTCTTAACGGGACGAATTGGAAAATCCTGGAGGAATGAACTGTAAATGTCATTGCAAGATTTCTTGGGGACTGTCAGAAGCGCTGCCTGGAAATCTAAAATGTATCATATTGAGTTATATCTGACTTAAAATATGTATGGTTCTCTATCACCTGTTGTATTTATGTGTACTTTTAGTGGCAGATAAGTTTAAGTAAAAATTTCAAGATCGAACAAAAATTTGACAATTATAACAGTAAGAGTGATAATTTATTAGCTATTAAAACATGCCGCTTTAGTGTGAAAGGAATGTTAGATTAGGAACAAGTCGACTTATTTGATTCATTCCATGTAAATAAATATATACTACTCAATTCATGGCTTTATTTCGGAATATATTATATTGACTAGAACATTAAAATATTTCAAGCTAAGTTTAATATATATTTCTTTATATCTGTTAGATAAATAATGTAATTGGAAAGATTGGGTAGCTCGTTTGTGAAACTAACTGGCTCGCCTAGTATCTGCAACAGTTCGTGAGAATGAGATAGAACACTGGGGTCAGTAAGTATGTCAACCTAAAAGAGTCTGAAAGTGTTGATGGGTCGTTTCCTAAACAACCCCCTTATCTATCATTCTCTTTTCTCAGTCTAGCTGCCCTCCATATAGCTTGCCTAGCTTTCTGATAATGGTAAGAGGTGTTGAATGTATATGAACAGTGAGAGATAAGTGATTTAGATATGGACAATTTAAATTCACACGTACAACTAGATAGAGGTAATTAAAGTGTCTAGCTATGCGGGACACAAGAAGTGGAGAACAGGTGTAAGTGAGTAGTACAGGTATAATGGTGGTACTGGTTAGCGATAAGAGTAACAGTGAGGAGATGTGAACACTCACACAACTATCCAGCGCTGTGAAGGACTGTATTCAACCACGCCACTTACTTTATCTCACGGCATCTCTCACTTGGACACATTTCTAGTTAGAATGTTCTTTACTTTGATTTCTACCTTAAACAGTCACATTGCCATTCTATTTAGATCCATTGGAAAGTGTTTAGCAAACGACTGTAATGGCTTTAATATAGAAAAGTTTTTAAAGACAGGTCTCGATTTATAGGTGCAGATTGTCTGGTTCCTGGGACATAGTTTAATCTAGTGATCTAGAGTTAAGTATTGAAAAATCTTTGATAATTCTTTGTGTGAATTATCAAACCTTTCTTGCCATCACTCAGTGTTACAAGTCAACAATAAATTACTAAAGGTTGCCGTTCAGTTTAGTGATAAGGCAGCGACTCTACTTGCCATTGTAATGACACATGAAAGTCATAGCAATGTCAAAGTTGTTCCAGCCAGCTGCTATCTTCACAAAGGATGGCAGGAATAAAAGATAATTTATAACTAGTGGCCTAGTCGGCCGCCGTCTTCAAGACAAGGCCGCGGTCAAACAAACAAAGCCCCTTTTCAATACAAGGGTCTTAAATGTCAATACTTCACATCAAAGCAAGCACCGATAAAGCTGGCCACTGACCTAAATCACTGGCCACCGAACTAACCAAGGTCGCACAAGGTCGCATAATAGGACAGATGTCTTGGTGTGAGTGTTGCTAACACTAATATAAACTTCGCCCCATTGGAAGAGGGGATTATTATACTTCAGTACGTCATTATATTATATACGAGTACATCGTTATACGAGCAGCAGTTCCGCGTCCCTATACAGGTTTTACTTATACTTATTTCATAGTCGTGCATCTTAGTTGATTTATTTTAATCATTTTTAAATTATTAGTTGTTTATCTCTTATTTATTTCTAAGTAATGCATGTTATTAGTTCACATTTAAATTATTGTAAAAATATAGGCTATTTTTATAAAATTCAGTGTTAGTAATTCGAGCAATAACTTCCAAAAATCTCTAAACTAACGTCCGCCCTCTTCAAGACATCTACTACATACCATAGGAATCACAATAAACGATTCCACTACACCATACAGACACATGAATTATCATTAAGTTTGCATTGTTCTGTTTGATAGGAAATACATTAAATGATTAAAAAGTTAATAAACGAAACTTCCTTGTCTACTATTGAAACATCATAGTTCTATCACCTATCTTATGGTTTGATGATTCAGTGTTTTTATCTTATTTATTTATCAGTCCGAAAATATTTATGATTTCATAAAGGAATAAAATGAAATTGCAACTTGATAATTGGGTGAACACTATTGTTAGTTCACTGAATTACTTCTAACGGCTTAGCCCTGACACAATTTCACATTTACACATTTAGCGCTATAAACTTTATTTATAAAGATTAGATAATGGTAATTCTTAAGAAAGACTTCTTTGTTAAATAAGGTAAGTTCACTACCATAATTTTTTATCCTTTAAATGTATACTTATGTTACAAAACTAAAAACTATGGTCTTACGTTTCATTGAAACTGAATTCAAAAGAAATTAACTGATTTCTCCTGCATTAATTTAAAGAAAAAAAAAATTATTTAATACTTTTATTTCTTAATTATTAAATTCTTAAGTTTCCTTTTGTCTGGCATGACTGGGTGAAGAATGTCGTCTTTCATATAGGTCAGTTAGTCTCTGAACTCCAACTATTCTCTTAATTGCACCATACCCAAGAATGGTGGCTTTAGTTTAGTTTCTCTAGTTAAAAGTATGTCTTGTGGAGAGATCTTACTTGGATAAAACTTGAAATGCAAATTTAAGAAATGGTGACACTATAAATATGATTTTGCCAATGGTTGTGACCTAAAATATAAATCATGACCTCGATTTAATTTTGACAGAGATCATGGATTGTTTTCATTTAAGTTCAACCAGCTCTTACTGCAATGCATATATACATTTATGTATTTATTATAATTGAAGGAATTCAAATTAGTTGAGTAGCCTTCATTTTAGCAGATGATTCCAATTTTTTTTTTTTTTTGATTTAATATATTAGTCAAGCAGTCTCATAAAATATCAACATTTAAATTGACTAAATTTATTTCCAATTTTACATTTTTAATTTTAAACAATTTATTAAAATCATTCTGTTTCTTTTTACTATTCTCAAGAATTTGGTTTGATATTTCGGTGAATATTCAGTTTTATTAATCCAATTTTTAAACATAAAACTGGATTAATCCACTTCTATAAAACTGCATAAACATAACCGGGATAAATGGTTATAAGCAAAATATTTGGTAAACACTGATGCTATATAAGTGAAGCAACCTAGCAACAAAATTGGGTGTCTGAGTGGAGCAAATGGACTTGTGGTTATGTGGTATAGGCTGAAGCTTAAGATAGGAGGAGGTAGGTAAGTTTGTGCACCTGAGAAGCCACTAGCAAGTCTCAGACCACTCTAACCCACACCTAGTACTTGGGTACTTGACCTTACCCTGTGCACTATCCACCTTAGTGATGGAGGAATTGGGTGGTGGTGGGGGGGTGGGGAGTAAGAACATGTTTTCTGTAGGCACCATCACTTCCCCTGGGTACTCTAGTGGGCTCTAAGTTAAATGTACGTTCTAACCTATATAAACATGAAACTCTGTAAAGGTAAATACAGAACGCTATTTCCTAAATAACAAAAATAAACATAGATAGCTTACTACGGGAAATGTATTACTGAAATATAATATAAGAAAAATTGAGCTTTCAAAGAAAAATGCTTTTTTAAATTTTAAAAAAGCTTCACTTTTTTCAGCTTGAACTTTTTGTTTTTTTAAATTTAAGGCGCATCAACATTCAACATCTATGGCTATTGCCGCCCGGAGCCTTCTCAGTGCACTGTTTTGGTCTCTGGGCAGTGTTCTCTCGTCATCAGATAACACTGCCCAGTCATCAGACAGCGAGCTGTAAAGTCTCCTAGGAAGAGAAAATCTAAGAGCAGCACCGCTGGAGTCGGACCAAGGACCTACGCGTTGCTAGTCCAATGCGCTACCACTGATCTAATCCTTTCCGTTCTTGAGTATTTGATATAATGCAAAAAATATATTTCATTTATGCCGATTTTTTTTTTTTTTGGACACATTACAAATTGTAAACAAAAAAATAATAATCTCTAAAAATTTCTAAAATTAATAAAAAAATCTTCACAACAATAACATAATCAATTTGTTTCAAAAACAAAGAACCAATAGAACAATATCACTAAAATATCTTGAGTACAGTCAAAGTAAAAACATTAATATGAGATAAGGTTTAGAAAGGTGGCTTGTTTACTTACTATTTTGGTGTGCGATTAGTGTTTATTTCCTGTTTGGTTTAATTTATTTAATATTCTAGAAAATGTATTTTGCAAACATTACATTTTCCAAAGTACTTAGTGTATGTAAATCGCTCAGCAGTATATTGTATTTTGGAGTTTTATGTACTCGACGACTTTCGTATTCTTTCGACCAAAGTCGGCTGTAGTTCCTTCAGTTGCCGAGGTTCAAAAAGTTATTTCTTGGTTTATTTTGGTCGACTTTATTAGATTCTTTTAGTGTTTATAAATGTAAAAATTAATCAAGCACAAAATTTTAGTAAAATCAATAGTTCATTAAATTATATAGTTAATTTTATTATGTAATAAGATAGTTAGTTACAAAAAAAAAAAAAAATACTAAATAATTATTTCCATTATTTGAAATACATTTCATTATTTGAAGATGCGATTCGCCCAAAACAATTTGGGTAAAAACCTAAAAAAAACTTTTATTAAAAATTCTGTCCTTGAAATCCAAGAGAAAATTTAACAAAATAATAAAAATATCTTTTAATTCCAAGGATTAATTCTACCAAGATTATCTACAAGGCTTTTTCATTGGGTCGGGTGAACTTATCTCGGCAAGATTTCAGCTGGGTTTTTTTTAGAAGTGAGTCGATTACATTCTGGATTAAATATGGTTGGAGGATTGGTACCAGAGTAAGATAGATTTGTTTATAGATCTATATTTTGTAAATCAATTATAATGTAAATAAATAGAATAAAATTTTAAAAATATTTCAAGAGGGGTAAGGAGTTATTATTGTGCTCCTTCAAAAAAAACAAAAACAAAAAAAAGAAATAATTCAAGGTTTTTAATTACTTAAAATTTATTTCACTGATTAAATTAATCTTCTCAGAAAAGATATCAAATTATAGTGAATGATTATAAAAATTGCAAAGCCATTAAATTCAATAAATCAATTTAGAAAGCAAACTTTCAACCGACATTTATATTGAAATGGAAAAACTATGTGCTTCTAAGATATCAAAATGCGTAGGAAAACAAAAAAAAAAAAAGAAGTAATAAAAATATATAAAAGGTTAATTGATATAATAAAACGTGGTAATTAAGTAGGTTTTTTCCGTATTCTTTTAATTTACCTCTCTTTTCTGAAAGCATTTAACTTTGTAATGGATCTTTATAAATGTCTAAATCATATGAAATTACGTGCAGCAAAATGATCACAATTCTATTAATTTAGACAAGTTGAAAAAGAAAAGATTAAATTACCTTCATTCGTCTTTAATATAATGAAACGTCCATATATGTTTATCTCAATTAATATCTATATTTATGACCCAATCTACTTAATTTTAAAAAAAAAATAATAATTGTCGTTTTTTGCATTTTATTTAATTATTTTGCCTGAATGATTACTATTTCAATAGCTAAATTATGGAAAATATGAGTGTTTATAGAACCACGTCAATAATAATAATTAAAAGCAACCAAGCAGACATCAAAGGAAGGAAACTTCAAACTTTTCCTAGCGTAAAAGTTGGTTGAAACACAACGACTTCTTCATTCTTACTTACATTTTCAAACTTCAATTCACAAATTTCTTTCAAATATTGAATTTTGAATTTTTACATTTATACTTAATTGTATTTCATATTATTCGTGTATTATGGTTATTATAACTTTCTCTTACTCCTAGTAAGAGGAAGTATTGTAATCATGTCAAATTTTCGATATCGAGTTTTCACCGGAAATATCTGTTTTCAGTGCCCCTGAAGCCAAAAAAAATGGTTTTTAGAAAATGGTCTGTGTGTGTGTGTGTGTGTGTGTATGTGAACATCATAGCTCAAAAACGAAAAATCGCAGAAAGTTCAAACTTAATATTCCATTCACGTATCACCATGGGATCCGACAGTCGGTCATCTGTCAAAATTCCTCAACCGGAAGTACCACTTTACTGAATTGTTTTTTTCAATTTTTTTGCGATTTTTTTAAAAAATGGCTCGGACGATTTTCTTCAAACTTATTATATCAACTATACATACAAAAATCTACAACTCTTATTAAAAACATTTCATTGGCAAAAATTCATTGAGGGGCACTTTTGCGGAAGAGGGGTTAGGTTGTCCTCTAAAGTACTATTTCATTTAATTATACAATTCTATCATCTAAATAATATTAATAATTAGAATTAAATGTGTTGTAAAAATTCCGAGTTTTTAAAAAAAATTGGATAACCGGAAGTGCGTTTTTACTGAAATTTATTTTTCCAGTTTTCTGGTATTTTCTTGAAAATGGTTCCAACGATTTTCTTTAAACTAGGAATGTGAATACACATATACGTACAAAGAGCTACAACTTTTATTTGTACAACATTTATCCTAGTCAAGTCATTTAAGGGGGCTTTTGGGGGAGGGGTGAGTTATGTTTTTCTTTAAAGTGCTGTCGTAGTTGATTATACAAATCTATCATCAAAACAAAATCAATTAGAAATAAATTTATGGCCAAAATTGGACAATAATTAAACCAGAAGTGCGCTTCTACTGAACAGATTTTTTTTTTCAGTTTTCGAAGAATTTCATAAAATTTGGTTTACTAACTATAAAATTTGTCAATTACAATTTTGAAAACTAGAGTAAGAGAAAGTTGTGTGAGAGTATCACACTAGATTTTCACTTTTTATTTCTATTAATTATTAGTGATTTATCTTTGGAGTAAATAGATTTTATTTTTTACTTGTAGTGTAAACATACAATTTTAAAGATTTACATTATTATAAATTTACAAGTTGTGAGAAATTTGCAAATACAACGAAATAATCACAGTAATTAAACAATTAACATGGAAGTATTTCCTTTGCTATGGGAAATATTCATCTTACGGCAGCAATAGAAAATAAAAATATGTGTAAAAACATGTGATTTTTGTTCTGTTTGCATTTTTAATACAGACAGTGTAAGGTTATGATTATAAACAATTCAACAGGCTAACAGACTACGAAATAAATATGTATTGAATATGAATAAAGTGTTTTTGGCTGAAAATTAAGAATGTATATACAATTTATTATTAAATATAATAAATATTATAATATATATATATATATAGATAATGTAACTGTGAAATGGTTAATCTTGTGTAAATAAGTGGTCAAATGTTTAGATTTCAAGTTTTGAATCTGATAATAAGATTAAGGTGAGACTTTGTATTGATTGTGTGCGAACCGTACGGCGAGCGGGTGAAGAAGAGTACCATGAAGAGATGGGTAGAAAAGCCTATCAGAATTTATCTCGTACATCAATCTGATCAGATTGTGTATGTTGAACCAACATCCAATCTCCGCATTCAGTGAGAGAGGATAGTGTGTGTGTGTGTGTGTGTGTGAGAGAGCCAACCCTAGTGGACCTGCTGTAACACTGCTCTGTTACTGAACACTGATAGACCTGAATCGCCATATTATATTACCAAACCTTTATCTGTTTAATAATACTATACCATAATCTCTTGGTCATACTGCACATAAACGAAACGTAATCGATAAACCGGTAGAGAAGTAAGTTATTCGATATACATAACTAATGTGTATATTGTACTAATACTAATTGGAAATTAATGCTTTCAGGATGGTGATGTTGATTAATCAACAAACAAACATTTCAAAACTTATTTAAATTTTTTAGTAGAAATTTTGATTTTCCTGATATTATTAAACCAATTTAACAAATTCGCTTTTTAGCAAAGAACAAGAAGTATTAGGTATATGGAAGAATTTTTGAATCTTTGCTGAGGAGTATGCCAGCAGAGGCTGCTACACTAGAGAATTTAGAGTGATGCCCTTTCGTGGTTTCTCTCTTGTCTCTTACAGAAAAATGCAAATCATAATTGTCTTTTATGTGTCTACCTTGTATGGTCTTTCAATTGATTACATCTATGATAGCATGATTGAGATAAGATTGTTAAAAATCCTCCCAAAAACAGCATCAATTGAAAAATTTGTTATTGAAGAAATCTGCAACACAACACACAAAGAGCAACATTTCGATTATTCATCAACTGGCATCACTCTACTCTCTGTCAAGATGCACTTATATTAGAGAGGTTCTCTTCAGAGAGTTCTATGGCACCATACAACGCTACAATCACCGCTGTTTACTCGGCTTCTCTAATCTTCTCTATTGTCGATCTTCCTCTTTAAAGTAAAGTAAAGTAATGCCTATTTTTTCAGGCGGGCTTATCGTCCAACTACCAAATTAGGTGTCGTGGACGGGGGCGGAAGCACCTACTTTACTATTAACATTTTTTAAACAAATATAAAATTTAGCAGTTATACGCTGGACTCGAACTGGGGTCCTCCCACTTACAAGTCCACGCTCATAACCACTACACCAACACCCGCCCCTTCTTCCTCTTTAGTAATTATTGCTAAAATGCAATGTGTGTGTGCAAACAGTGTATTTAGTCATTATTTATCGATACCACCAGCGTCTATCCTGCCTTTTTAAGGGACAAAGAGCTTTAGGATATGCAGCCTCCATAATTTCATCATATCAGATTATTTAAATGAATAATTTTGACTTTTAACACTTTAATAGATATCCAAATTCTTTGAAAGCTGAATCATTGATTAATTTTTTTTAACACTTATTTAATACTGTAACGTTTTTCCCTCTAATCTAGCTACTGCAACTAGTTTTAAGTGAGTTCGTATAGATAAAATACTCTAAACTTCAATAAAGAAAACACCAATTTATTGTTATACACAATAAATTACAAAATACAACACAATAATAATTACTTCACAGTTTAAATCACAAAAGTTCACTTTGTATACACTTTCCACAAACGTACACTACGTATGTAACTGGAAAACTCTCTTAGACTCTCTGTTGTCCCCCTATTTATATCGGTAGAGAACCTTCTAGAAACTTCTCAATTCTTCCAGAAAGAACCATTCACCAGCGCTTCGTAGCGGCCACTAAAAGAATTTGAGGTTTCTACTCTCTCTCCTAGATGGCACAGCGGCTACGTTACAATACGTATATAGGAATTCCAAAATGGCAATTTCAAGATTTAGCAAATTTGTGGTAAATCTAAATTTCAACAAGCTATTCAGATACAATTTAATATTTTCAACTAAGTCAACCATTATTTAGTTGTCGGTTCTTTTATGCGATATTATTCCATATTTGTTCTTTCTTATAAAAAGCTGAGACGCGATCAGTGTTGGAAATGTCCGGGAGTAGGTCACCATTGAATTCATTTTTTTTTTTGAGCGCTCATTAATGATATAATGAAGAGAATAAAAAAGAAGAAGAAGAATGTCAAGATTATATCAGTAAATAAGATTTAATATTAAGTAATTGGCAAGCAATGGAACATCTTTATTGCGCTCAGCAATCGTCAGATTAATCAAATCAGATCGTAATTGCAACAGCGTTCATAAAAACATTAGAAACGGATCTTCTTTCCTGATTTGAGTCTGGATTTGCGGGGGGGGTCAAATCTAGTTGTCGATGTTGATGATTTCTCATCTCATGAACAAGCTCGCGCTTAACTCAATGCTACTGCTGTCTCCTGTGGAAATCTCCCGCCAACATTATCCAAAATTTAGAGCAAAATTGGAAAGTTTTAATTAGAAGCGCTCTTATTGGGAATGTTGGCGAAGAGAATCGTGTGCCGCTGACCAAATATCACACTTCGAAGTGAATAGCCTTCCTATAGGAAGCTCCTATAACTCGTCAAAGTTAAAAGTGTGATTAAGCAAATTAGTTATGAGCAATACAATTTTCAATAATAAAAATATTATAAGTTCAAAGATAAATAAAACTTCAAATGAAAATCATATTTAATAATGAGAAAGATTAATATTTATATTGAGTAGAGTTAATAGTGAGATATATTTAATTAAAGAAAGCTTTGAGGGAAAAGTTAGAAATTGATCAATAAGAATCTTAAATGAAATGGAGAGAAGTTAAGACTAAAACTTGTATGAAAGTTAGTCCTTTCCTTGATTTAAGTCCTTAGTAAGAAGTAAATTGTAAGTAACTAAAATGTTTAAAACATAATAAATAATATATGTCTAAGTTAAATAGGCTGTTACCAGAGGTTTCTCTAATTTATTTTTCAAACATTTTTTACACTCTTTAAACTTAATTGTTATAGAATTTCTTTTGATTCTTTTATAATTTTTGTTCTTTAGTTAAATTTATGCAAGAGAATATAATTTAATTTTTTTTTATGGTACAATTATTTTAAATATCTTTTGAAGAAGTGTAATACTTTTTTCTTGACAGTAAACTTAATTTTCATAAATTCCTTGCAAATTTTAAAAATTATCCTTGCAAACAACTGTTTTTCCTTTCTTCTTCCTAAATAGATTTCAGGCACTAGATAGAAAAAGTTCAAAAAAGTGCTACTGGGTGGTTTTATAGTTTGCACACTGACAATAAATAATTTTATGTATTTATTTACTGTTTTTTTGACAAGCGATGACATGGAATCCGCATACATGAATGATTCAAATTACAAGAACTCAATAAGAACAGAACAAATTACTCATGCCTGCAAGGGATATCTGTTGCATGCAGTTACTTGAGGAGTAGCGACCCAACGGGTTACCACAGCTCAGTACTACATGCACTTCGTCAGAACAGTGCACAATACACTTAAACTCTACACTTAAACTATACACTTAAACTATACACTCTACTCTTTACAGGTAAGGATAAACACAGTACACAAACTAGGGTCTCCAACCTTAATTAACTGGCCTAAGCCAAGAGAGAAGGAAGGGATTAGCTGAGTGGTAGCGCGCTGGACCATCAATGCGGAGGTCCCGGGTTCGAATCGAGCATGGAAACTAACATTTTCTCTTCCTAGAAGCCTCTACAACTCACTGTCCGGTCTGATGGGCTATGTTGTCTATAGCTAGAGAACACTACTTGGAGGCCGGCAGAGCACAGAAAAGGTTCCAAGAGGCAAATAGATCTTTCAGGTCGCAGTGTAAAAAATCCCCTACAACAATCTACAATCTACCATAAACTCATTAGACTCAGATGATCCAAACTGTTTAAAGAACAGACTATTAATATGCGATGAACTACACCGCAAACTGAGAGATATGAAGTATAGGTTCAACGAAGCAATCGCCTTCAATTGTTAATTTCAGTATTCTTCGCTGAATACTAGATTACAAACAGAAACCATTCGGTGGCTGAATTGCACGATTTCTCCTTGTCTTGGAGATCAGTGACTGAATGATGTAATCGTAGAGTACCACATCTTCTCCTCTTGTACCATTTAAGTGCTTCTGCAGTTATACCTTAAAACAGACACTTAAAGACTTACTGTTTCTTTTTAAAATTTGAGTATAATATTGGTGTTAAGCAGCTCCTCTAGGATCATCCAGAATGTTGACTAACTGTAATATTATTATTAAACCGGGTGCCTGGTGGCATGGGACCTGCCTATATGGCTTTTATCCCCCCATGCCACCCCCATATCATTCCCTTAAATAGTCTCCCCCGGTAGCCTAACGATCAGTCTACAATATCCCAAGATATCCTTTAACTCCAACTCGCCCAGGCAATCCTGCGAGAGTGAGAGTGGTACCCTCCCAAATATGCGAAACCTAGTACCAGCGAAATGGGGACGCTGACATATATTGTGATACACCGTTTACCTGACTCCGTCATCGCAATTCTGACAAATGGGACTAGACGTCCTCCCTATGTTAAACAAGTGACTAGTCACCCAAGTGTGTCCAGTCACTACCCCCACCAAGGTCCTCAGACCTGTCCTACAGGGGGTACAGAGGGACAGGAGGTAATCCGAAACTCCCTGTTTGACTTCCTTTTATAAATCTTTTAGCTTGGAGGCACTCCTGCGTGCCCCCCAGCATTACTCCAACATTCTCATCTCCCAAAGTCTAATCTGTTTATCACGAAACCTCTTAGTGACGGCAAGGGCTGGTTCAGGACCACAAAATGGTAATGATGATCCCTCCAACTGACCCGCCCTCTCATTGCCCTCTACTCCCGCATGTCCGGGTATCCAATAGAGACGCACCTTATCCCTCCGAGCTAAGGTGTTAAGCCTTCTCCTACATCCTCCCATTAGTTTCGAGCTCCACCATGGCTTGCTCAAAGCCCTCAGTGCGGTCTGTCTATCATAGAATATCCGCACCTCTTTAATCTCTCCCTGTCACTCCCCCACAAGGCGGCAGCATTCAATAATGCCCACCACCTCGGACTGGAAAACAGTGGCCAAACCACCCAAGGCCACCGAACTCCCTCCCCTGTAATAATTATATATTTGTTTTTCAATTTATTTTTTTACAAACAATAAATAAAAGAAGTAAAACACCGGATCAACTTCTTAACAAAATCCTGCAAATCTAATAAGTATTAAAAATAAAAATTAAATTTTAAAGCTAATGAATAATGGTTCTACTACCCTATCCAGATATTAAATTTAGGAAACAGAATTCAGTTACTAATCAAAATAATTTAAAATATTAACATGAATTTGTCAGAATAGAATTCACGGATATTAACAGAAATGTATGTATATCGATTACATGGATGCGTTGGTAAGCAGTCCATTGATTTGTCAATACAATTAATTAAGACAGCCTCCTACTTTCTGTCTACATATATAACAATTAAGTGTTTTTAAGTGGATTAGTTCACTAATATACTTTTACCAATTCTGTGGTTTTAATAAAAATAAAAAAAAATTTTTATTTAAATTTAAGTAATTTGAAATTCCAAAATGACCAAAAACTTTTTTTCTATAGGATTATACAAAAAACATTGTAACCAGAATGTGATGTATAAATTTCTCATTATTGTAGACAGTATGGCTGTAAATGGTTGACAATTTGACCAATATATGATAGCAATTGATGGTACACACATAAAGGAGTGGAAGGAGTGGTAGTCGTATTATAACGCTGTTAACGATATAACGTATAAGTGGCGGAATATAACGATGTTGCTTGAAACAGGTTCTCGTTAAAAATGACAAGTATCTCTCCACTTTTTTTTTGTTACAATTTATAAATGTTTCTCTGTAAATTCACTGAAAGTTATGATTATAATAAATCAATATTGCTACTCATTTGAGTCGAATCAAGGGTTAATCATTATATTTAATATATTAATTAAAAGTTGCATATAACAAAGAAAAAAAAAAAAAAAATCAGAGAATTACCTACATGTGGATTGTTGTTAAAATTTAGGCATATATAACAATGTGTATCGTACGTGATATTTATAGGTAATATTTTATGCATTTTTACTTTCTCTTACTCCTATTAAGAGGAAGTATTGTAATCGTGTCAAATTTTCGATATCAAGTTTTCACCGGAAATATCCGTTTTGAGGTCCCCTGAATCCAAAAAAGAGGTTTTTAGCAAATGGTCTGTGTGTGTGTGTCTGTGTGTATGTGAACAGCATAGCTCAAAAACGAAAAACCGTAGAAAGTTGAAACTTGATATTCCGTCTAGGTATCACCATGGCATCTGACAGTGGGTCATCTGTCAAAATTCCTCAACCGGAAGTACCACTTTACTTATTGTCTTTTTTACTTTTTTGCGATTTTCTAAAAAATTGCTCCAACGATTTCCTTCAAACTTGGCATATCAACTACACATACAAAGAGCTACAACTTTTATTTGAAACATTACTCTGGGAAAATTCATTTAAGGGCAGTTAGGGGGAGGGGTGGGGTTAGGTTTACGTCTAAAGTGCTATTTCACTTCATTAAACAATTCTATCATCTAAATAATTCTAATTAGAGTTAAATATGTTGTTGAAATTCCGAGTTTGATAAAAATCGGATGACCGGAAGGGCGTTTACTTTACCACTTTACTAAATGATTTTTTCACTTTTTCACGATTTTCTCAAAAATGGCTCCGACGATTTTCTTCAAACTTTTTATATTAACTACTCATAAAAAGAACTACAACTTTTATTTAAAACATTTCTCTAGGAAAATTCATTTAATGGCACTTTTAGGGGAGGGGTGGGGTTAAGTTTTTCTTTTAAGTGCGATCATAGTTGATTATACAATTCTATCATCCAAACAAAATTAATTAGAAATAAATGGATGGCCAAAATTCAGAGTTTCAATGAAATTAGTTAACCGGAAGTGCGCTTTTACTTAACGGTTTTTTCAGTTTTCGTAGTATTTGAATTAATTTGGTACACAAACTATAAAATTTGTCAATTATACTTTTGATAACTGGAGTAAGATTAAGTTGTGTGAGTGTTTCATACCAGATTTTTTTTTTTACTTTCTCTTACTCCTAGTAAGAGGAAGTATTGTAATCGTGTCAAATTTTCGATATCGAGTTTTCACTAGAAATATCCATTTTGAGGTCCCCTGAGTCCAAAAATGTGGTTTTTAGCAAATGGTCTGTGTGTGTGTGTGAACAGTATAGCCCAAAAAACAAAAAATCGTAGAAAGTTGAAACTTGATATTTTACGTTTAGGTGTCACCATGGGATCTGAGAGTACATTAACTGTCAAAATTCCTCAACCGGAAGTACCACTTTACTTGTTGGTTTTTTTAACGTTATTTTGCGATTTTCTCAAAAATGGCTCCGACGATTTTCTTAAAACTTGGTATATTATCAACTACATGTACAAAGTGCTACAACTTTTATTTGAAATATTTCTCCGGGAAACTTCATTTAACGGCACTTCTTGGGGCGGGGTTGGATTAGGTTTTCATCTAAAATGCTATTTCAGTTTATTAGACAATTCTGTCATCAAAATAATATTAATTAAAATTAAATATGTTGTTGAAATTCCGAGTTAGAAAAAATCGGATAACCGGAAGGGCATTTGTTTTAACACTTTACTAAATGATTTTTTTCTTTCACTTTTTTCGTGATTTTCTCAAAAATGGCTCCGACGATTTTCTTGAAACTTCGTATTTTCTCTGGGAAAATGTATTTAAAAGTACTTTTAGGGGAGGGGTGGGGTTACAGCTTCCTCTAAAGTGATATCATATTTGATTATATAATTCTTATATCCAAACAAGATTAATTAGAAATAAATAGATGGCCAAAATCGCCCGAGTTTTAAGAAAATTAGTTAACCGGAAGTGTGCATTTACTGAATAGTTTTTTCAGTTTTCGACGAATTTTCATTACATTTGGTAGACTAGCTATAACATTTGTCAATTATAATTTTGAGAACTGGAGTAAGGGAAAGTTGTGTGAGTGTTTCACACCAGATTTTTTTTTTTAAGAAACTTAGAGTGTGGATCTTTCATAACGATTTATCTTATTACAATCCTTAGTTATGATTGACAAACCTTTTTAATAGTATTTTTAACAAAATGTTACTTATCATTATTATTATTATATAGTCTGGCAGAAGATATTTTTTCACAGCGGTAGGCTGCAAATTTTCCAAATATTGACTCGCAAAAACTGACTCTTTAGCACATAGCCCATCAAGGGCTGGTCAGCGATGTTTGTTGAAGGTCATTTGTTCAGTACCATCCGGTCCACTTTGCCATTTAATTCTGGTCTTCGCTATTATTGTGCAGCATACAATTTCGTGAATCAAACCTAATTTCTCGCATCAACGGCATGCATGCGAAGCCATTAGATTAAAGCATGGAATCTTTTTCCCTGTTGGAGTGATTTGTTTATGAAGTGAGTGAAATGTTACATGGGTGTGAAATGTAATTATGCTAGTTCATAATGTTGTTCAGTGAGGTCTGTCAGTTAGTATCAAGTTTGTCTACGGTGGATGTCACAAGTCTTGTGGGGCCATCTCCGTTTTAGACTTCTTTCTGGAACTAGAGTTGTTTGTAAATTGTTGATGAGAAGATTTGTATGACCGTTCAGTTTGACATGATACTTAGTCTTCAGTCGATATGCTGCTTGTTGTACTGTTTCAGTGTTTGTGTCTTTATGTTTTCGTTTACAACATAGAAAGGTGATGAAAGGATAGTCCGCAGTGTGCGAGATTGGAATATCTGATTTTTTTCTTCAAATGTGTCTGTTTAGCCGCTCCCCAAAGCTGAAGTCCGTATGTCTAAACTGGTTTCAGTAGAGTCTTGTAATAAGAGTTTGTTTTTATGTTTAATGTGGATCTTGTCTTTAGTAATCTTTATAACTGTTTGAAATGTAAATTAAGTTCAAGTCTTTTAGTGTTTACATGTGTTGCCCAAGTTAGTCGTTTGTCCAAGTGCATCCGTAAATATTAATGAGTTCATTATGTTCTGTCTTATTCTGCATTATAATTTCGTAAATCTAACATGTGACCCGATGCTTCCTATTAAATACCAAATTAAAGAAATGTATCCGATGCATTCTATTAAATACAGAATTAAAGAAAAACTGAAAAGTATTAAATCCATCTCGGTTGTTCCTAAGCCTTCATAAATGTAATTTATTCATGTTTATTCGGTGCAACATTTAAAAAAAAAAAACAAACAAACGGGAAACATCAGTTTGTACTTACTTCATTGCGGATATAATGGCACAAATAAAAGGTCTTAACTTCAAACAATTCAGAAACACATAGCTGTGGGTTGGAGAAAATAAGGAGTTAGTAGTTTAGTGTTGGCGTGATAAAATAGCGTGCAACTAAAAACTAAGATTGAAGCCTAGCTGATGCTGATTAGATTTCTAACTTCTCAGAAACTTGCATCAGATCTTGGCATTAAAATTCGCTGTGATCACCAGGGGCCGCAGCTAATGATGCTATTATTTACATTTTTTTTTTTTTTTTTTTAAAGTTGCTATGTTTAAACCTGAAACGATTTCCTCATTCTGCAGATAATATAAATAATAAAATTGAGAAATTTTTTAAAAACTTCTGTTTTATTTCATTAATGGTAGAGGTATATGTGGGGTTCAGATGGAATTCTTAAAGTTCGCGCACACTGTAAGAAATGGAAGATAATGTCTAAATCAAATCTCAATTACACTTGAAATCTATCACTGATTTCCCCAACAACCGCTCTAAAATTAATTTTCCGGGAAAAATGCTTTCAATAAAAATTGAAGTCTATGATTGGTCTTCCAGCGAATCCATCCACTGCAATGATGTATGCACCTCGGCGGTTTAGGTCTGGGTTTGCTTAGGTGTGAGTGGGAGGCACCACTGCAACAGCTGTCCATTGCCCAGAAACTCGGTAAAGTTCGAGACCCTCAATTTCAAGGGATTTTTGACCTTGAGTTGGAAGTTGGCCAATGTGTCGACCGCCTCAGCATTGAGGTGGAGGACATCCGGGACCATATCCCAGTGAAAAGAATTCGCCAGTCACTGAGAGAAGAGTCCTTTAACGAATGGATGAAGTGCAAATGGCAAGGGATAGGAGCCTGTCACTTCAGGGAGACTCCCAAAGTTAATAAGTACATCTACAATAAGCAAGTGCTCTCAGGCTCGGAGTGGACCAACGCGATAAAATTAAACATAAATTAAGCTCCACTCAAGGGCGTTCCCAGAGTTGCCACGATCAGCGGGAGATATTGGACCCCTCTGCCGCAAATGCGGTAGAGAGAACGAAACACCGGCACATGTGCTCGGAAATTGTCCACACAATATGCTCCTCGTGACTAGGCGGCATCACAGGGTCAAGCACGCGATCGCAGAGTCTCTTAGGGCTCTTGATTATACCTGCTTTGAGGAAGTGTACGCTGTTGATGATGAGGGCTCTGCGCGATATGCAGATATAGTGGCCTTTAAAAGGGACAGCAGACTAGCGTACATCATTGATCCGACGGTGCGTTATGAAAATAACGATCCACAGCAGGGGGATAAGGTCGACACAGAAAAGCGTGCCATTTATAGCAAATGTATTACATATCTCTCCGAGAAGTATAGAGATATGTTTGGGGAACGGGACTATAAAGTGCGTGGTCTATGGTTCGGTGCTCGGGGGACTATTCCAAAGAAAACGGTGGACGAGGTCGGTATAGACCCAAATATATTGCCGAGGCTAACGGAGGAGATTATTATAGACTCTCTAGCCATCATTAACCACCACATCTACAGTTGTCGAAAAGTGGAAAACAATAACAAAACAAAATTATCTGTTTCATGATTTAATCTGTGTAATAATGTATCGTTTCCTCTTTCTTTGTTTATATCAGTTCGATTGATTGGTAAGCTGTGTGTTAGCAACTCGACATTGTCGAGCAGCCCCACTGACAATTCTTTACGAATAAAGTGTTTCTCTCTATATCTGCAGTTAGCATTCCATGTAAAAAAAATAATAAAGTATTTCGAGTCGTTTTTGAATAAATTGCAAAATCTTAGAAACCAATTTTTTTATAGTCATACTTTTGTTTCAACTGATTTTCTTCAAGTCTGAAATGCCTAGCAATGCTTTTAATGTGCTTAGAAGATTATAGAACCATATACTTGTACTAAAAGAAACACATTAAAGAAAAGTTTAAGCACCGAAGCTTCACCCAGAATCTTCGATTAATCAATATTCCTATATAAAAAAAAAAAAAAAAAAAAAAAAAAAAAAAAAAAAAAAAAAAAAAAAAAAGATAGGCATTTTTATGTGCTTAAAAATGTGTATGAATTTCAAGTTAAATGAAAATCAGTTAACCAGAAGTTACAAAGTATACAAAGTTTACCGAAAATCATTGTATTCCGAAAGAATCACAAAATTAATGAGTATATTCAGTAAAGTCGCATTTGTGATAAATGGATTTAGACAAAACAGATACGACAAGTTATACCGAATCGGAGTTTCCTAAACTGTCATCGTATAATGTGTTTCAGAAGGAGAGAAAATGGGTTGTATAGATAAATAAGGTAGAAATATGGGTGAACAATGTATAATAAAAAACTAGCATAAACTGCCTGGACTTTACAGTGAAATATATAAAATAGTAGTGAAATATAAAGAGAAAGATTGATGACGCGTTGGGACTGCTGTATGAACTCTGTTGCAAGACTGTCGGTAGACTTCCTCCTATGGCTGACACAGCTGTATTTAAACAATTTCTCCCACTCTAGTCTGGCCTAAACTAGTGAGTGAGATTGTCTTTCTCCCTCTCTCTCTGTTTTAGATCCCTCTCTTCGGATCCTATTAAACATCGTTTTTGAGATATTCTGATTACACTCATACAGACAGACACACATACACAAATCATTCACTAAAAACACTTTTACTTTCTCTTATTCCTCGAAATTATTCCTAAGTAAGAGACTTTTCTCCGAAACTACATGTTTTGAGGTCCCTTGAGTGTGAAAAAAAAATGTGTGAATTTTAACAAAATAACTCAAAAATGAAAACTTGCAGGAAGCTCACAAACTTGGTATTCAGTTTAGGTACTATCAACGCATCAAGACTTGAAGTTTCTGGGCAAAATCCGCCAAACGGAAGTGCGGCTTTATTGAATGTTTGTTAAGTTTTTCCTGATTATCTTTAAATTTCACTTATCTATCCCTTTTATTTGAACCATTTTCATGGGAAAATTAATATTTCTTGGAGAATTCTGAAAGCGAAAAATAGCGTTATGGTTTCCTCTAAAGTACCACATCAGTACAATGGAGTTCTATCGTTTACATAATAATATTAATACCCATTAAAAATATTGC
Organism: Triatoma infestans; assembly: GCA_011037195.1. Taxonomy (NCBI): domain Eukaryota; kingdom Metazoa; phylum Arthropoda; class Insecta; order Hemiptera; family Reduviidae; genus Triatoma; species Triatoma infestans. Next base: position 425,202 of record JAAEAF010000135.1, on the reverse strand, counting down.
TAGAATTCCTAATTTGAAAACAAAAATAGGTAAACCGGAAATGTTGACTTTATAGAATAGGTGTTTTATTAGGTTTTTTGTTTGGATTTTCCTCGAAAACGACCCCAATGATTTTCTTTAAACTTTGAATGCTGGACTGCATAGATACAATTCTATAACTTGTATCTTAAAAATTTTTTCCGGACAAAATGATTTTAGAGAGCTCCGCGGTGTTCGTGGTGTTAAATTGCAAATGTTATTTGAATTGTTTCAATGTTATTACTGCTGCCTTCTGGTTCTACAATGTAACAATATATGGAAATAACTATTTGAGCGAATATGGGGGTGTAAACTAACCTTTCTATAATTACATTAGAGTTCTGAAATAAAAAGTCAAAGTTTGAACAAAATTTATCATTTTTGTAATTGAATTAACAGTAGTAAGTTTCACATTAGATTTCTCTTCAAAACTTCTATGAAAACTTCAATTTTGAAAATATGACACCTACCGCAGCAATACTTCCTCAAGAACAAGAGGAAATAAAAAAAATTAATGTTGTTAAATCATTTGGTGTAACATGGGTATCAAAGAATATTTTTTATGATTAAACAAGATGTAAAACAACACACGCATCGTAGTATATAGGAACATATGAGAACAAAGAGTAATAGTAAATGAGTAAAGGCAGTTTAATGCGATAGAATTAAATGGAGGGTTGCCAAAGTAAACAATGTGAGGACTAGTTTCCCTTGGTAGTTTAGTGTAGTAGTAGTGCGGGTCTGTGGTCCAGTCTTGTGTATATACCAAACAAGTGATTGCTGTAAATCACTAAGCCAAGGGCAATTACCTTCTCCCACTACCCCACTACCCCTTCTCCCCCCAACTATATTATAGTATCGTACTCAGATGTGTTCAGGATTAAATCACAAAAGGATCATAAACAATTTAATACAACTGTATTATTAAAGTTTTATAAACATAGATGAAGATTTGCTTCAAACAAAGTTGCAAAATTTAAGATCGCTAACAATATAGTAATTTATATCTAGGCGATGTGGATACAAAAAAAAAAAAAAAACTGATAAACTTAGTGTACAGAATTTATTTGTACACAATAATAAATGGGGATGATCTTTAAGGGTTTCTGCGGTCATTTTCATGAAAAACACTTGAGTTTCCAAGTTAAGACAGAGTCAATGGTTTGCTAAACCCGAAGTTTCGCCCATATTGCAATGAGCCTATTCAGGGTATGATTTTTTTTAGGTTTCCGCAGCTATTTTCAAGCTGTAACACTGCAATATAGGCAAAGCATAGGTTTCTAGCAAACCATCGACATAAAACTTATTATTCGACATTATTATTCAACTCTAATTAGCTCGACATCTCGCGAAAACGAGAAAGTATTGCAAAACAAACTCCAAATAGATTTGCGGTTATATAAAAAAGTACAGATGATTTTTGGATTAAAGTACATTCTCTATATTTAAACGTTTTCATATTTTTTTATATTGATATAAGTGTAGTGGAAGAATTAAATGGAAATATAATATTTTATATGTGAAGAAAAGTATTATTTGAAGGAAATTTGTAAGTTGGCTGGAAATTTGTACAAGCGTAAAAATCCAGGGTCAAGACAACCGTAAGAAGAGAGGTCGGAGATCTTAGCCACTCTTTGTCTTTTACCCCTTCTAGAAATTATATGAGAAGGGTAGGCTTTTAATTACCACTAGTCTACTGGAGCTGTAGTGGAAGTAGCAATTGGGAAAAATAAATTTGGAAAAAATAATTTAGGTGAAATAATTTTGGAAAATAAAATAGTGAATTTTAGCTAGTTCAAATAGTGTATTTTAGTGAAGGGGAAAGAGCCAGGTACTATAATTTAAGGTCAGTGCTATTGAAGAGACAAAAGGGACAAGAATCCGTTAGGGTCAATGCAAGTTGGTCAACTGTTTTGTAGGAGAAAATCCCCCGCTAGAGCAAAGCATTCTTTAAACAGTCTAAATTCTGCTTTCAAACATGACAGTCTGAATTAGATATCCAACCAGAACACTTTTGGACAAAAATCTTAGCATCAGTGCCAGTCATAAGTTGAAACATAAGAGTCTAGTTTCAGTATTTAATAAGCATAATATTATGATACTGTAAGGTATTTAAATTCACTTAGAGAATAATATATTTATTTCAAAAAACAGTGGTGATCTTTTACTTATTTCTAATACTTCTCTCTCTTTCTCAAACGTACACATAAGCCCTTTACAAAATCAGTCACGCCACAAGCTACAACAACACACCATCAGCAACTGCGTTTCAGAGCCATTCAACCCAGTATTCATAAAGACAAAACATCAGTACCAGTTGTAAGTGGTTAAAATTTGAGTTCAATCAATTTAGCCAAATAATTGATTCTATATATCTATAAGTTAATCCAATATTCACTATAAATAATTACTTTGTAAAGTTACTAAATTAATATATAGTTAAATTATTCATTGAAAGCAGTGGTAACTTCTTACTTATTTCTTAATACTTCTATCTCTATCTTAAACATATACACACTCATAAGCCCCTTTCAACAACGCTCGCTAGACTACTACAAACAAACAACATATCACACCAAAAACATTTCAAAGTTAAAAACTAATTTAATGCGGGATTGCAGAAATAAATTAATATTCAATACGCGTGAATAGGACTCCTGAAATCTGATTTCTCGGAAAAAATTTCAAATAAAATTAATTGATCTAAAAATGTGTAATTAGAATATCAATTTCATTGAAGCTATTTTCGAAAAAAATCGTAAAAAACAAGAAGAAAAATTAATCAATAATTCTAGGATATCTGTTTATTCTATATCAAGGATATTTTCGATTTTTTATTGTTGATATTATGATCACAATTCGATTTTGAGGTATTACCATACTTTCTCTCTTTCTACCTCTCGCTCGCTCGCTCACTCTCTCTCTCTCTCTCTCTCTGTCTCCCTCTCCCCTCATGCACACATATACATACAAACTTACAACACAGATGCTCCAAACTTTTTTACTATATCAGGCATACTTCTGTATGTATAAAATACGTATGTATCTCAGATGGAAACCAAATTTCGAAAAATATTTACACTTTCAATACTTCTACTTACAGCAATAAAATAAAAATGTAATATTTAAAAAAAAAAATAGAAAAGATTTAAGGTTATTGATAAACTATGATAACATTACTTTTATATTAAATATATTATATTGTATTACACCGGTACTTGTTTTCTTTGATATATTAAATTTTAAAATGTTAAATAAATAATTTCAAGGATTATATTTTAATATATTGTAGTGAATTGATATAAACAGAATATGTGTGTTATCTGAAATTAGTGTTTCTTTTTTTAGAAAAAAATATGTTTTTATTCGCTGAAAAGGGAAAAAAATGTTTATTTTTATGAAATAATAATTATTATTTATTGCTTTTGAGATATATATATCCATAGCAAGGAGTGGGTTTAACAAAGTTACATACTGAGCAAATAAACTTTTCAACTCAGTATAGAGAAGGCGACAGAACAAAAAATATAAGGAAAAAGAAAAGAAAACACAATTGTAAATATAGACAACAGGTTCTCAATTTTACCAGAATTACTGGGGGCTGTCAAGAACTATTGGTTTAAATATTTATTTCTATATGGAAAGAGAAAAGGGCAGTTAATTAAAAAATGTATTAAACTATCCATTTCTCCGATTGAATTTTTTCACCATTTATTGTAATAAGGGACATTTTTTTTATAAGCCATTCTTAACTGTAAATTAATTTGATTTTGTTTCTGTGTACATAGTTATACAGATATTCTTCTTTAATTCCAAGCCTATAATACTCTGGTCTCTCTTCAGAACGCAAAAATAAGGTAATAATGCAAAAGCAGTTTTTTCCTTCATATTTATCAATAATGAAATTGCTACTGTAACACAGGTGAATATAGAAACTCCATAGTTGTGAATATACTCGTATATAAGTGATACATGTAAGTTCTGAATATATATATAAGAAATGAATATATATAATTGGATAAGAGGAAAATCAACTTCCCCAACTCAAATACATAAAAATAATAAATATGATTGAGATATGTCAATGAAAATGGTATGAGTAAAAACCAACTCCGTCATGTTGGGGAGCGTTTAGTGGTGATAAAACTTGGCAAACCTTAAACGGTTAATCATTTTTATTGTCACTCAAGCTATATAACTGGCGATGGTAGTGTGTTTGTATGTAGTTAAATTATAGTGAGGAAAAGACGTGGGGTGGTGGTATTGGTTAATGGGATTTATCGGCAAACGCAATTGAGGTTTCAGGGTAGAGTAAGTAGTAGTAAGTAACTGCAGAGGAGAGCAAAAGAAGTAACAGGGTATAAGATTTGCCCTTAAGGTTTCACAAAGATCATTACGTGAAGAGAGATACCCCCAATATAGTATTACGTAAGTGTGTTGTTGTGGTAGAAGTAGTGGTGAAATAAAGTGTTGGCAAGAATTGGCAAGAAGAGGGCAGATGAAGAGTGAGTGGAAGAACCAATCACCGACATCGGATTGATGGTCCTTGATCGGGGATAACTACACATACACACACATACGCACCATTCCACATAGGTATCAAACGCACAACCACTAAATAACCTCCTGCTTCACAATTCTAGTGGCATTTTCATTTTACCAATGAGTATTTCAATACAAGTGACAACCATAGACTTTTGCTCATTTATTGACGTGACTAAGGTAGGACGAACAGCATTGGAAGTTAAAAAAAAAAAAAAAAAAATCACCAACTAAAAAGAAGAATTCACCATTATTTATTAGAGATCCTTTTCCAAACTATGACAGCGCAAAGGTAAAAGTTAGACGTAAAAGTGTATAAGAGAAATTGATGTGAACTAGGGATAAGGAGGTGCTGTCGCAGTGAGTTACAAATTAATTTCTGACAGAGTTACCGATACTCCCGTCATACTTTCTATATAATCTCACGTAACATTCTCATACCATTCCGTCACAAGTTAACCTTACTAAGGTTAGCAAAGAATGTCAGTAACAAACAAATCCTACAAAAGAAAGTAACACTTATTTTTCACTCCCCATGGAGAAACTTCAAGTTCACAAAAGTTAACGTTCACATATAACTTTCCCATCTTGATCCAGTTATTATACTTATTTTAATTAATGGATATTAATTTGATGATAGTGTAAACTGGATCAAAACAAGTACAATGGAAAACACAAGTGTATTTTTGAAATATATAAAATTAATATTCCAAATATATATTAAATTTGTTCTCGCTTGATAAAATGTACAATTTTGTATTTTAAATATTGTTGCACCTGTTTAGTTAATTGGCGAATCAAAACTAATCCAATCAAATCAAAATACGTAGTATTTTTGCTTAGCCAAAAAATCCTACCACATGACTTCGTTCATCAAATTCATATTCCATCTGTTAACAATGTAACATTACCTGGGACTACACATGGACTGACGATTAACATGAAATCCTCATTAACAGACTGAAATGAAAGAAGCTAACCGACACTATAAACTCCTCGCAAGGCTCAAGACAAACGTTCAAAACTACACTTAAACTACAAAAGACTTTTATACCTACTGGGTTACTAATATAATGGAGTTGATGAGGAGAGAAATTGGGCTTGATTAATTAGACGAGATATGAAGACACTGTTATAATATAACTATAAGTTACACAAACTGCATTGGACTTGTAATGATTTTATAGAATAAAGGGTGTAGAGTAGAGTAATAACACGATGCGATGTACGAGACGTGTCCAGTAAGGTAAGTGTACTGAGGCTCTCATGGCCGGTGGGATTTTGTTTTCGACATGTTGGCTACACTGTCGTGTAGCCTGATTCCTTCCCTCCGCAACGAGACCGGTTCGAGTTCAGTACGTTGAAAACTGTCGACGCGACAATACGTTTCGTGAAAAATTTCAACCGACGAGGAGGTGAAGGGGAGGTGGAGAAGTGGACGAAGGGGTTGGCGGGAAACTACTTCGAGGAAGGCATCACAAAATTAATACCCCGGTTCACCACCAGCATCGAGAGGAATGGTGACTATGTCGAAAAATAGCTTACATATGTACTAATGTAACCAGGTAATTTTTTTGTTCAAATAAAAATTTTTGTAACCTACAAAAATTCAGTGGGCTTACTTACTGGACATGCCTCGTATGTTGAAACTGATCGATAGGTGTCCATGTCTAGATCTCTCACTGACTTATATACAGGTTCTCCCCACTCTAGCCTGCTTAAGTCAGAGAGTACCAGAGAGAGTCTGTTTTCTCTCTCGGGCTTGTGTACTCTCTCTTGCCCGTTACACTAAGATCAATTTGATGATACGGTATTGAACTACAAAAATACTACAAATACTTCAAAACAATCAAATATTTAAGGTTAACATGTTCTGGGGTCCCCTAAGTATGAAAAAAAATGATTTATAGCGAATGGTTATATTTCAGGTAGACTGTCAGGTATTTTTTCGTAAAAAATATTAAAGAAATAAGTAATGAAAATCTCGGACAAAGTACTTTTTTTAAATTTATTATTATACTAATAAGTTTTAAAATATTATAACATTATTTTTACTTCCTCTAAGAAATACTTACAATAATATTTGAATATAAACTATGAAAATGGCCCTACTATATTTTAAATAAAGCATCCATTTATTATACAAAATTATATTAGAATAAAATCTGTTATTCAACTTTTTCAAGAATACTGTGAAGGTATAATAACTTTTCTTTATTTTTCAAAGTTAACTCTTTTCTATTTCACAGACAGTATAGTGTGTTTACACTGTATACTTGGGGGGTTAGAATAGGGGAAGGATTACATTTATGACTTGAAGAAGTATTACTGAGTTAGGGGATGTTCTTAGTTTAAATTAAATTGCACGCTCAGTTACGACTATTACCGCATCCCTTTCTTAAAAGGGAATTCCATAGTTGTTGTACCCAACCATCAAGATCATTAAAACCATCACTCGCTTACAACGTAATTTAAAGTTTAGAAATTAAGTTGCTCTATTTTATTCTCTCTCTCTCTCACTCTCTCTCTCTCTCTCTTTGTTCACAAGGTTTTACAACAATGCAATATTATTTTAAAGACTTTATAACACTGTTTCATTGGAACCATCTGTCTGTTGTTAACCATTATCTATTCGAATATATTTTTTATCTATTGATTAACTATGTGTTTTGAAAAAAACTTTTTTCTAATTATTTACTGCTGTAAGAGATAATAATTGCTATATTATCGGTTTTCGAAATTAACAAAGATCCGAAGCCCATGTAACATCTGAAATTTAATACCACTACCCACAGAACGATCTATTTTTTCGGTTAAATATTACAAATAAAAACGATATATTTAAATCTGGGCATTCAAAGTTTAAAGGAAAACTTAATTCCATAAAATCGCAATTTCCGGTTAATCCATTTTCTCTTCAAATTTGGAATCCTACCAATGCTAGTAAAGTTTTTTATAATATTGTGTATACATGGTAGAGCCATTAATATTGTACTGAAATGGAACACTAGAGAAAAGCTTAAAACTACTTTTCTTCTAGAAACCACAAAGAAATCTTCCATTTTCCCAGGACATATATGATTTTAGACAGTATAAGAAGTTTAAAGGAAATCCGTTTTCGAGGAAATCGTGAAAAATTGACAATACTACAATCAGTAAATTCGCATTTCCGCTTGATAGATTTGAACCAAAAGTTTATTGTGACATGTGGAGGTCACATCTAAACGGAAATAGCAAGTTTGAGCTTGATGTGATTTTTCGTTTTGAGATATCTATTTTGTATACACATACAGGGTGACCCAGTGTATATGGATAACGACTTTTTCTCGGAAACTAAGATAGCTAGAAAAAAACTAAAAAATACGTGTCCCCGTAGTTTTTTGTTAGAAATCCAAATTTAATTTGCAAATTTGTTTTGGTGCTTCGAGAAGCGAGACACTAACTTCATTTTTTCAAGTGGGGAGGTGTGGTTTTTTATTTAAGAAATAGATTCCTCTATTTTTTGTAAGAAAAATTTACTTGAACGGTTTTTTTTTTCTGTGAGCGATATTTTACAATGATTCTTATAAGAAATTTCAAAATGATAAAGGTTTTTTGATTGAATAAGAAGAAAAGTACTATTTTATTATAAATTTTACTCCTCATTAATTTATTACAGATCTTACTCGAACATGCCCCCACCATTAGAGATGCATACACATGCTTTTTCCTGCCAATTGTACCTTATGACCAAAGAAATACATCTCTAATGGTGGAGGCCAGTTCGAGCAAGATCTGTAATTAATGAGGAGTAAAATTTATAATAAAATAGTACTTTTCTTCTTATTCAATCAAAAAAACCGTTATAATATCATTTTGAAATTTCTTATAGGAATCATGTTTTCATTCATAACTTGTAAAATATCGCTCAAAGAAAAAACCGTTCAAGTAAATTTTTCTTACAAAATATAGAGGAATGTATTTCTTAAATAAAACCTCATTTGAAAAAATGAAGTTGGTGCCTATATCTTGCTTCTCGAAGCACCAAAACAAATTTGGATTTCTAACAAAAAACTACAGGGTCACGTATTTTTTAGTTTTTTTCTAGCTATCTTAGTTTCCGAGAAAAAGGCGTTATCCATATACCTTGGGACATCCTGTATACATACACCAACAAACGCCCACGCTCGTACATACATACGGACATTTTTTTTGAACTCGGGGGTCTCAAATCATGTCTTATTTCCGATTAAAGAAAATCTGGTGTGAAACACTCATACAACTTTCTCTTACTCCAGTTCTCAAAATTATAACTGGACAAATTTTATAGTTTGTGTACCAAATTTAATGAAAACTGAAAAAACTGTTTAGTAAAAGCGCACTTCTGGTTTACTAAGTTCTTTGAAACTCGGAATTTTGGTTATCTATTTATTTCTAATTAAGTTTGTTTGGATGATAGAATTGTGTAATCAATTATGATAGCACTTTAGAGAAAAACATAACCCCACCCCACCTGTACAAGTGCCCTTAAATGAATTTTCCCCGAGAAATGTTTCAAATAAAAGTTGTAGATCTTTGTATGTCGTTATATACGAAGTTTCAAGAAAATCGGCGGAGCCACTTTTGAGAAAATTGCGAAAAAAAGAGAGAAAAAGAAACTAGTAAAGTGGTACTTCCGTTTGAGGAATTTTGACAGATAACGTACAGTCAGATCCCATGGTGATTCCTAAACGGAATATCAAGTTTCAACTTTCTGCGGTTTTTCGTTTTTGAGCTATGCTGTTCAAATACATACACATACACAAAGACCATTTGCTAAAAACCACTTTTTGGACTCAGGGGACCTCACAATGAATATTTCCGGTAAAACTCGATATCGAAAATTTGACACGATTACAATACTTCCTCTTACTTGGAGTAAGAGAAAGTAAAAAAAAAATTATTTTTTTATATGATAAATTTACGTAGATATATACAAAATATCTCAGGGTATTTTTTTTAAATTTTCTTTGAAAAGCGACTATGATAATTTCCATTAACAGCTCAGATAATCTAGGGGAACTCTTACCTGCCAGGGGAGGTGGCCCCCGCTCACCAACACCACTTATATATTTTAGAACAAATAGGTAAAATTGAGGTAGAAATAATATTGTTCATATTAAGTATATTAATTGTATTAACAGCAGAAAGAGAAAGTTGGTGTGTGTGTGTGTTTCCGCGTGTGTTACACCAGATTTATTTCTTATTTAATGGACCTCAAAATATCTTTGAATAGTCAATTTTATAAAAATTTGACACCATTGCAATAGTTCAATTCACCGCAGTAAGAGAAAGTAAAAAGTGTACATGTTAAAAAAAAATTAAAAATTAAAAACGTGTATGAAAACGGGAAATCATAGCATATTTTTATAGATATATCAATGAATGCTTATTTGTGTCAAACATTGTGCATTGAATAAAGAAATATAATCTATATATATAAAAATTCAGCATCCGTATGTTTGTGCCGCAAACTAGAAAAGTATCGAGTGGGATTGACTTGAAATTTTACCAACGGTGCATTCTATATAAGAGGTTTATATATACTTTTTACTCCGAAGTTCCCACGGAAACGGGAAATTCCGAGCTAAAATCCGTTCAAACGGCCATATTGCGATAGCATTGCTTCTTCAGATATTGCTGCTACATTGATGGAAGGAGGTAGAACAGCGCATTCAGCTCTTAAACTGTCTTGACTTAAACATGCACTTCACAGAAAACCCAACATGTAACATTTCTTAAACATCAGCAATGGGAAAGGTTCTTCGGGCGTGCAAAATCTGTATGGGATGAGTGTACAATGGCTTATAAGAAGTCATTGGAAGCATTAGAACATACATTGAAAGACTTGCGAAATAAAGAGGTTCCATTTGGTGGAGCATTGGTGTTACTATCCGGTGACTTCAGGCAAACGCTTCCAGTGATACCTCACTCAACATGAGCCGATGAATTGCATGCCTGCTTGAAATATTCAACTATTTGGAGCACAGTAAAAAAAATTCATTTAACAACGAATATGAGAAGTCAACTTCAAAACGATGCAACAGCTGCCATATTTTCAAGACAATTACTCGAACTCGGTAACGGCACTGCTCCTACAAATCCGGAAACGGGAAAAATCACCTTCCCATCTAATTTCTGCAAAATTGTACATTCAAAAGAAGAATTAGTAGACAGGATATTCCAAAGCATCGAAACAAATTATGAAAATGGTTAAGCCTGAAAATTAGACTGAGCCGGGTAGGGTTAGCTAGTATATCATAATATATATTTGTTGGTACAAAAAGTAAACAAAATAAGCAAATGGATGATTGTTGATTGGGAAAGACTAGAGTGGGGAAAAGTGATTGATATGAATTGATTTGGTGAAGATCCATCAGTAGGTAGGTATGATAGTATTGGGCAGGAAGGAACCGAAGAAGAATAGTAGGTATATTGTTAGAAAGGTTGAAAGTGAACCTGGGAAAACCAGCTAGACTGAACGGCCAGCTCCGGGCAGAGTGACTGCTGTCAGCAAACCATTTCTCACCAAGTTCATCCTATTCACCAGGAACAATGATCCTCTGTACAAGTAACCCATTCAACCTTTTGGATACATAGAAGGGGGAAAAAATGGATTAGAGGAAGCCTGAGAGAGAAAATAGCAATATTCTTGACATCCATTACCAAATATACGGCTCCATTGAGAAAAGTTAAAAAAATTACAAAGAACAAAGAACCATTGATTTTTAAATAGGGCGATTTGATTGATTAAACTTGCTACAATATCAATCACTTTCTATGTTAAAATAAAAATCTTTTCTAAAGTAATAAAAACAAAAATCTGGTGTGAAACACTCACACAACTTTCTCTTACTCCAGTTCTCAAAATTGTAATTGACAAATTTTATAGTTAGTATATCAAATTTAATGAAATTTCTTCGAAAACTGAAAAAACTTTTCGTAAAAGCGCACTTCCGGTTTACTAATTTTCTTGAAACTTGGAATTTTGGCCACCTATTTATTTCTAATTAATTTTAGTTTGGATGATAGAATTTGTATAATCAACAATGATAGCACTTTAGAGAAAAACATACCCTACCCCTCCTCTAAAAGTGCCCTTAAATGAATTTTCCCAGAGAAATGTTTTAAGTTGTAGATCTTTATATGTTTAGTTTATTATAAAAACTTTCAAGAAAATCGTCGGAGCCATTTTTGAGAAAATCGCGAAAAAGTTTTAAAAAATCATTTAGTAAAGTGGTAAAGTAAAACTCACTTCCAGTCATCCGATTTTTTCCAACTCGAAATTTTCTACATCAAATTTAATTCTAATTAGCATTATTTAGATGACAGAATTGTATAATAAACTGAAATAGCACTTTAGAGGAAAATATGTTTAGTTGATTGATATACGAAGTTTGAAAAAAAAATCGTCAGTGCTATTTTTGATAAAATCGGGAAAAAGTTGAAAAAATCATTTAGTAAAATGGTACTTCCGGTTGAGGAAATTTGACACATCACTTCCCCTATCAGATCTCACCTTAACGAAATATCAAACTTGGATTTTCTACGATTCTTCGTTTTCGAGCTATGCTGTTCACATATATACATACATACATACACGCACAAGAACATTTGCTAAAAACCACTTTTTTGGACTCAGGGGGACCTCAAAATGGATATTTCCGGTGAAAACTCGATATCGGAAATTTGACACTATTACAATACTTCCTCTTAATAATTAATTGGAATAAGAGAAAGTAAGATATGATTACCATATGAGTCTTTTGTTTTGTTACCAGGTTAATAAAAGGAATCTTATTTATGAATACAGGTACACTAATAAATAAAGGAATCTGATGAATTATTCTGATATAAAAATATTGGCAACAAATTAATTTATAATTTGACAAAAGGAAATAATTCAAATAAAAAATGAAAAAGGAAACAATATATATTGTAAAATATTTAAAAAGACTTTCTCTTATTATTCTCGTTCATACAATTATTTAGAAAATGATAAATTTTTTTTTTAACCTCAAATTTTTACTCATTTGTCTTAACATTAATACTGCGGTGGCCGGAAGTCAGGTACGCAGCAGATAGAGAAGTGATTACATTGTATTCCACAAGAGCGCACTAATAAAACTGTACAAGGCCAAATGAATTTTGAAATTTAACGCCACATGTTACGCAAAATTATCTAAAACTTGATAGGTTAGCAGTTAGTATTCCAAGTTTACAGGAAATCAAAGTGATTTTTGAGAAAATTCCAAAAAAAAAAACAAAAAACTCAAAATGTAACCTCTAACAAGCCATTCCGGTATTCCGATTTCTTCAAATTTGTAATTCTAGCACTTAAGATAAAAAAAAACCATACTTTCTATGAAGTGATACTTTAGAGCAGCGGTTGGTTGCCAAACGGTGATCCGCGAAAGAATTGTTATCAAACGAGGATTTCTTTGGTAACGTCACTCAAAATTTCCCGTCTTCCCACTGATGTGAAGTTATTCGCTACTAAAACGTTATCGGCCTTTTCCGTATGTTACGTTTTACAAAAAACGCCTGAAACTACTCCGGCCGAACTCAATGGAGACTGGTTGGGTTCAGGTAAAAAAAAAAAAGGGAAAATTTCGGTCCCCAATAAGTTTATTTTCAAAACACAGACAAAAAAAAAACTTGTACAAAACACGAACAAGTAAAAGTATACAAATTCAGCAATTACTATTATTATTCGAAAGGAAAGCTTAATCGAACTGACATCCGACGACAATGTCAAAACTAAATTTAATTCAGGTGTGATGGATGCAAGAAATATAAAAATATATTTAATTTGACAAAATTATGAAAATGTGTGACATTTCCTTGCAAAAGGACATTTCAGGTAGGAGACCACTATTGTCTTTTAATGTGTGACATTCCCTTGCAAAAGGACATTTCAGGTAGAAGACCACTATTGTCTTTTAGAGTTCATGAACTTGATAGCATTGTCTACCCCTTCTTCTCACAGGGGAAGATTTGAAATAACAATTAGAAGGCATTCCTTCAAGAGAATTTGTTGTAGACACCGAAGCAGAATACTTGTTTTTCTCTCTCTTAGCATCAGTGTATATTAATAAGTTTATAATATCTTGCAAATAACTTGTAGTTATTATTTCAATAAATATATTTATTGTTAGCAGTGGTGACTACTTTCTTATTTCTTATACTTCTCTCTCTTAAACATATATACTTACAAGCCCTTTTACAAAACCGCTCAAGCCACTACAAACATACATTAAACACAACGCAACAATTACATTTCACAGTCATAACAAGAGCTCACTTTTGGTATACTGTCAAAAATGAGTATCCAATATTAAGTCAAAAGGCTATTAAAATATTATTGGCATTCACAACAACTTATTTGTGCGAAAATAACATTCTCGGCAGTTGCGGCAATTAAAAATAAGTGCCGTTGTCTACTTGAACTACAAGCTAGCCTTCGTGTTGCTGTTAGTACAATGGACACTAGAAACGAAGAATTTTTATCTAAGAAGCACCAACATGTTTCACACTGATCGTATATTAAATATTATTCCTTTTATTGTAATTATATTAAGTAAACTTTAAATAATCATTATCATCATTTGACTTTACTTTCACATCTTTGGTTGCCATGTTAAATAAAAATTTCATTCAAAATATACAGTGTGTTCATTTGAAAACTTGCCGCCTTGAATAACTTTATTCTAATCAGTTGGGGAACTTCCCCTCCTCCACAAAATGGGGTAGTGGTCCGCGAGATTAAATATTTTCTGCTTGGTGGACTGTGGGGATCAAAAGATTGGCGACTGCTGCTTTAGAGGAAAGCTTAGCGCTACTGTTCCATTAGAACCCCCCCACTAAAAAATCAATTTTCCTGGGAGAAGTTTCATATAAAAGTGATAGACATTTATGTGTGTAGGTAATATAGAAAATCGTTGGAGCCGTTTACGAGAAAATGTCGAACACCTGAAAAAAAACAACAAAAAAAAACCATTCACTATAGTTGGAGTTTCGGTTGATGGATTTTATCCAAAACCTTCGGCGTCAGATGCGGTGGTAGTATATAAACGGTTTCCTACAATTTCTGTTTTTGAGGTATTTTGTTAAAACACACATGCACATATTGCTTACAGAGTATAAGAAAAGTTTCATTTATTTCGTACTCAAGAGGCCTGAACACATGTACTGCCGGTGAAAAATGAATTTAAAAAAAAATTGACACGATTACAATACTTCCTTTCGGAAAAAAAAAACATTTTCTCTACCTGGATCAAAGAATGGGAGGAGATTCCATCCACCAATAAACTGAGAAGTATTAAATCCTCAACAAAGAAATGGTGGACATCTTGCCGAAAATCTCGGCGAGAAGAAGAAGTATTTGCCAGACTGCGTATTGGCCATACTATATGATAACACCACAGTTATCTGTTTCGAGGACAAAGGCAGCCACCAATGTGTAGGAAGTTTGTAACACTCCATTGACTGTTAAACATACTGATTAGTAGAATGTAAAAAATATGAAGCAGCTCGAACGAATCTAGGAATATCTGGTAGCATAAAGGATGTATTAAAGATGATTTAGATAATGTGAATAAATATTTGGCAATATTTAAAACAAATATCGTTATTCCAGAATATTTAAATCTATATATATTATAATGTTATGTATATTTGTGTGTGTGGGGGGGGGGTAATTTAATTAATAATTAATTATTATAATTTATATGTTAAATCTTCTCGTGAGGTCTGTGTTTATACAGAAGTTGGAGAGGATGAAATATTATAGATACAAAATATATATAATTAAAATAAACAATATATATGTCAGAATAAGTAAAGATCATAATATTGTGATATAACAACATAAGGTGTCTTGTCATTTAGGAGAAATTGCTTTTTATAATTTACATATTTTACACAGTCTCTAACTTGAAGAAGGTTGGGTTTCTTGAAGTACTTCCACCACTCACTACTGTAGCGGGGGGCCAATGCACTGCGACCTTTCCGGTCTATTGTGCTAACTCACTACTGTAACATCGCTTGCCCTGATGACAGGTTTCAATCTTTTTACAACATAAATTGGAACTGACCCCCTCCTTAAAATGGTCCACCTTATATATTCTACCTCCACCCCCGGGGAAACTGAGAAGAGAGAAATTCCCTTTGTCCTAAATAAATGTAATGATAATGGTAGGCCAGGTATCTCTGACTCAACTATTTCTTTTATGCTTCTCAACCTTCAAAAACCCCAACTTTATAAATATGTACATTGGGAAAATTCCGTACTTTACAATTATTAAATATTTAACAAGGATATATTATGATACAATTTGCATTTATTAATTCGCCCAAAGATGTACATATTACAATATATGTATATCTAGGTCGTTTTGAACATTGGTATAGAGAAAAGCATGGTGGGGTCGTGTATATAATATACTTTGTCCACACATGAGAAAAATAAGAGTAGAGAAATATCGCGTACTCTACTCCATTGTGTACTTAGGATATATGAGCGTGAAGATTGAAGAATGATTGTCAGATGTAGATGAAGAAAGAATGTAATGGACGTTTGTTAAAAAAGTCCAGTACAGATAGTAGGCTAGGTTAGAGTGAATTAAGGATTAATACAGTAGGTGCAAAGGATCTCAGCTATTGTGCATCTTGAAAAAACAAAAAAAATTACTTCCTCTTATTTGGAAAAGTAAGTAAAGTAAGTGAAAGTAAAAATGATAAATAGAAAAGAAAAATAAGGTATAACGAATGGTGATAAAATTTAAGAACATTTTTAAGTATTTAAATAAAAATTAAGTCAAAATGTAAAGTTTTCTAATTTATATCGTTGTCACTGAAAAAAAAAAAAGAAAAAAAAAAGTTAAAAGGATAAACAATAGTTTAGAAAAGGAATATTTAAATGAATAAAGAGATTATATATCAAGTTATAAGACAGGTGAATTATTCTCAAAAGAGTAAACTTAACGGATAGATAGAATCAATAGACGGTGAGGAAATAAATGTAAAAGTAGTGGGAGTAGAAGCAAAAAGAGAACCAATAAGAATGAGACCAACCCCAGTGAATAGCTTTTTGAGATAGCTTATATTGTGTTGTACAAAATAAAGTAAGCAGTTAGATATACGGGGTTTGATTTATTATCATACGTGAGGTATAAATCGTAATTAGTCGTTTTTGTCAGGACAGTTCGTCTAAAGAAGTTAGGAAGGTAAGTAGCATTTAAGATGGTTATAAGCAAGAAGTAAAGTCAAGAGATCGGAGTCGTGATCACAATTTACATTTAAGCCATTAACAAGGGGAGTTATGGCGAAGATTGTATATACATTTGATCACAAGCGTTCCTACATGTTTCCTTTACAAAAAAGAAAAAAAACATCACAAAAGATACTACTACACTGTTGGTCATGCACAATCACAAACAGTTTTAAAATGTCATTCAATATATTCCTAATTATCATCATTTATATAAAATTATAAATCAATAATGCAGAGGAAGTATTATGAGCGTGTCAAATTTTGCCACAATTCAGTTGAGTTTTCACGGTAATTATATGTTTTAAGGTCTCCCCCTTCCCCCACAGTACAAATAAAATGTATTTAGCGAATGGTGTGTGTTTTTGAACAAAAGATCTAAAAATTGCAGAAAGCTCAAACTTGACATACCGTATATTTATTTATTTTATTTTTTAATGGTATTGTTATTAACATTAACCAATCTTGATTATTGAGAGCTGGAAAAACCAACATATTGACATTAATGACTCTGTTGGCTTCTACATGCCTTCAAATATCAATATATTGGTGGGGGGGGGGACAGCGCTTTTTTTTTCAATTTTTTTTTATTTTAATCTCTTGTAATAGTGGCTCTGAGCTTCTTCCGCTACTATCTTCTTCGTTACTTATTGGCGATAAGAGGATTTTGAGCGCAGCAGGATCTTAGTTCCGGCATTCTAAAATATTGAACAACCTTTATTCTGAAACATTCTGATCTAGGTTAATGTATGATGTTTCGAGTTGTTTATGATATTATTATGCACGGTATGTCACGACGTATTTTGTATGTGTTTATTGAATTAAAGTGATTTACTATCTATTATCATGTATTCATTCTTTTTGTACTATTCTATATTTTTTTAATTTTATTTCTGCTAATGAAAATTCTAAATGCATTCATTGCTGGGCACCTGTTTTCATTGTAGCTAAAATTGTTATGGTGCTACAAGAAAATCGTAAATGTGCAGACAGCTCGTTTATAAACTTTTTGCGATTTCTTTTTGTATCTGCTGCCACTTAAGTGTATAATATGGTTGATGTCACCTTCTTCTCCGCTACCGCTGGCATATTGTGGACTCTTTACAAACTTTAATTTTGTAATGGGATCCGAATCATTATAGATTCATAGGATCCGAAGAGCGGAGAAACAAAAAAATGAATTAATCTAGTTACTCGCTACCTAGGCCAAACTAGGATGGGAGACTCTCTCTCTATATATATATTGGGGTATAAGGATGCTCTAGAGGCAGTAGGACTTCCTTTACATATTTTGCTTGTACAGTAACAGCTTACTTTAAAAGAGTGAGTCAGTCTAACAGGAGCTCCTGGCTGGTAAACATATAGTTTCGATTTTAAACGTTGCGTATTTCACCCTATTTACTGCCGTAAATTGAGAGCATACGAATATTTTGTCCACTTTATCATTTTATATCTTTTATTTATATCAAATACCTATATGTATTATGTGAATAAATCCATTTGTTATGGTCATATTTTTTATATTTTAACTTTAAACACCAATAATCTTTACTAATTAATAGAATAAATCTGAGGAAACCGGATAATAACGGTTAGGACAATAAACATCACAATATATATATATAGCCGAGCTAGCCCTACAAGGGACAGTCTTACAACAGTTTACGACCAGTTAATAACCAGTCACCAACATATTACTACCTTCTCAATCACTCAGCCAGTCTGTCTCTATATATATCTCTCGCTACTACAATGGATGTGTTAGGTGGAGAGAATTTAGGTCTGATTGATGATATAAGAAGAAGACTTGGTTAACACTGGTTAACTAATATATTAATTAAGTGATACTGACTAGCTGGACTTTACAATAGAGAAATGTTTTAAGGTAGAGTGGTATGAAAATGACACGTAGTAACTGGATGTATTGAACTGAATTCAACTGTGTTTTTATGGACTGTCCGTCGCTATATTTATACCGCTTCTCCCACTCCAGGCCGAGAGAGTCGTTGAGCTTCTCTTTGCTCTCTTTGGTTGCTGAGCTTCTCTTTGGTTGCTGTTACACTACCTAACTTCTATATACGTGTAAAGTTTTTGCAGTTTGTGTGGTCTCTCATCCACAGTGTTCAGCATATATTCTAGTTTATTTCTCTAAAACCCATTCTCAATAAATTCTCTCTCCTTCTCATATCCATTATAATTTATATATGTGTGGTTTCGTATGTATAGTTAAATCTGAGTCGCATTATGGTTGTCTAAAAATATCTTTCTCTCCCTCCAGTGTTACAATCCATGGCTGCTATTTGGGGAAATATGGCAGTATGTCGGCATAATATCTATCTTTCGTTTCCTTTCCCGACCATAGTTAGCTTGGAGTATATAACATTCTTTATTTGAGACATACACTATAGTCATAATTAAAATTTTAAAAAGAAAATTATGGATTATTTTTCTGGAAGAATCAACTAATTAGACTGAATATCATTTCTTGTTTTTTTTTTTAGTTCAAATATGATATTTAACGAACGACTATATGAGTAAACAAGTTTATTCTACGTAACTTCAATTCCCTCAGAAAAAGCTGTACGTGATATTTTCTTGCTAGAAAATTATCAAACATTGATGTCAGCAACTCTTCTACTTTAATATTTACTTTGTAGTTAGTCACGCTAGCAATTACTTTACAACTACCAAGAAATTTATATATAATTAAAATGGTATTTTTTCTCATAAAAATGTTATAGTAATCGTTATAAAGGAATGTACTGTGAATATGAAATTTTCGTATCAATTCTCTTATTTCTAAAAGTCGTTTAAAAATTGTTTTTAATTTTTTCCTTACGCTCCGTCATAATATTACTTTTAAGTCTGTTAAACGTTCGAAAACTTAGATTAATAAATACAAATCATTGAAAGAAACAACAAGTAAAATTTTCGATCTGCTATTCAACATAACAGAATCTCATAATTGATAATTCAAAAACGAATTATCGCATTATCGCAGGAAATAAAAAATGGAATTTCGTCAAGTTTAAACACAGACTCGAAAATAAAAGTTCTTGTCAACTACAGAAGGGTAAAGACAGATTTTGAAATTCGTATGTACATTTCAAATGAAGTTATTGTATTTTATTTATAAGTATGTTGAAGTAAGTTGTGGTGGTGCTTTAATGTCAACATTCCTATAAACATCCATTTTAATTTAATGTATATGTTACCGGCAAAGTATGGATCTCAGGTATTGTACAGAATGCCTAGGTTAGATAAAAGTAAGAAATATACTTTTTATTTCATACTTGGGCTAAGTAATCTATACATTGTCTAGGCATTCTAATAGAAGGTATACGTCGACTTAGGCAAAGTATGGAAAGACGTAAAAACTCTATCTATTAATGGCCCCTTTTATAACTATGGCCTAGTTATTGCTGCTAAATTTTACCGAAGAAATGCTACTATTTTTGAAGCCTTTTGCAATGATATTATTAATAATCAGATATCACATTAAAACAATAAATTCAACTTTTTTTTTTTTTTTATGCGTCTCAACATCTGTGGTCATTTGCGCCCGGAGCCTTCTCAGTGCACTGCCGGCCTCCGGACAGTGTTCTCCCGTTACAGACAACACTGTCCATCACCGGACAGTGAGCTGTAGAGGCTCCTAGGAAGAGAAAATCTAAGGGTAGCACGGCTGGATTCGAACCCGTGATCTCCGCGTTGCTAGTCCAGCGCGCTACCATTGAGCTAATCCCTTCCCTCAATTCAACTAAACGGTGGCATAACACATCTTTTTCAAATCAGTATGACATATTTTTGTTACATTCATCCTTCTAATAAAATATTGGAAATAACACAAATCCCTCAAACACCAGGATCAAAATAAAGTGCTTGATAAATGTTTATCATATACATATTATTACATAAATTTATTGTGATCAGTTTTCTTGGGAGATTATGTTGGAAGACAAAAAAATTTCTTATTTATCACAGAGCACTGCTTTTTGAAAAAAAAGAAAAGAAATAGAAAGAAAAGAAAACTATCGTATCAACAAAATCACGATATTATTTATTTAAATTGTTATGAAAAGATGAATAAATCAATAAAAAAAAATGAAATAAAAAGGAAAAAATCATTAAAAAAATTCAAACAATTTATGATAATATAATATATACATGTTTAATTTATTAAGTGGAAGGCGCCCTGGTTGGTTTCTTTAATAAAATGGTACCACGTTAAATTATTGTTATGTATTGTTAGTTTAAAGGGAAGAGCGTCACTATACACTGTTTAACCATTCCACCTGCCTAATTATCTGTTGAATAAACAATGTTCTACATATAATTTATTCATTATACACAATATCTATTATCTACATATAAATATATAATTAAATATTATATTTATATAAAAAAAGAAGAAGAGACCACCTCTTCTACATTAATATTTATATGTTGATCGGATGTTTTATTTTATTTTTATTATAAAACATATATAAATATAAAATCTACTGAGAGGGAAGCTTTATAAATCACACTATTTATATTTAGAGAGAGAGAGAAAAAAAATCAATTTCCAACAAGGGAATAAATAAATATTAGTTTAGGAACGGGTTTAATGTATTAGTGTTGTCCAGAGTGGGGGGAAATATTAAATTAATCTACAAGAAGAAGTATTACTACCAAACAACACGAAAAATTTTTGTTTATATTTTATGTAAAACGGAGAAACATTAATAATACAATAATAATAATAACAAAAACAATAATAATAGTCTTTATTAAAGAAAATTAAATAAAGAAGTAGATAAAAATTTATCTGCTATTGAGATTCTAATGGTATTAGCCGCGAGGGGGAGAGAACTTGATTGATATATTACTTATAAATTAACAAATAACAGTTTTTGTCATTATTCCTCTAACCCTTAATGGGGCACTTTTACCATTGGTTGGCAATTATTTTATTTTATTATTTATTCATTTCTCTAACTACTGCTGGAGGAAGTATTACGCTCGTGCCAGATTTTCGAAACTGAGTTTTCACTGGAAATACACGTTTTTAGGCATCCTTCGACCAAAAAAGTAGTTTTTAGAAAATGTCTCCACCATTAGAGCTGTATTACTTTGGTCGTAAGGTACAATTGACAGGAAAAAGAATATGTATGCATCTCTAATGGTGGGGGCCTGTTCGAGCAAGATCTGTAATTAATGAGGAGTAAAATTTATAATAAAATAGTACTTTTCTTCTTATTCAATCAAAAAACTGTTATAATATCATTTTGAAATTTCTTATAGGAATCAGGTTTTCATTCATAACTTGTAAAATATCGCTCAAAGAAAAAAAACCGTTCAAGTAAATTTTTCTTACCAAAAAATAGAGGAATCTATTTCTTAAATAAAAAGCACACCTGCCCATTTGAAAAAATAAACTTGGTCCCTGTATCTTGCTTCTCGAAGCACCAAAACAAATTTGCAAATTAAATATGGATTTCTAACAAAAAACTACGGGGACACGTATTTTTTAGTTTTTTTCTAGCTATCTTAGTTTCTGAGAAAAAGCCGTTATCTATATACCTTGGGGCACCCTGTGTATATATGTGCGGGGAGGGAGGGTGTAAGACAAAAATATCTCAAAAAACGAAAGTTGTAGGAAGGTCAAACTTGGTATCCGTTTCCTTGCGTGATAAACCTCCTTATCAAGCAAGAAGATTTCGGGCAACATCCATCAACCGGAAGTGCCATTTTACTGAATGTTTCTTTTTTTTCAATTTTTTATGATTTTCTCAAAAACAGCACAAAAGCTATTTTCTTTGAACTTTGTTATATTAATTAATTATATATTATATAAAGAGCTACAATTTTTATTTGAAACATTTCTCCGGAAAGATTCAATTAAGTGCACTTTTGGGGGAAGGGAGGGTTATGGTTCCCTCTAAAGAGTGCTATTTCAGTTTATTACACAATTTATCATCTGAATAATATTAATTAGAATTAAATATATTGTTGAAATCCAGAATTTGAAGATTCTGGAGCAGAAGTGCCACCTTTACTAAATAGGTTTTTCCGTATTTTGTGATTTTTTTCATAAAAATGCCGATGGTTTTTAAACACTAATAAGAATTATAAGTGTGACTTAAAAGTGCCATTTCGCAGTAAGAGTAAGTTGTATGAGTGTTCCACACCAGATTTTTTTTGTTGTTGTTGTCTATGGGAAGACACCAAATCCTAAGCTATCCAAAGCACCTCAGGCCACCACCTTATAGCTACTCTAAAGCTCGGAGCTTACTTAGTACATTGCCGACCCCCGAGAATGTATTTTTTTCTCATTATAAACAGCCTATCAGCGAACAGTGAGCTATAGAAGCTCCTAGAGCGAGAAAATCTATGATAGGCTGGGTGGATTTGAACTCGGGACTTCCGCGCTTCAGGTCCCATAAGCACCTAATCCCGCTTCTCTGATTTTATTAATGTAATTTATGTATTATTTATTTATTCATTTAATAATAATGATAATCACCTTTATACCACATTATTGTTGTCAAAGATTACATAATATTGCACAACAAATCAATCAAAATTAATAATTTTTATATTTTAATTTGAAACAAAATAAAGTATAGAATAATATAAAGTATAAAACAATAGATAAATATCTATTATGAAGTGTGAGATAAGCTTATTATTGTTAACGCGCTATATTAGAACGTGGGTTCTTGGATTCATTCAAGTCCAGCAGTATTGCCCTTAGAATTTCGCTCAAGATACTGTTCACTGTACAGTGATAGGGACTGAGTCTGTTTAAGGAAAATACGTATTTGAACGGTGAATAATCGGGAAACCAGCAGTGCAGTGAGGTGTATTAGCTGGAATTGATGTCCGCATGATTGACGAAGACTTACAACTACAGACGCTATTATTCACAATTTATATAAACGTGTTACTTAGTAATATGATCTACGTATATATTGTAAACAGTAGAATGTGCGATAACCACTAGAAAGTATGTTGTCCGACGATAGTTTCTTGATGGCTGTTAAGTGAAAACTCTTGAAAACTTTTTCAAGATTTGTTTGAAAGGCTTGATAAGATAACTCTGTTCTTGTTAAAAAAAAAAATAATAAATAATAAAATAAATATCTCAATTTTTGTAACTGCTAGGGCGCACTGTCCTCGTTTAGCTATTGGTCTTATTGTTGGTGTCAAGCCAATAAATGCACTGCTATCGCAGATACTATCCGTTTGTTAAACGTTCATTTTTTCGGTTTTTGAAAGAGCAACTGACAAATTTTTTAGGCAAGTGTCAGTTCGTTGCGTGTTCAGTTTATGAGGTGCTTTCCCTTTCGTTCTTTTACCTCCATTAATCTATCTATCAACGATATTATATTAAAACAATCTACAATAAAATAATTAATCTATATGTAATTTTTAAAAAGCTCGTATATAATTTAACAAAATTTTTTCTATAAGTTGGGGGACGGCAAAAGATAATTTGTTTGTAAATTTTGATTACCTATATTTTTATTTCCTATATCTCTATTGAATTCTGAACTTGGGTTTAGATTAAATGAATTGTTAATAGTTTTAATATTCTAAAATACATTGTTAAAATTAAACATATGATTCATCTGATAGAAAGTTGATAAATTTGATACAATTGTGTCGGTTAATAAATTTTACAAATTAATTTTGAAAAGCTTAAATTATTTTGTAGGGCTATCCTAATTCAGTGTAGGTTGTAAGTAAGCATATTATATCAAATATGAACAATTGATATTAGCTATATACGGTGTACACCTGTAATGTATATGTACCAATTACCTCATACATAATTAAACAGCATCTCCATAATAGCCAAATGTACACAGCTAAACAGCTACGGCTCAAATTAGAGCTTACATCAAAATCAGGCACTATAATTAGTTACTTCTATATGTTTACAAAATATTATCAATCTTGTCCAGTATTCATTTATATACTGATTATTTAATTGTACGGTTTAATGATTAATTATATTATCATCAAACTTCCTTCATTTATTTATTCTATTAAGAAACTGTAGTGTGTAAATGAATTGCAATATATTTAGAACGATATGTTTGAACAGTATTATTATTATTATTCCCAAAAGGGGAGGGGAGTAAACCCTACGCTATCCAAAGCCCCCTCGGGCCCATATAGCTGCCCCTAAAGAATACCTACCACTGGGACTAGAATGAAAATCCAGGCCCAGGTTTTAACCATCTAAGTTTCACAACAGACCGAACAAATCGGACCAAAACCTTAAAAGGACACAGCTTAAGATCCTCTACCGACATCCTATTCCGGCCGAAGGTCCTAAACCTAATCTCCTCACAACCCAAACAATTCGTCATCAAATGCATGGGTGTTTCCTCCTCAGTTTCACAAACTCTACAAAAAGGGTCAGGCACAAGTCCCATTATATAGAGATGTCTCCTTAAACCACAATGCCCAGTGAGGAATCCAACCAGATACCTGAGGGAGGTCCGTGAAAGACATCGGACCCCACTACTCAAAGCTCCGTCCGGGCCCCCAATGAGCATTTTAGACTGCCGACAACCCACTGCACTCATCCATAAGGATGAGTGCTGTGAGGTCATCCACGTCTGAAAGCCCGACAAACATGTGTCAGAAGACACACCAACAGCAGGCTCTGGACCAATGAAAGGGAGAGAGGCACCTAATTTGGCAAACCTATCCACCTCCTCATTCCCAAAAATTCCCATATGACCTGGAACCCAGACCAGAAGCACATCCTTTAATGAAGAAAGATCTTCCAGTCTTCTAGAACATTCCAACACCAATCTGGAAGTGAAGACACATGAATTAAGCGCCTTCAACGCAGCCTGGCTATCCGAGCAGATACAAACACCTTTTAAATTAGTGTTACGCACCCTCTCATCCAAAATACAGCAAAGAATTGCATAAACCTCAGCCTGGAAAACGGTGGCCCACTCACCAAGAGGCGCTACCAAATGATCTCCCGTCTCAAAATAGACGGCAGCCCCAGACCTACCATCCATCCTGGAACCGTCCGTGTAGCATCGGAGATAATTCTCAGGAATCACACCAGACGGACCCAGGGTTAACCAATCTTCCCTAGAAGGCAACCTAACCCTGTAGGAATGACCAAAGACAAAAGTCTTCAAATTCCTATCAGAAGGGAAACCTGTAATGGGAATCCTTAAAAGCATCTCACGATAAATGGTAGAATGACCATATCGCTTACCCTGCCAAAAACCTGCCTGTTTAATTCTATAACAGGCTTTCATTGCCTGGTTTTTCACCTCCACAAAAAGAGGTGGAATCCCTAACAAAGTCTCCATAGATGCGGTCGGTGTCGTCCGAAACGCTCCAGTCACCGCCAGACAAGCCAAGCGTTGGACTTCTTCCAACAGCTGCCTAGCAGATCGTGTTTCAATGCGACGCCACCACACCAAAGCCGCATATACCAATCTAGGTTTAATGACCATACAATAAATCCAGAACATCATCTTGGGAGTGATTCCCCAGTTCTTACCTACAACTCTTCGACATTGCCAAAAGGAGATTATCGCCTTTTGATGTTGTGTCTTAACATGTTCCGACCAGTTCAATTTACTGTCGAGAACTACTCCAAGGAACTTCACTGATTTGCTAACCTGTATGGAAGTACCTAACAACCTAGGAGGTGTAAAACCTACTATCTTCCTTCTATGAGTAAATAGAATTGCCTGGGTCTTAATAGGATTAATAGAAAGACCCTTATCCTGTGTCCAACAATACACCATGTTAAGGGCGCTTTGCATTAGGTCCGAAATAGTGGACAAACAGCGCCCTAACAATAAAATAACACCATCATCGGCATATGCTTGCACATAAAATCCCGATGAATTCATCCTAACCAAAAGGTCATCCATGACGACGCACCACAACTTAGGTGAGAGACAACCCCCTTGAGGGCAACCTCTCCCCACTTGTACTATCATGGTGCGCCCGCCAAGGGAAACCTGTATAACCCTACTCCTAAGATAGACACCTATCCAATTGATTAAGACGGGATGTATACCTTTTCGTACCAAGGCATCTTCCAGAGCATCAAACGATACTCTGTCAAATGCCCCCTCAACATCAAAGAAACACCCTAGGGCATATTCTTTTATTTCCAAAGCAGATTCTATCCTTCCGACGAGACAATGTAATGCAGTCTCTGTCGACTTACCCACAATATAAGCATGTTGGTTAGGATGGAGTGGATGATCCCTTAATGGGCCATCAGTAATATACCTATCCACCAACCTTTCCAAAGTTTTCAAGAGGAAAGACATAAGACTAATGGGTCTAAATGCCTTGGGGTCGGAGTAGTCATTTCTTCCCGGCTTGGGAATAAAGACTACCCTTACTTCTCTCCATAATGTTGGTACATAACCAAACATCAAACATCCTTTAAACAATCTTAACAATACCTTCGTCAGCACGTCCCCACCCTTTTGCAACAGACAAGGATAAATCCCGTCCGGTCCAGGTGACTTGAAAGGTGAGAAACTTTGTACTGCCCAACTAACTCTATCATGTGTGACAACCTCATCTAAGGTGGATACATCTTCAAGGTCCCATCTCCTACCACCCACCAAAGACGAAGCAGCATTTAAACCAATATTATCCGGGAAGTGAGTATCAAGCAAAAGCTGCAGTGTCTCCCCTTCCCCCCCTGTAAAGGAACCATCAGGGTATCGTAGGGTACCTAACTGACTGTCCCTATCCTTACTAAGAATCCGTACCAATCTAGATGATTCCTGGAACGAATTTATATCCTCACAAAAGGATCTCCAGGAATTCCTCTTGGCTCTCCTCAGAGCATATTTATATGCTCTTTTAATACTGTTATAACTATCCCATGATTCCGAAGAATCAGCAAGGACAGCCTTCCTGTATGAGCCCCTTACCTGTCTCCTTAGTTTTTCCAACGAAGAAGACCACCAGGGATTCTTACTATCCTTAACCACCTTGGGAGGACAAGACTCCTCGAATGAGGATCTAATGTGTTCATGAAGAATACCAGCCTCCCTTTCCAATTCCTCTATGCCATCAGGGGCTTCTGATTGGATAGTCAGTTTATCTTCAATAATTCTAGAATATAAACCCCAATCCGCCCTCCTAGGATTCCTATAACTAGCCAGGGTAATTGGATCAATCCCCAGACTAAACCTAATCATCCTGTGATCGGAGATGGAAGCCTCAGGACTCACCCTCCAATCCTTAATCAGACCACTAAAATTCCTAGAAGCAAGGGAAATATCAATAACCTGTCTTCTAATCCTAGTAACAAAAGTGGGTTCAGTACCCCTATTCAGGACCTCTAATCGCGTGCCCACCAGGAAATCCATGAGAGCGCGACCCCTACCATTGGTGTCGCTGCTGCCCCAGACAACATGATGTGCATTCGCGTCACATCCTATTATAATAGGTATGTCATTGGTCTCCGAATACCGAACCAAACCCATGAACTCCTGAGGAGGAGGAGAGGGGCCATCATAGGGGAAGTAAGCCGAAGCCACAACTACGTCGCGACGACGCCCACCAACCCCCAGTCCAACCCTCACCACCACCAAGTCCCGAGAGCAGAACTGTCGAAGCAGGACAGCGTCGACACTCCGACTGGCAAGAATACATGCCCTAGGAATGTCCCCGCCATCCGCCACGAACAGTCTGCCATCAACCACACTCAATCCTCGAACCAAACCTTTAAAGGCATAAGGTTCTTGAATTAGAATAAAATATGTATGCAACTTAGCAATACAACGGCATAAGTTAGCCGTTGCATCTTTGCTATGCTGCAAGTTAACCTGAACCATTTCTACCCTGTCAATCATAGTAATAAGTCAACTAATGTAAGAAATGGAACTTCTGACAAACTTGATAGCAGGCAGGAACAAAAATAAATGAATAATAATAAAATAAATAAATAAACAAATAATAATAAAATAAATAAATTTAAATAAATAAATAGACCAATAGATAAATATAAATAAATAAATAAACAAACAAAGAAATATAAATAATAAACAAACAAATAAATATAAATAAATAAATAAAAATGAAAATACCTGCCTTACATATCTTTCCTTTTTCCTTTGACCACGTTTCAGAAATCGCCGCAGGAGGACAAGTCCTCCGCGGCTCCTCCTGACACGTTCTCCTCCAGAGCAAGCCTTCCCTGCCTCTGGATATTTTTCCAGATTCCCACCCATTAGTGCATCCAGGCCCTGGTCACCCGACTCTGGATGTACAGAGGAATTACCCCCACCACCGGTGGCCCCCTCCTCTAAGGGGCCCCCGGCTGACGAATTTAAAATTAAAAACATATAATATAAAATTAAAAATTCATCTCCAGAGCTCTCCACCCTCCACGGAGCCTCACAATTTGGGACGCTTTGAAGAAGCGCCAGAGCTACCCTAGAGATATAGCGCCCAGGGATTGTGAACCATGGCCCACAATACCCGGGAGCTCACCCATGCGTTCTTTACGCTAGCCGATTGACCAGAACTGGGTTAG
Source organism: Triatoma infestans (assembly GCA_011037195.1). Classification (NCBI taxonomy): domain Eukaryota; kingdom Metazoa; phylum Arthropoda; class Insecta; order Hemiptera; family Reduviidae; genus Triatoma; species Triatoma infestans. Next base: position 395,809 of record JAAEAF010000135.1, on the reverse strand, counting down.
GCTCTGGCCGCCTGTTTAGTGGAGTCAGGAACCAAAGTGGTGTGTTGGACTGCAAGGCACGCCGAGGAAACTTGCCTCCAGCGAGAACCTGCATCCTCAACCACCAGGACTTCCCTCCCCCACGACACAGGTATCCACACACGGCAAACATGTGGGTGGCACCAGCACGTGCCACTGGCGTGTAAGACTGTAACTATGTAAGTGTATAATGTTAAGGCGTTTAGGTGTAAGTGATGCAATATGAATTCCCACGGAGGCTCCGCAGCAAAAGAATTCGCTGCAAGAGATTCAGGCCGCACATAAATTATGGCGACCCAAACAGAGGGCAGAAAAGTCTCCACCAACTCACACTCCTAATGGGAAAACCACTGCACTTGTTAGTCTGTAATTGTAGCTGAGGTACGTGGGAGTGCTAGGTTCCCAAATAGCCCGAAGGCTACCCTCTGCGTTCACCCTCCAACTTAGCCACCCACGCTTCCACAAAGTGGAGCGCAGATGTTTCCGGAGCCAGCGACGAGGACGCGTTGGATGGGCTAGAATGAGGTTCCGCGACGGAATAGCCGTCTCGAGAAACATAGGGAAGTTTCACCCTATGTGAGTACGAATACTCCCTCAAACCTTTGGCTCCGTTTGAACAGTATACTCGTACTGGTTGACAAATGGGTGGCAAGCAAACAGTATCCAAGCTAAGAGTCTCATTGCAAAAACACTTAACGATAGAAGAATAAAATCTCTTCTCTTTTCTACAAACCCAAGACTTAATGCCGCCAAATTATTCATACGTTTCCATAAAAAAAAAAAAAAAAAAAAAAATTGGTGTGAAACACTCACACAACATTCTCTTCTTACTCCAGTTCTCAAAATTGTAATTGACAAATTTTATAGTTAGTTTACCAAATTTAATGAAATTCGTCGAAAACTGGAAAAAAAAACTGTTCAGAAAAAGCGCACTTCCGGTTTACTAATTTCCTTGAAACTCGGAATTTTGGCCATCTATTTATTTCTAAATTAATTTTGTTTGGATGGTAGGATTATATAATCAACTATGATAGAATTTAGAGAAAAACATAACACCATCTCTCCCCTAAAAGTGCCTTTAAATAAATTTTCCCAGAGAAATATTTTAAATAAAAGTTGTAGGTCTTTGTATGTTTAGTTTATATAATACCAAGTTTGAAGAAAATCGTCGGAGCCATTTTTGAGAAAAATTACAAGAAAGTAGAAAAAAAAAAACATTAAGTAAAGTGGTACTTCCGGTAGAGGAATTTTGACCGCTGACCTACTGTCGGATTCAATGGTGATATCTAAACGGAATACCAAGTTTGAACTTTCTACGATTTTCCGTTTTTGAGCTATGCTGTTCACACACCACACACATAAACATACACATACACACACACGACCACTTTCTAAAAAACCACTTTTTTGTACTCAGGAGACCTCAAAACGGATATTTCCGGTGAAAACGACATTGAAAATCTGACATGATTACAATACTTCCTCTTACTAGGAGTGAGAGAAAGTAAAAAGAAAAAAAAAACCCTGATCTGAAAAGTTTTCACGAATTTCTCTTACCGCAATAATATCTACGGAAATGGAATTTTTACTATATATTTAGTAAATAAGGTATATATTTAAAAAAAGTGAGGACTTAATGCTGATGGCCCAGTTTTGTGAAAAATAACGGGTACTTACTTAATTGCGAACTTATTAGCAATAAACAATGATCGGAACAGCGGCATGTTTAGTACAATTCCCCATCTAGAAATTTTGGTCATTTTAATTGTTATAAAAAAAAAAATATGGCGTGAGACACTCACACGACTAACTGTTACTTCAAATTATACGATTTAAGTAACATATTTTCTTTAAAATTGCCTTGCTTAAACAAACGTTTTGTTTGGGCTGGCCAGAAAAAAACAAGATAGAGATTATGATGTATACCTGAGTAAAACTAGAGATGTAAAGCTTGTAGTGGCAGTTTAAATTTTAACCTAATTGGCAGGTCACCAGAAACCTGTTAATATCAATTTGCCCAGAAAAAAAATCTGGTGTGAAACACTCATACAACATTCTTTTACTCCAGTTCTTAAAATAAAATTGACAAATTTTATAGTTTGTGTACCAAATTTAATGAAATTCGTCGAAAACTGAAAAAACTGTTCAGTAAAAGCGCAATTCTGGTTTACTAATTTCCTTGAAACTCAAAATTTTGGCCATCTATTTATTTATTTCTAATTAATTTTCTTTGGATGATAGAATTGTGTAATCAATAATGATAGCACTTTAGAGAAAAACATATCCCATTCCCTCTCCCATAACTGCCCTTAAATGAATTTTACCAGAGAAATGTTTCAAATAAATGTTGTAGCTTGTTGTATGTGTAGTTGATATATCAATTTTAAAAAAAATCGTTTGAGCCATTTTTGAAAAAAAAAACGCAAAAAAGTAATAAAAAAAACTAGTAAAGTGGTAAAGGAATTTTGACAGATAAGGTTCAGTAAAATTCCATGGTGATACCTAAACGGAATATGAAGTTTCAACTTTCTGTGGTTTTTCGTTTTTGAGCTATGCTGTTCGCACACATACATACATACATACACACACACAATTTGCTAAAAACTACTTTTTTGGACTCAGGGGACCTCAAAACAGATATTTCCTCGATATCGAAAATTTGACATGCTTACAATACTTCTCTTACTAGGAGTAAGAAGAAAGTAATTATTGAAGTTAACCGATTCGTTTTCTGGCACTTCCGTTTTATCCTATCGCCTTTAAATTTGAAATTCTAGCAATGCTTCTAATGTATATAAATTAAATCCATACATAATGTAAAACCATACATTATATTGTAAGATGGTACTTTAGAGAATAGCTTAGGTTAGCTACTATTTCCCTAAAACCCCTTAAACAACTGGTTTTCCCAGAAAATGTTTCAGTTTAAAAAAAAATCGTTGAAGCTGTTTGCGAGAAAATCGCGAAAAATTTAAAAAAAAAAAAAAAATGATTCAGCAAAGACCCACTTCTGGTTGATGGATTTTGCCAGAAACCTTCTTGTCAGATGCGATAGTAGTACTAAAACCGAATATCAATTCGGAAACTTACTGCGATTTTTCATTTTTGAGATATTTTTTTGATCTTCTACACAAACACACACAGGCAACAGCTAACAACATTATTTTTCGTACTCAGGGGACCTCAAAATATGTATTTGCGATGAAAACTCTATTTCAACAATTTGACACAATCACAGTAATATTTCTCTTAATTGGTTGGAGTAAGTGAAAGTAAAACAATAAAATTATTTATAGTAAGAAAAAAGTGATATTAGAAACCTCGTTCATTTGTCACAGTTGCGTGAAGATTCTAGCTGATCTAAAAAGACATCCTAGCTCAAAGTGAAACCCAGTGTATGCATTATGTTTCTTATTCGTCTTTAAAGTGGAGAACTGTAAGATTTCTATATTATATAGACGTTTTTCTTTGTAAATACGATCAAAAGTAGGGTCATATCTTTGTCTATTCTAATGGGCAAAATAATCCTGATTATTAGTAATAAAATAAAACACGTACGTATGATAGAGATAACTCGCGTATAACTAGTTTCGAGGAACTGGCTTTATGTTAAATGTTATAAATGCTGTTAAAAAACATTTACCTAATGAGCATTATATATTCTAGTAAAAGTTTAAAGGGTAAAGTTGTTAACTGTAGTTGTAGTAGATAGTGGGTTTAACGTGTATAAAGAGGGTAAACTTTCTCTTGAGGAAACTAAGAACTATTTTATAAACTGGCAGTATTGCTGGCAATGATGTGTAAGAGAACTAAATATGTAATATACACACTGCCTAACTCTTCAACAACTAAAGAAGAAGGAATTTCTGGATATCTGTAAAGTTTTTGCGACAGACGTCCTAACACATCACACTTTTTACGTTTAATAAAGGGGAAAAGCCACAAGTCAGGAAATTAGGTTTATTCTGCAGCTAAGATGAAACGTTAGTCATTGTAAGTTTTGAGAGTGTCAGTATTGTATTGACATTGGCTATTCAAATCAACAGTAGTCTATTGGGAGTTTGATTAATTGCGCTGGTACTGTATGTGGAAAATACAGAAATCTAGCCGGCAGGCATTAGCAGACAACTAACGCCAGCTAGTGGCGCCTGCTCAAATATCCGGTGTAGGCTTGTGTTCCCTATATAAATTCAGCTGTTGACTGCCTATACGTTACAGATGTGTACAATGTTTGGTTTGAATGTTTGAATTCATTCCCCTAACTGGAATGTTATTTCCTGCCTAGTTTTATAGTTTTATTTCTTATAGTTTTAACATTTTTGTTTTGCTTTAAAAATGTTAATTTTAAATCATACATATTTAATTGAAGTTAAAACAGATGAAAAGAATTTTCTCTTTGTCCTTGGGGGGGGGAAAAAAAGTCGAAAAGAACGAAGAGATAATTGAAGCGTTCAGTAAAGTGGACGTTATTATGATAATATGTTTCAATAGGGTGAACGGTATGGTTCGTTATGATCAGCATGGAAGAGATCAATATTCTATAAGAGATTCTAGTCGGAGAGATATGATACAACATAGTCATAGGAACTCCCCAACGTAGGAAAACGGCCGAAAAAGTCTATTGGAGAAGGCTCACCTGGAGTTGTACCAGGTGTTCTTGAGTCGAGAAGATATAGGCAGATTATTTTTAACAATACCACGAGAAAGGAGTTGAATATATTTGACAGATTAGAAAAAAAAAATCTCATGCCTAGGTGAATGAATACTGATGCTCATGAACCTGGTACGAAGAGTTGGATTCGATTGTCTAGAGTGTTAAATTTTCATTAAAATCCATATTTGTTTATGATTATCCAAATTTGGCGTATCTTTGCTGATGTCATGGAAAGCCTGATATTTATCAATGAAAGATTGTTGCTGTGAGAGTAAACTCTGCGAAAGAAATCTATACCCTAGGTAAAGAATAAACCTTGGACTATATACTATTTTAAAGTTTCTTTAAATTGTTTCAATAATAAAATCCAAATTCTTAATTTCAGTTTACTTTTAATGCCGTCATGTCACCATATTGCTCGTAAAAAAATTTACTATTATTTGTAAGACGTTTTTCAGCGTTAACTTCATTACATACAAAGTATGAAAATAAAAAGCAATTAAATAACATAAATTGTCCTACAATAATATGAGCCCACTTCTAAATTACACCCAGAACTACCACAAGTAACATTAAATATTCTTACATTAAAATTTGTTTATATTAACAAAAGTTTTCACACGGATCTGATTAATTGCGAGATAATTGTGTTTAAAACTTATTATACTAAACAAAATTGTCTATTAAATGAAAATAACCTTGTTGAATTTAATATTACAATATTAATTATTTTTATACATTACATTGTTTTCTGGGAATTATTGATTGTTTTTCTTATAATCTAATTTCAAAGTTTCTATAACATGAATGTTGCTTATATTATAAACACGGTATTATTGTTAAAATTTTTATGTATTCTAAAAATGATTGCAAAATTTAATTATATCTTAATTTTCAGTGAAAGCTTTTCTTTTACTTATTTGATATTTTTTATTTTCCCTTATACGTTTCAAAATAGGTATTTAATAGCGAGTGGTCTGTGTGTGTCAAAAACGAAAAACAAGGAAGCGATTAACTCAGTGGTAGCGCTAAAGCAGAGGTCCCGGGTTCGAGTCTAGCCGTGCTACCCTAAGATTTTCTCTTCCTAGGAGCCTCTACAGTTCCCTGTTCGGTGATGGACAGTGTTGTCTATAACGAGATAACACTGTCCAGAGGCCGGCAGTGTATTGACAAACCTTAAATTAAAAAAAAAAAACAAAAAACAAAAAACGTATAAAGCTCAAACCTAATCAGAGATATTTTCCGTGATAGCCTGCTTCTTTTTGTGGACATCGACCAGGTTCGGGCGTTCGCCCATCATCAAGACGCGTTTTAAACAGTATGATAACCCAGATTTGCACAGAGCAAATTTAGTTTATACACTCCAGAGTAGATGAAACCGGTTGATGACCAAAAAAAAGAAGCAGGCTATCACGGAAAATATCTCGGATGCATCCTGGCTCTGTGGAACCAACGACAACAACTCAAACCTGATATTCCGTTTAGATATCCCCCACCTCTGGCAAGAAGGTTATGGTCAAAAAACATCAACCTAAAGTTGACTTTGCTGGAGGATTTTTTATTCAATTTTTCTCGAAAATGTGTTCAACGATTTGATTTGAACTTCGCATACGAACTAAACACATAAACTGTCTATCTCTTTTATTTGAAACATTTTCTAAGAATGCTTATTTTTGAAGAATTCGATATATAATCTTAAATCTTTTTTAATTAAGATAACATTCAATTAAATTGGACTCATTATTAAACAACAAAAATACTTCAATGAATAATCCTTAATGATTTGTTTATGATTTCATAATCTGTTAAAAATTATTGAAATAAAAGTGGATAGTATATTAAAGAAAAAAATTGTGAAAGTTGGGCAAACTGAATTAGTAGAAATAGTAGTGATATGGGACTATATCCATAGCCAGGATTGGGGTGTGGTGGCTATGTGTGGTAAGATTTACTGTTCTAGAAATAATTCTCAGATTGTATTAAAGTTTTCCCTAGGGTAGAATTTAAGGCTGTCATTGTTCAGAGACCTTTTAATTAAAATCGGCCATGGTAAACACTTTATCACTCTATAAAGTTTTCAGATTAGGGTAGAAGTAACCATTGCTTGTCAACCATTCATTCTTCATTCTCTCATCGTGCTACTATTCATTTTGAATATTTTTTAACAACATTTGATTTGCTTCTTCTTTCTTTTTAAAGAAACAAAATTAGCAAAGATTGTAAACATTAATCCGAAACACTCACACAAATTTCTCCACCCAAAATTTTCTTTAAACACAGATCTTTTATTTTAAATAATAGCATTATGGATTAGCCTGGCTCAACGTAGGAAAGAAATAAAAAATAAAAAACTGCTTTTACTGAGCCTCCACCTTAAAACCAATTGTTAATCTCTAACTGCAATTGCTAGAAAAGGGAATAGTTCATGGGTAGCGCGCTGGACTCCCATGTGGAGGTCCCGGGTTGGAGTCCACCAGTGCTACCCTCTTCCTAGGTGCCTCTACTCACTACCCCAGACAGTGTTATCTATAACGAGAGAACACTATCGGAGGCCGGCAGAGCACTGAAAAATTCTGGGCGGAAGCACAACAATAGATCTTTCAGGATCCTAATTCACTAGAGTGAGCCTGCTCCGTGGCAAGCCGGTAACAAGCTACGAATTGTAGATTCTACTTAAGTTGAGAGAGAATCGGTCATTTTTCTCTAAAAGAATAGAACATTGATTATCAAGATTCAAGTACCGCATCAGACACGACAGTTTCGGACAAAATCAACTGGAAATACGAATTTAATGAATGGTTTGTTTCAATTTTTCACGATTTTCTCGAAAAGGCGCCAACGATTTACTTTAAACTTCGATACTCTCTCCACACATATATACATGCTACTTTAATGAATGGTTTGTTTCAGTTTTTCACGATTTTCTCGAAAAGGCTCCAACGATTTACTTTAAACTTCGATACTCTCTTCACACACATATATATCTGCGACTTTAATGAATGGTTTGTTTCAGTTTTTCACGATTTTCTTGAAAAGGCTCCAACGATTTACTTTAAACTTCGATACTCTCTCCACACATATATACCTGCTACTTTAATGAATGGTTTGTTTCAGTTTTTCACGATTTTCTCGAAAAGGCTCCAACGATTTACTTTAAACTTCGATACTCTCTCCACACATATATACCTGCTACTTTAGTGAATGGTTTGTTTCAGTTTTTCACGATTTTCTCGAAAAGACTCCAACGATTTACTTTAAACTTCGATACTCTCTTCACACACACATATATACCTGCGACTTTAATGAATGGTTTGTTTCAGTTTTTCACGATTTTCTCGAAAAGGCTCCAACGATTTACTTTAAACTTCGATACTCTCTTCACACACATATATATCTGCGACTTTAATGAATGGTTTGTTTTAGTTTTTCACGATTTTCTCGAAAAGGCTCCAACGATTTACTTTAAACTTCGATACTCTCTCCACACATATATACCTGCTACTTTAATGAATGGTTTGTTTCAGTTTTTCACGATTTTCTCGAAAAGGCTTCAACGATTTACTTTAAACTTCAATACTCTCATCACACAAACATATATATCTAACACTTTTATTTGAAACATTTACCTAGAAAAAGTGAATTGAGGTTTTGTTTTTTTTGAATTTTCTCCAAATGTAAGAATTTCCTCGAAAATTTGGTACGCTAACTGCACAGATAAAGTATAGTGATACTTCGTAGGTTTATTTGCAATATACTTCCGAAAGTTTTGGCGTTAAATTTTAAATGTTATATGCAATCTTGAATTCAAAGATTTTGGTGGGCTCTACTGGGTCAGAATATTAATCACTCTTTTTACCTGCCAAGGTTAGTAAGTGGGTGCTTTCCTCTCTACCATCTGTGTTTATGTTAATACACATACGCAAAATTAGAGTGTGAAAAAAAAAAATGATTTCTTTTATACATATAACATATTCACACACATACTCGATTAAAAACAAATACAATTATACAACAATGCAAGAATAAAGATAGTAAAAAATAAGTATAAAATTGGTGATTTGCGATAAATTGAATAAGTTTAAGAGTTTACAAACAGGATATTTTTTTTTTTTTTGTAGTGATATTTGACAGGAGCCAGTATTATATGCGCAGGTTATAAATATAAATTTGAAAAATACGTACTAATCTGTAGATTTTTCTTTGAAGATACATTACATTTAAGGTTATAATTTGTTTACAATGTAAGTTAATAAAAATAACTTTTATGACAGAAATCTGGAATGAAACATTCACAATCTTCTCAAATTACAATACTTACTACTATTTGCCAAATTTTCTACAAATTCGGAAGGTTTATTAAATATTTAATTCCCATAACTCACACTAAATATGGAACCATAACTAATCGACAGCATAGAAGTGATGCATAATCCATCAGCTCCTTCAAACTTTCCTTAATCATTTTCTCCGGACATTGTTTCTATCAGAGACATATATATATATTTTTTTTTTTTTGGGAATATCGCACAGATAAAGATATGAAAAATGTTGGAGCCATTTTTTTTTTTTTTTTTTTGAAAAAACACGAAAAATACAAAAATCTAATTCGCAATCTGGTAAAATAATTTCTTTAAAATTTGATATTAAATATAGGGTAAAGCTAGGAGAGATGATGAACATTTCAAATTTATGTCCTGTATCTAAATATAGGAGATATATTAAATAGATAATGCTTATAAAACATATATCAACTACTATTATCTACAATAAAACGTTATTTTTCGAAATAAAGACATTCTCATTTATTCCAGAAACAAAATACAAATAGGCCGACTCTCCTACTATGGTATAACGCCCCATAGGTAGGAGACCTCTCCTCTGTGAAGGTAACATGGCTGATCGAATCTTTTATTTCAATTGTTATTAGTATACAGTATAAAAAAAAAAAAGAAAAAAAAAATTTACTAAGCGTTATGAAAATTCAGATATTCACCAGATATAGCTGATGCGTATAAATGTTCATAGAACACAGAGGAACGAACACACAAAATAACTGAAGAATTTTGCCATACGTTCGCTTCTGATCTCTCTATTCCTCGACTAACTTTCATGACGCCACGTGGTGGCAAACAAGAGAAGTAAAGCCTGCGTCCTTCTCTTCTACCCCCGTCATCTCTCCTAGCTTTACCCTATATAATTCTCATTTGAATTAGATATAAAATCATTCAGTTAAATAGCCCATTTGACAATTGTTACACAGATCATCGCTGTCTCAGAACTTCGCTGCAATGTACGCCTATTCTGTGCGGGAAATTCAATGAAAGCCTATTGTGTGCAGTTATTATGCGAGGTTTAAAGAAAATCGTTGGAGTTATTTTCGAGCAAATCGCGTAAAACTAGGACAAAAAATCAGTAACGTCACACTTCCGGTTTACTAAATTTCTTAAAACTCGGAATTTTGGCGGCTATCTATTTATTTCTAATTAATTTTGTTTGGATGATCAAATTGTATAATCAACTATGATAGCAATTTAGAGGAAGCTGTATGTAACTCCATCCCTCCCCTAAAAGTGCCCATAAATGAATTTTCCCAGAGAAATGTTTTAAATAAAAGATATAGATCATTGCATGTTTGGTTTATACACGATGTTTCAAGAAAATTATCGCAACCATTTTTGAGAAAATCGCGTAAAAGTGTAGAAATCATTTAGTAAAGTGTTAAAATAAAGTGAATTTTCTTCAAACTCGGAATTTCAACAACATATTTAATTCTAATCACATTATTAAGAATGTAGAATTGTATAATAAACTGAAATAGCATTTTAAATGAAAACCTAACCCCACCTCTCCCCCGGAAGTGCCCTTAAATTAATTTTCCCTGAGAAATGTTTCGAATAAAAGTTGTAGCTCTTTGTATATGTAGTTGATATACCAAGTTTAAAGAAAATCGTCGGTGCCATTTTTGAGAAAATCGCAAAAACGTAAAAAAAAACAACTAGTAAAGTGGTACTTTCAGTTGAGGAATTTTGACAGATAACGTACCCAAACAGATCCCATGGTGATACTTAAACGGAATATCAAGTTTCAACTTTCTACGGTTTTTCGTTTTTGAGCTATGCTGTTCACATACATACACACCACGCACACACACAGACCATTTGTGAGTCCACAAACCACTTTTTTGGACTCAGGGGACCTCAAAACGGATATTTCCGGTGAAAATTCGATATCTAAAATTTGACACGATTACAATACTTCCTCTTTACTAGGAGTAAAAGGAGGTAAAAAGAGAGTAGTTTGTATAAAGTGGAAAAGAAATGTTACATTACATTGTAAATAAGACAGTGATAACTTCTTGTACCTCAGCATGATATACAAACAGTTCTCCTGGGAAATTCAAACAGAGAATCCCAATTTTCATAATAACCTGAATGTCATATTATTGTTTTCAATGTTTGGGAGATACAAAACTAGAGAATTTCTTTGATAAACTTGCGTCTTTTTCCTATGTGACTTATAGAAAAACAACTATGTAAAAATTCTAATAATAGAGGTTAGATAATTTTTTTTTTTCTTTCTACAATCGTGCAATAATGTGACGATTTTATTAATTAAAAAATAGTGGAGGGAATTTCTACTTTTAATCACACGTGATAAAAATTGAAAACAGCGATTACTTCCTCCCTTCATTATTCTTACAAAAGAACAAAAATAATGTTATTCAACACTAACAAGCCCGACTTCTAGCGGCAAAGTGAAATACAAGAACTTATTTCAAAACAAATCCCAATTAACCAGGGATTTGAGGTTATATTAAAAAGAGCAGGAGGTTATTTTGAAATATTTTCTCAGGATTTGCACTTTTTCATTTTTTTTTATATATTTCATATAAGTTAAAAACCAAATTAAATTAGAGAGCAGAAAAAATTTAATATTTAACATAGTGAGTAAAATATTTTTACATTCTCGTTCAATATTGCCACACACGCTTCGCTCGAGTGTAAAAAAAGCTTTACTTTCTTTACTCATTGTAAATAATTATTCTTACATTTAAATAAATTTATATTCTGATTTAACCCATTGGGTTCTTTAATATTATTTAAAAAGTTTAAAATGTTTAATACAATTTTTCTTAAACTGATATTTTTTTTTTTTACTTTCCATCAAGTGTTCAATATTAAATTTTTTCTACGTAAACATTGTTAATTTAGTGATACATACTTTAGCCATGAAGGCGAATTTCCAAAGGTTAGGCTAAGGTCTAGATTAATATAATAACTTGTAAGTTTAAATAAGTATAATATAAGTTTTAAAAAGTGTAATTAAATAATTAAATTATAAATTATTAAAATATTATTGTCATTATTATTATTGGTATTATTATTTTTACAAATAATTGAATTAAAATAAGTATATGAAGTTATTTCACAGAGTTTACAGAATTGGTATGGCAAAAATTTCATAATTAAATCATTTAATTATTGAATAATTCAGATTTATTAAACAAAGTGGATTGCTGTTTTCAGAATAAATTTATATAATTATTCTGAACACGTATAACTTTTTTTTCTTTTTTTTTTTTTTAGTGATTAATATAAAATGAATATTATTTATAAATTAAGGAAAATGTGGGAGAGTATTGCGAAAAACACTGATTGAAGATGGTATTTAAGTTAATTGTGTATGAAAAGTTGAACTTCCTCCATTAAATATAGTCTAACAATTGATGTGGTTGGTTCCACTGAGCTGAAAAGCATCAGAGATATTTTCCTTGATAGCCTGCTTTTTTTTTTTTTGTGGTCATCGACCGGTTTCGGGCGTTCGCCCATCATCAGGAGGTTTTTGCCATCAAACAGTGTAATAACATAGACATTGCACAGAGCAAATACAGTTGATACACTCTAATAATTTTTTTTCCTATCCCGCGACAAAGGCGTTAAGCCATTTTTACTTTCTCTTACTCCTAGTAAGAGGAAGTATTGTAATCGTGTCAAATTTTCGATATCGAGTTTTCACCGGAAATATCCGTTTTGAGGTCCCCTGAGTCCAAAAAAGTGGTTTTTAGCGAATGGTCTGTGTGTGTGTGTGTGTGTGTGTCTGTGTGTGTGTCTGTGTGTGTGTATGTATGTGAACAGAATAGCTCAAAAACGAAAAATCGTAGAAAGTTCAAACTTGATATTACGTTTAGGTATCACCATGGGATCTGACGGTGCGTTATGTGTCAATATTCCTCAACCGGAAGTACCACTTTACTAGTTGTTTTTTTTACGTTTTTGCAATTTTCTCAAAAATGGCTCCGAAGATTTTCTTTAAACTTGCTATATCAACTACACATACAAAAGAGCTACAACTTTTATTTGAAACATTTCTCCAGGAAAATTCATTTAAGTGCATTTCTGGGGGAGGGGTGGGGTTATTTTTCTCTAAAGTGCTATCACAGTTGATTATACAATTGTATCATCCAAACAAAATTAATTAGAAATAAATACATGGCCAAAATTCCGAGTTTCAAGAAAATTAGTAAACCGGAAGTGCGCTTTTACTGAACAATTTTTCAGTTTTCGACGAATCTTATTAAATTTGGTACACAAACTATAAAAGCTGTCAATTATAATTTGGAGAACTGGAGTAAGAGAAAGTTGTGTGAGTGTTTCACACCAGCGTTTTTGTTTGGCAGTCCAGTATTTTTCATAAATACTACTCATACCCTGTAATGCAGGGCACGCGTTCAAATGTTGAAAGGTCATTACGCCGTTATTGCACAATCGGCAAATCGGCGAGTCCTTTATGCCTATTTTGTGGAGGTGGGCTTGAAGATAATCATGCCCTGTAATTCCTCGGAATAGCACGACAGAATCTTTTCTTGGAATGCCCGGCAGGTATCTTATTTTCTAGCAGCGTTGCCCACTGCTTTTCAGCGGCCATGCTCTTTCACTCCGCGTGTGATTTTTTTTCTTTAAATGGATACCCATAACTCTTTTAGCCGAAGCAAAACACATTGCGTAGTCGGGCTGATCACATTGACTCCCCTGTATCGCAAGTTTATCGGCCTGCTCGTTCCCTGGTAAACCACAATGTGCAGAAATCCACTGGAAAGCCAGCTGCTTCCCTTCTGTAAGAGCCTTTTTAACCATTACTCAACCAATCTAACAATATTGTTCTATGATTGTAGCAAATATATTTTAAAATTGTTATTAATAATTAAATAATTATTATTAATTTAACTACACATTCCTACGTATGACTGCATTGGTCAGGTGCTGAATATTTCTAAATTGTTCTTAGTTCCGAACGCTAACCGGGCTTCAAAAATGTGTTACATCAGAAAGCCCAGCCTTGTTGTTTTTTTTGTAGGTTATTCCAGGAAAATTTCACTATTCAATTAACTAAGCACAAGTTTAAAACAAACTGAAAATTGTTCTAATAATATTTCAGTAAAATATAGGAGATATCTTTGCCTTTTTTTTATAACATTTTTAATTAAAAAGATAATATTAAATTAGGTTATAAAAAAAATAATTATGATACTTAGAAAATAATCTTATGTAATTAATGTCTTCCTCTTAGTGAATTACGAGTGAGAGTGGTAATTATCTTGTTTAAACTTTTTGTTTAGAAATGTTTTTTTGTATTTGAATTGAATGTATTGTTGCAAATATTTAAGAGAGATGTCTTTGTATAGTCGGCTGTTTACTTTCTATCCCATTCACAAATGACAATTGCTTTTTTTTAAAACGTCCAAGTTAATAATTGAAAAAAAGAAAAGATAAGCGAAGGAGAAACATAATTTATTTCTATTTAGTCATCAAATCAAGCTTCATATCAAGTTTAGTACAAACAGAACATAAATAATTGCCATTCTAAATTTATTGCCAGTCAGCAGAATTTCAAATGAATATATGATAAACAGTAGTTTCATATTGCATTATTATTAGATTTATTCAAAGACAATTACATGACATTTAATGTATATAATTATCCTAATTTAAATGTTATAATTATCAAATAATTGGCAATCTTGTTTACTTTCCATTATATATATATATATTTACATATATGACTGTATACTTATGTATTGTATTCTAATTCAGTTAATTTTAATGGTCGACTTGACACAATTTATAATATTAAATCATTTCTGAGAATTGTTTGCCTCTATAAAATGCTTGAAATATCAAACCCTATAATTAATTTAATTGTGCCTATTTATTAACAATATATTTTGTTTTGATCAGAAAGTATTGTTTCATCCTTTTTATTAGTTACACAGAAGATTACTAATTTAAGTCGAAGTCTTTTCTAAGAATTTTAAGAATATCTAAGTAATGAAGTGTGCAATTTTAAGATTATACTCTATTACAAACTAACAATGAGCTCATCGTCAAGAATATTCTTATATTATTAGTAAAATCTGATGAGAAACACTAACAAATTTCTTTTATTTGAAAAATTTACTAAGTGTTTTCTGGGCCTTAGCATTGTTGTAAATATAGATGGTAGAGTTGAATATATATGGATGGGTCCGCAATGTTGGATAACGTTTGGAATTTTATCTGTGCAGCATGCATATTTTTGATGTTTGTTACCGTTTTCGGATTTTCATCTATCGTCAGAATAAGGCTATCAAGTTCGTGTAGAGAGCTGACTTTAACTTAATGCTTCCGATACGTATTACACTTGTTAATTGTATGCGGGAGGTTATAAGGTTATGTTACTATGCGTGCATGTGTTTAATAACAAAAAAGAAATGATTATATATTATGATTGGACATTAGAAAATGGTGTATAATAAATGGTGTGTTTTGAAGAATATTTTACAATTAAATTTTAATAGTGGTGTTAAGAATGCTCAGTGTTTTGTCAAGGCAATGCAATGGGGGGGGGGGAGTAGGAAATTTCTAGTGTACATTATACAAATAATCTGTAATTTAAACAAATAATTTTAATCTGTAATGTTTCATGGTTACGATTTTAGTAGATAATAACACCTGACAATATACACCAAAACATTTTTATGGTGGAAGCCAGGCTTTGACCGTCGATTGACCAGGTCCTCCTTTCCTATTAACCAGTTTCTTGATCTCAATTCATTATTGTATTGAATCCATCTTTCATCTCCCGTAAACCAGGCGAACCAAAAATGGATCATGATTTTGTCTTTGTAGCAGGTTACAGCAAGCAGCGACCATGAACATTTGGTTTAATTCACTTAGAACAGTGGTTCCCAAACTTTTTTGACCCATAGACCATTTTATATAGTGAAAATTTGCCCACGGACCCCCCCCGGCCGAAGTGAAAAAGCTGCATAAATGCATAGTATAAAAATTACAAATTTAAAAAAGTTTTGTTAAAGAAGTATTCATTGAAATTATAACTTTTTTTTAAAGTAAAAAAAAAAAATTAATGACTTGGATGGACGTGATGAGATGTTATGAGAGTATTTATGTCCGGCTCAATGTTTGTGAGTAGCAACCGCAAATCCCCGCGAGCACTAATTTCTAGTCGGTTTCTTTTTTTTGTGATGAGGTTCATAACAGCACTGAATCTACGTTCTACCAAATAGGAAGACGGGGAAGCAGTCAAAAACTTCTGTACAATAACCCATAATGCAGGATATAAAATTGGGATCTGTTTTTGTATCCAGAATTTGTGGTATCCTTGTTCAAACATTGGTTTAAGTTCTTCATTTGTGGATATTTCAATAAGCTGCTCCTGTATTAGTATGGATTCATCTGTGTTTGGGATCTGAGTTTGTCCACGCGCAAAAGGGTTCAACACCCAGTCGGGAATATCCATGTGAAGAATATCCTCAAATCTTTGGTTCAGGTCTGCATGAAAAGCCGTTAAGTGTTGACAGTAAGCAAGCAAATCTTCATCTCTATTTTGCAATTTCGAAAGATTTGGAAACTGAGAATATTCTCCTCTTCCCAAGTTTTGTTTGTACAGAAATAGTTTTGCAACAAACGCAGATATTACGCTTTTAGTTTTGATTAAATTTAATTGGTCACCTTGTAGTTTCAAATTAGTTTCGTTAAATTTGGCAATAAATCAGTCATATAGGCTATGTCACTTTTTGAGTTAATTAAATTGTGCCGCAAATCATTGTCTTTGCTTTCCAGGAATTCCAACACTGAATCAAAGAGCGCATAAAATCGATTCACACATGCACTTTTAGATAACCAACGTACTTCTGTGTGAAGTAGTAAACGATTATAGTCTTCGTCATTTTCCAAACAAAGTTGAGCAAATAATCTCTCATTGAAGGCATTCCTCTTTTGATTTTATTAACTGCTCTAATGACAATCTAGTGATCCATGCAAACGTTCACTAAGATCTTTTGCGACTAAATGATGTCGATGAATGACACAATATATTGAAAATACATTCGGTACAGCTTGTTTTAAGTATGCCAGAAAGCCTCGGTATCTTCCTACCGAGTTGTACAATACTGCTAATTTCAATAATAATAAAAATGGATCACAATTTTATTATTTTATATTAAACCTTGCGCGGACACCATGACGTTGTTTAGGGACCCCCAAATCAATTTTAATTTTCCACGGACCCCCTGAATGATACCGGGGACCCCTGGGGGTCCGTAGGGACCACTTTGGGAACCACTGACTTAGAACGTATGGGAGGGACCTAAATATCAAACCGGGAAACATGCCCCAACTTTTTTATATGACGAAATGCTATTAATATGTGATAGTTTAGCCTTCCAGCGGTTTTCGGTGATCAAATCTTGAACAGACACATCATCATTGGTCTTCCTTGCCTAAATTTTGCAAAACCATCGTTTCACTAGGGGCTAATTTCTGTAGGAGAGTCAGCCCCAAAAACATCTCGCATTTTTATATGAAATCGCACATTAGAATGCTACCGACACTCATACAGCGTAACATGTCTAAAATGCGTGTTTTCAGCACTCATATTTTTAATTGTAAATCGTTCAGTAGTGGTGTTCAAATTCAACCGAATTAGTTCCAAAGTGCTCTCCCTCTAACATCATGTTTTTGTATATATGAAGGGGATTAATTGGGTTTACATTATTAGACAAAGTTATGGGTTTTTAATTCCTATTAAAACTTCATAACAAGACTTTTACTAGGACCTTATATTTGTAAGAAGGAAACTAAAGAAAACAAAGAAATCTTTAGAGATAACTATAAAGAATAGTTTTGAGAATCATTCAGTTAGAAGTGTGACATAGAAAAAGGAAATATAAAAGGAAAATATATAAAATATGTCAAACAATCGCCCTTGTCATACTGCCATGACAATGCAGTTGTAACAAGCGATCTATTTCTGTGCAGGAATGGACAGCCGCCCCTACCCCACTTCTAAACCATTCACTTATATTTTTCTTAACTCTTCTGTTAAGTTTTCGAGGGATGGGACATCTGGCTAAGACACATTACGTACAAGGACAAAGAGGGTATGTGTGAGAATGAAGGAAAGAGAAGAAGAAGAAATAGTACAGGCAACTAATCCCAAGGGATATTACTTCTCATACCTCTTGAGTGGCTGTAGTAGGCAGGACAACCCTTAAAACCATTTCATAACGTTGAGGCCAAACGTCCCTTTACCACTTCTCTCCACCAACATGAACACTCAACACAACTATAGCATGGCCACCATGCCACCACGCCTATATTCGGTCCATTAACTAAATTTAATGAGTACAATAACCTGTTTATTATAGCTGTTATCCTCAATAATAATTTAGTATAAAATAATGTTTATTATTACAGAATTAAATATAAATAACCAATCTTATATTCAATATTAAATTTACAAATAGCATCTTGTCATTAAGTGTAGTTAGGATTATTAGTAGACATAAATTACACAAAATTACAATAAAGGGAAGAAATTCATTAAATGCATCGTTAATTATATTATTATTGCAAAATATTTCCTTAGTAAAGTCCAAACATTGTTTAAGGCATTCTAAGAGATATAAAAGATCTTCTTCTCTCTGTTGATAAGAGCCCAGCTTTTATTTTATTTTATCTTTTATTCTTCAGACAATTCTACAAGAGAGCAGTTTATTTTAATTTCTTTATTATTCACTTGTTTATTTTTTTATTTATTTCTTTTAAAACTGTCTCTTAATACATTAAATGTTGTTTGAAGTGTATTCAAAAAAAGAGGAGGCGTCTTTACTTGTTTGTTCTTGTATAATAAAACAAGAATAACTGCGATTAAATCTGATTTCTAGATAGTTTGTTTTCCATATAAATAAATGTTTTGGAGATATTTACGTTGGAAATCTTAGATTTCACATAAAATAAGCTTGAACCGCATAATTAAAAAAAAAATATATATTAGGAATCTCTAGTTTGATATCGCTCGGATATGCAACATACGTATATTATAAACAAGGTATTGATCACAAGCCACTTCAATCGACAGTGGTAACTGTCATTTTGTAAAAAAACGACTCTTTAGATTTTCATACAGAAATTTAGTGTGAATCATTCTCTAACCGCAATACTCAAAACAAATTAACAATAATAAGAATGTGAAACTATCATAGGTTCCTTCATGGGCTATCTATTGGTTGATATTGATATCTTGGTCTATTATGCAGAAATTTATACATTTATGCTCTTCTTATTTTTTTACCAAATGAACAAGACTATGGTTTTGTGTCCTTTAACGTTTTCCATGATTTTGAAATGCCCTATGCTCATAATCAGCTGATACCTAACTGAATTTTCTTTTTTCCAATACTTTTTATTTCCTCGGTTATTTGTTCCATAAACACTATCTCTTACAATAATGTAGGGGTAGTGAACCCCCACCACTCATCCACACTAGCGAGTGAACCCCCACCACGCATCAGAGAGAATGACCTCTCCTCTCTCTCGAGAGGGGCGAAACATTTTCCAATAGCACACATTCAATACAACCCTGAGACGTACAACTCATCAAACAAACATCAAACCATAAATTCTATTCAACAACTCTCGCACAAACCAAGAGAGAAAGAGCCCCTCTCGAGAGAGAGGAGAGGTCATTCTCTCTGATGCGTGGTGGGGGTTCACTCGCTAGTGTGGATGAGTGGTGGGGGTTCACTACCCCTACAATAATCTCCCAAACATGAAAACTATCTCTTCAGTTATTCCTGAAAGTTGTTTTGTTGTTATTATTTTTAAACTTTCATTTGCCTTCCACGCGTAGTCTGATAACTCGATTGGCCACTGGTCTTAGATTACAGGATTCAATTTCCATAAGAGCTCAAACAGTATAGAATCGGTATCATGAAAACAAAGTGTAGAGCTATACAGTGGCACACTGGTAGTACTTTCTTCACAGATTTTTCGTATATTATTTTTGTGACCCTCAAATAGATAATAATGACGATTTCTTGATATTTCCGATTTTATTTCCTTTAAAAACTCTGTTTTGAAAATCTAATCCTTTCTTTCAAATGTAGGATTCTTTTCATGGAGGATAAGCATCATAATCATTTTCCATGATAGCCTGCTACTTTTTGTGATCATCGACGGTTATGGGCGTTCGCCCATAGAATCAACTAAATTTGCTGTGTTCAAGTCTATATTATCACAGTGTTGTGACAAAAACAACCTGATGATGGCGAACGCCCGAAACCGGTCGATTACCACGAAAAAGAAGTAGGCTATCACTCTGAAAATATCTCTCTGATGCTTACCAACTTTGCGGAACCAACCACAACAAAAATGGAGGATAATATTCCATTTTTTTTTTTTTTATTACAATTTTTTCTTTTTAATGTTTTGTTAAATATATTAAAAAGAGTGAACCAGTGAACAGTGAACAATTATTTAAAATACCAAAATAAATGACCATAACAAACAAAAGAGCCCACCATTTTAATATTCGAAATATGTAAATGATTTTTTGTTAAATGAGGGGTGAATTAATGTTTATATCTTACAGTAAGCGTTTATAAGGTTCCAAAATTGTCAAGAATGCCACCTTGAAAAGTCATTAGAGAATGTGTTAAGTACTTGTTGTAGTAGAAGCGGATGGACAGTAATTGGAACTAGTGTTTAGACGAAAGCAACGAATGGTTGTTCTTAGATGCAATATAATAGTCAGTAAATTATGGTGTGGTGTACTGCGTAGTTATGAAAAGAGAAGTCTGTATTATGATGGAGGTCATAGCTCATCCTTCTGACTGGCTGGGCTAGCTGGGTGGGCCACGGCATTAGAGCGGTACGTTCGGCAAGTTAGGGGGTGGCTGTTGGCGGTAATCTATCGTGTATCAAGCGACAACCGCCCTGAAATAGAAATTAAACTGTCGTTACACAGTGCCTCTTGGCAGCTGCTCTGGGACTTTACCGCGTGATAAACATTACTCCCGCTGGAAATAACATTATAATCAAAAATATATATTTTTTTTTTAAACTTAGAAACATACGACTTTATTTGACACTGTAGCACTGACAAAATGGAATTATAATGTACATAAAAATTAAATTATTTTTAATATTTAAATAAAATAAAGTTGATTATCATGTGATTGTGAGATATATATATATATATATATAAATCTGGTGTGAAACAATCACATAATTTTCTCTTACTCCAGTTCTCAAAATTATAACTGACAAATGTAAATTATTAGTGCACCAAATTTAATAAATTTCGTCGAAAACTGAAAAAACTGTTCAGTAAAAGCGCACTTCCGGTTTATTAATTTTCTTGAAACTTGGAATTTTGGCCATCAATTTATTTCTAATTAATTTTGTTTGGATGATAGAATTTTATAATCAACTGTGAGTAGCATTTTAAAGAAAAACATAACCCCACCCCTTCCCTAAAAGTGCCCTTAAATGAATGTTCCTAGAGAAACGTTTTAAGTAAAAATTGTAGATCTTTGCATGTGTAGTTTATATAGGAAGTTTCAAGAAAATCATCGAACCCATTTTTGAGAAAATCGCGAGAAAATGAAAAAAAAACATTTAGTAAAGTGGTATAGTAAACGCAATTGCGGTTATGCGATTTATTTCAAACTTGGAATTTCGACAATATATTTCATTCTAATTAACATTATTTAGATGAGCGAATTGTCCAATAAACTAAAATAGCACTTTAGATGAAAACCTAACCCCCACCCCTCTTACTAGGAGTAAGAGAAAGTAATAATAAAAACATGGAAGCGATGTTACAAGTATAGTCTGCCTAGGAATGGAGGTTATTTCTGGGTGAGAAGAAATGCGTACGGTATAAAATAGGTGCGAGCGCACTTCCTTGGGAAACCCCCCCCAGCTTGCATTGGGAATGTGATGGATAGGAAGAACCTGAGCGGACCCAGTAAGATCGGTAATTTAGAAAGGATTTGAGGATTAAATTTATAATAGAAGAGAAGGATACGCGGTCGAACGTCTGAGCGAAGAAAATCTTAAAGTTAATATATATTTTCAAAATATTAATGTATCAATTTTATAAATGTGTTTACATATTTTCCTAAACATTTTGCATTTTTTGCGAACATATGTGGAAATTTTCAAATTTTTGTTACAATAAATCAAAATATAATGTCCGTGAACAGAGTGAGACAAAATTTTCGTCTTTTTTATATATGCGATGTGATAAAATGATAATTTTGATATTTTAAATCGAATCAGATTTACAACGAATTTTGGAAAAAATAAATTCATCTTTTTAAAATCATAAAGGGAAAGAGAAAAATTCAATAAATCAGTATAACAATAATACTGAGAAAACAAGAAGAAAGATACTCTTTGGAAATAAGATTTTAAACGAAATATTCACAAATATTGTTACATTCTTAAAATAAATAAATAAATAAAATCGTGAATACAAAAGTAAAAAAAAAAAAAAGAAATAACAAAACAAAAAACAAAAATATCAATAAAGATTTGTTATGAAATAAAAGGATATTTTACTGTTTGCGTCAATTCAAATCTTTTTTGTTTATATATTTATAAAGAAATGGAAACACATCATTGTTTGACATTATGTCGTGCCAGTTATAATATGGTATATATGGAAAATGATGTCAATAACGAGACTGAAAAGGAAATGCTTATGTAAATAAAAATACGAATACATTGAATATACATATAGAAAAGAAAGTAAAGTTATGTTTGTCTAAATGGTAAGAAGGTAGTTTTATTCATAAGATATAAATCGAATATAATGATAATACAATTTTATATATATATATATATATATATATTTAAAATAAGGTATAAAAAAGTAAAAATTATTCTTATAATGTGGGCAGAATATATTGTTCTATTTGTTTAAAAATTTGAATAACAAAAAGTAGCTTTTATCTTTATTGACGTCATAAGTAGGTGAACAGTTGGAGATTTGGAATGTATTTATTTTTTTATCTTTGTTATGAAATCAAAATTCAATGATGATAATGATACTTAGAAGTTAGAATTTGTAGGATTCGCCCACCTTCTAATATATATATATATTTTTTTTTGACAATACTCTTACTTAAATTTGCATCTTTTTAAAATTATATAAAACAATAAATAATATACAGGGTTATTAGAGGGTAACATTTCATTCAATTCTCTCCTCGCCAGGAAGGCATAGTACGCGGGACAAGCAACTTGTTGGACCCACATTCTGGTTCTGATATTCAATGGCACATCCTCCAACAACTGTTGTAACTCTTGGCGAATAAAATTAGCGAATTCTTGCCCATTTAAGGTACCTGATGGAAAGTATGGGCCAATTAATTTTGTCTCCAACCATTCCGCATCAAACATTAACAGACAGATGTTCAGTAACTGCTGGATCGGGAGACCAGGGATCGGGTAAGCTGGTCTTCCAGATCGCCAGATTTAAGACCTCTTGATTTTTTTTTTCTTTGGAGATATCTCAAAGAAAAACAATTTATGCCAAGGAACCAACAACTCTAGAAGCCCTTAGAGAAGACTTAATCCCAACCTGCTTAGCAATTCCGGCAGACATGATACGATTAGCAACTTCATATGTTTGGGCAGCAACTGCGCTTGTACCGTTTAAGCCGAGGAAGTCATTTTGAATAAATAGGAAATTTTTTTTTTATCGATTTTTTTTTTAAATAAACTGGAAACTTTGTTTCGTTTTAATGGTATTTTACCTGATGTTTAAGTTCCTTATGGTTTTAAAATAGCTGTTAAGTTCTATCAGCATTTGAATTCACTTATTTATTCGAAATTAATAAGAAAATCCGCTTTTAATTTTAGCTTACGAAACACACACAAAAAAAAAGACGAAAATATTGAATCTTTATGGTTGAATATCTCGGCAACGATTTGAAATATTGAAGTGAAATTAACGACATTTTTCTTCATTTTTTTAATAGTTTTCAATACAGTAGTAAAAATGGGGGGTAAAAAGGAAATAGCCACTTTCAACCACCGATTTAAGGTGTAAGGCGGCAATAAAATCAAAAAATAATAATTAATACCCTCATAAACTAGAGCGAAAATACTTCAACAAACGTTATGTTCATTTTTTAGATATCTTGCTTCGTTTAAGAGTTATTTCAAAAGTGGCCCCGTTTAAATGGGACACCACCCTGTATAAACGTCTACACTTGTTTTAATACAACTTATTTAAATTTTTGGAAAATTTTCTATTAAAGAGAAAAAACTATGGTGAAATATCAAATCACTTCCTGTTTCAAATATCCTTAATAATTGGTATTAAATTTAAAACAACTAACTTCTTCTCGAATACCCAATTCTCCAGACATCTCGGGTGAATTTTTTTTTTTTTTTTAATTTAAAGAAACTAATTTAAAGCAGTTATTAAATTGACAGGAAGAATGTCTGTAAATTGAGAAAGAAATGTATTAAGCGAAGGAATTGACCACACAGATAAAATAGTGATTATTATTTGTTCTTCAATATTGTGGAAGTTTTACAAAGGTAACTTAATTTTTTTCCACACACAACACCTTGCCTAGATTAATAATTCATACTATTATTTTAATGATATTATAATGAAAAATAAATGTTTATAAACAGATCAAATAAATTCAACAGAGTTTAGGTAGTCTTCTCAAACATTTTAACCATATTACGTATACAGAAGTATAACAGAACTGGGCTTCTCAGTGCAAGCCTGCTTCCGGACAGTATTTCAAATTCAAAATAAACAAACGGTACGAAAAACCAACCAAAAAAAGCAGTTAAATAGTTGAACAATTGAAGCAGTTACAAATGGTAATTTTTTATAGTATCACCAAAATAAAATACAAGTATTTCATGTTACTTTTATCCTTGAACTTTTTTACCAATTATATATAATGTAAAACAAGTAGATCATAAAAAAAATAGGTTCAATCCAATTATAAACCTTCTAGTTCTATTTTTATCATCTTTACAACGGAAAAAAAAATGGTTATCGCGTGAGTACAATAACTTCTATTAATAAACTTAGTAACAGGTTATTATGATCTTGATAAGGACGTTATGAATAATTCCAATTTCAGCGCCCTTTCACGTGTTTTATTATTGTTAGAATTATTTTTAGTAATTTTGCTTTTCATTTTTTTTTTTTTATTAATAATCGTTATAGTTTATTTTTGCATTTATCTTGATTTTCTGTCTCAAAATGCGGCAATATAACATAGTGCAAATAATTTTGATGGGTGTATTGTATTTCTTTTAACCTTGACGTGACAACAATGTTGATCAGTAAATATCGGATTTCAGTTTATTTTATTCCCAGATTGTATTTTGCAAAAAAAAAAAAAATGGTTAAAACTACAATTAATTTTTATTAGATTAAGACGTATCTATTTGTTTTTTTTTTTTTAATTTGATTAATTACATTCTTCTTATCTATTTCTAATTTTATTTTATTGACTGCAACGTTTACTCGTATCATAAAACATTTTTTACGTCTGATTAATAAAGCAGTTTAAATCTGTAACAAAAATCATAGTGGCAAAAGTGATGAAAGAAAACAAATAACCAGACTTCTTGGTGAATTCAATTTTGCTGTGAAGTTTTTCCGGGTAATCTAGTTTCGGGGATTCTCTAAAGAAATTTCCGCTAAAATGTAATTTCAGGATAGTTACTTTCTCTTATTGCGAAAAAGTATGTTGTATAATTTGGTCAAAGTTTCGAAATTATTCACCTGAATTACTTATGGTGTGAATAAAAAAACTGATTTTTAGAAAGTGGTATTTATATATATATATATATAGTGTGGGTGTTTGTGTTTGTGTTTTGTGGATATTGATATATTTTATATTATGGATAATGCCTTCCTACTGAAAGATCTATTCTGCACTGTTGAACCTTCTCAGTGCACTACCAGCCTCGGGAATATTCCCTCGTTAAGAACATTATCTGCGGGCAGTTTACTGTGGAGACTCCTAGGAAGAGAAAATCTAACGGCATCACTGCTGGACACGAACTTGGAACCTCCGCGTGGGAGCTCAGCGCGATATTTCCACTGAGCTAATCCATTTCCTTTTTTTGGAAAATTGGAAATGCAGGCTTGAACAGCCACGATGAACTAACTACATAATTGAAAACAATGCATAAACGATTGTGCTATATTATATTTGAATGAATAAAAGTAATTAATGATAGTAAACTAAAATGCAATAAATCACCAAAGCATGAGTTCCATTTCCGATTCCCCTTGAATTTACTTCAATGATATTATTTTTCCAAGATTACAGATTTTAAACGGGTTCTATTACTTTTGGCTTCCGTTCACTTCAATTTCTGCCAAAATTTTATTAATTGTATAGTATTAAGATCCTTAAATGTATCTTACAAATCGCAAATTTGCTTCATTTTTATTTAAGGAATTGTAATGACATGGCAAGGTCATAGCAATGTCAAATCTTCACAACACATAACAAAAAGAAAGAATAATTATAACTAGTGCCTAGCCGGCCGCTGTCTTCAAGACAAGGCCGCGGCCAAACAAACAAAACCAAGGGTCAATACTTTACATCAAAGCAAGCACCGATAAGCTGGCCACTGACCTAAATCGCTGGTCACCGAACTAACCAAGGTCGCACACTAGGACAGATGTCTTGGTGTGACTGTTGCTAACACTAATATATAAACTTCGCCCCATTTGAAGAGGGGATGATTATACTTCAGTACGTCTTCAAGATCATTATACGAGCAGCAGTTTCCGCGTCCCTATACAGGTTTATTTATACTTATTTCCTTAGTTGTGCATCTTAGTTTATTTATTTTAATCATTCTAAATTATTAGTTATTTATCTCCTATTTATTTCTAAGTATTTCTTGTTAATAGTTACCATTACTCACGTTTAAATTATTGTACAAATACAGTCTATTTTTATAAATTCAGTGTTAATAATTCGAGCACTAACTTCCAAAAATCTCTAAACTAACTTCCGCCCTCTTCAAGACATCTACTACATACCTCAGGAATCACAATAAACGACTCCACTACAGGAATTTAAACGGAAATAATGTAAGATCAATTTATGAAATGGGAATAAGATTATACATTGTCATGAAGGATACGCAAAAAAAAAAAGGTGTAGAATATAGAATAAATGAAGAATGGAAATTAGACAGTTACAGAAGAGATGGAGGGGCAAAGAGATTTAAAAAACAAAAAATTGCTGATAATGAAAATAAGAGTTGGAAGAGTTTAAGCACCGGAAGTGAGTTGTTGAAAATGGTAAATGAAGAAGATGCTGAAAGAAGTAGTAGAAGAAGAAGAAGAAGATGATGATGAGTGGTAAAACATTAGCATTTTACCAAAAGAAATTAATGATAGTGCAGTCGTTGTTGAGGGACAAGTGGTTTAGTGGTGATGGAGTGGTTAGCATGGCTAGAGGAGTGGTAGGAATCAATAGAAGCAGCAGTGGTAAGTTAATGTTGCTAAGTCGTTAGTACTTACAGTGCTTCTACCGTTACCTTACTAGTACCAGAGCACCACCAGAGTCCCCTAGCGTTCACTAACCCTAAACGGAAAACATATCAACTCATACTACACAATTTTCACATTCTATATCTCTTCCCTCTTCCAAAACACAAGAGAATATTTACATAATAACTACGTTTATATTTTAACGCCTCTGGATTTACTGTTCTTGTCCCCTCGATTCTTTGTCACAAAGTTCAGTTTCCAACCCATCCAGTTCTGTATATATATATATATATATCCCTCTGCCACATACATACACAAATATTCTCTCTCTTGGACTGACTATTCCTACTATTCCCTCTATAATTAATATTTATTATAACAAAGATCCAACATCTTACTAAAGATCCTGCTTGTGTATAAAATGATCTGAATTGAAGAAGAATGTCTCTATTGTATAATATTTTCTGGTCTACATTGTCCACAAAACATGCCAACATTCCCCTGATAAAAAGAAAAGAAGAGATTATGTTAAACGTATTTTCATATACAAAACACTGTAAATAGGAAATATTGCATATTGTAGATCTATAAGAAGGGTGAATATGTGTGCAGAACATTCTTGGTAAAGATGAGGAACAAATAAAGACTTTTGTATAATATATGTATATAATGGATGTGAGAAGGGGAGACAATAAGTGAGAAAGGATTTTTGAGAAATAAGTAGAATAATGGTGAACATTGTATAATGAAAGAACACGCACAAACTGCAAGGACATTATACCAATAATAGAAATTAGGTAGCGAGTGAAATATTCTGCCAAATAAACAAGAATTCATTATGCCATCTGATTGGAGAAATCACCTGGAGAAAGAATTAATTGCCCTATGGATGATAGGACGGGAATTCATACCAACTACTAACAAGCTGAGAAATATTAAGAACTCCCCAAGGAAATGGATGACGTCATATCGAGCTGTTCGACGAAAAGATGTTGGAGTGGCAAAAATGCGCTTAGGCCATATTTTGCTAACACATAGATACCTGTTTCGTAGTGAGCAAACGCCCGATATGTAACGTTTGCTTGGTACCATTGACTGTCCACCACATTCTAATTGAATGCCCACAATATGCTAATGCTAGAGAAAAACTGAATATACCAAACAATCTGAAACAGGCACTAGATGATGATGATGAATGTAGCGTAAGCAAAAAAATACAATTCCTTAGAGACATTCAGCTATTTAATTTGATATGATAATCTGAGCATGTATCAGAAATTGAACTTGGAAAGATTGGTCGGATGAAAGGTGTGTTTAAGTGCATACACTGACTGAACGTCGGAGGCAAAGGACCTTAGTTGTTGTGCCCCTTCAACAAAAAAAATATATATATATATAAAGAGACAGACTGGCTGAGTGAAGAGAAGGTATAGTTGATAGATTGCTGACTGGTCGTAAACTTTTATTAAAATGACTATCTGACTTCACCGAGTAGCTCCTCACGGGCCTCTGAGCCCTCTCTGACCGCCCCTAAACAACAGCCCCACACTCACTCTCGTCCTCGCACGCTCTCTTCTCTCTCACTCATTATAACATTACGCTGATCTTTATTCTCCACATCCTCTTCTCCACCTCCTAAGTCTTCAAGGGGATGTGAAGGATAAAGAATCAGCGTAATGTTTCAACCAGTGAGAAAGAAGAGAACATGCGAGGACGAGAGTGAGTGAGGGGCTGTTGTTTAGGGGCGGTCACCGTGTTGGGCTACTTGGTGAAGTCAGACAGTTTTTACAACAGTTTACGACCAGTCAGCAACCTATCAAGTAACTACATTCTCTTCATTCTGCCAGCCTGTCTCTTTATATATCTCTCGGCTACCTAACTTCTATATACTTGTAAAGTCCTTCCAGTTGTGTGTGTTCTCTCATTATTTAGGTTCAGCATTCAATTTAGTTTATTTTTCAAAAACCTTTTCTCACTAATTTTCTCTCGTTCTCATATCCATTATAATGTAGTTGTTGTGATATGGTCACAGCTTTAACCAGAAAGGAAAAACTAGACATTTTTCTTATTACAATTTCACTTTGTGTGAATATTGTTTACAGAAAATGCAGAGCTTTAAAATTATTAAATTAATTTGATAGATATTGTTCTAATAAAAAAAAGTTTCATTAATATTGCTCAAAAGTTTAATTCATAAGTGTTGGATTTTTTGGTAGGTCAGAAAGGAAAGAATTATAAAGTAACTTGTACTGCAATATAATTAAATTTAAACTTATGATTTTACACACTAAAGGAATTAAGGAATTTAGAGAGGGAGACATGGTAAGCGTGTTGATGTTGATTGAGGCTGATGATAGGATTAATATTGTAGTCAATTGGTTGACTTCTGAGAGAATTATTCCTGAGTTCGTCTACACTTTTTTGAAGAGGAAATCCTTTAATGTAAGAAAATGAGCAAAGCTTTTTACGCAAACACATGATTAGCTCAGAAGAAGAAGAAAAAAGAAATAGTAGCGACGGTAGCGTTATCAGGAAACTACTGATAGTAGGTGATAAAGCCATCACCTAAATATCACATACAAAATTCTGCATGGAACTCACACAACTTTCTCTTACTGAGTTTCTCAATTTTAATGAAAAAACAAAAAAATATTTCCTTCAACTCATGATTTTTTTTACCCAATTTTAATTATTATAAAAAATAGTTATTAAAATGAGGAATCAATAACATTTTGAAAAAGTACTTTAAAAAGCAGCTTAAACAATTCAGCTTGGCAATTCAACTAAAAATGCCAAAAAATCAAATTTCCAATTAAAAAATGATTTCAACTAAAATAATAGACCTAACTAAATAGCTATTTCCGTTAAAATCAAGAAAAACTGCTTTCAATAAAGTGATTCAATAAAGGGCTGACAGATTTTGCGCAAAACTTCTAGTTAGTTCATCTGTGTGGATAGCTAAACTGAGTAACAAGTATAGAACTTTCTGGTTTTACAATTAATATTTGCTGACCAAACCATGTAGTCATAGAATTGTATATGAAAAAAATGTATATATCCTTTTCTTCTTAAGAAGTCATAAAATTATAGATTGGTGAAAGTTTAATTTCAGAAATCTAACAAAAATGCAATATATCTTGTTGTAGAACAAAGAATGTAATAATTAACCATAGCATTTAGGTTACAATCTCTTATTACTCTCACACTTACTCCTGAGAAAGAGGAAGTATTGCGATCAGGATCTTGGTTTTGGGGGTCCTCTGAATAAGGAAAACATGTTTTTAGCGAATGGTGTTTTGTGTGTGAATGTGTGTGTGTTTTTTTAACAGAAAGAATATCCCCCCAAAAAAGTTGCAGCAAGCTCAAACAATGGTATTCCATTTCCGCATTAGACACGAAGATTTCGGCCAAAATCCATCACCCGGAAAGTGAGATTTTACTCAATGATTTTTCTTCTTCAGTTTTTCGTGATTTTCCCAAAAACAACTCCAACGATTTTGTTTAAATTTCGTATACTATCTACACATATAAATGCCTATCACATTTATTTGGAACATTTTCTTGGTAAAATTGATTTATAGCGGGGGTAAAGGGGGGAACAGTAGCGTTATGTTTTGCTCTGAAATACCACTTCACTGTAATATATGGTTTTACTACCTACATATTATATTGTAATGACATATCAATGTCATAGCAATGTCAAGTGAAGAAAGGATAATTTATAACTGGTGGCCTAGCCGGCCGCTGTCTTCAAGACAGGGGCCGCGCCAAACAAAAAGCCTTTTCAATACAAGGATCGATCATTATTGAACAGAAAACACCTGGCCGATTCAGGGGCTACCAGTCTTTGAAAATAACCGCTGGGCAGCCATCTGTCGCCAAAGCTGGCCACTGACCTAAATCACCATGGTCACCGACCTGGCCAAGGTCGCACACTACGAGAGATGTCTTACTGTGAGTACTACTTACACACCTGACAGTGTGTGAGTAATACTAATATAAACTTCGCCCCACTGGAAGAGGGGATCAGTATTATCATTACGATTATTAGCATTACAGTTTCAACGAATAGCAGATATACTTCCGCGAAGCGCGTCCCTATACAAGGTTAAACTTATAATTATTCTATAAAACATTTTCATAATTGTGCATATTAGTTTTATTTACTTTAATCATTTTAAATTATTTGTTGTTTATCTCTATAAATTATTTATTTATTTCTAACAGTTCATATTAATTTGCACATTCAATTATTGTAAAAATATAGTCTATTTTTTTGTAAAATCAGTGTTTAGTCTTCAAGTAATAACTCTTTGAAATCTCTAAACTAACTTCCGCCTAATAAATCCCTCTTCAAGACATCTCACTTCATACCTGTGGAATCCGATAATCGATTCCACTACAATATTATATCACATTAAAAGCATTGATGGAATTTCAAATTTGAAAAAAATCGGTTTACAAAAAAACGGCAATTTGACAGAAAAGGGTTTCGTTCTTTGGGGGGGGGGATTTTTTTTTCGAGAATAGTTATAACTTGGAATGCTTGCTGCACAAAGATAGTAACGTATCACTTTTTCTAAAAGTTCAATTTCTTCGCTGAAAAAATTGTTTTTTTGGTGGTTGTGAAGAATCTGAGACATTATAATTTAAATATGATTGTTCACTATTGGCTCTCTGCAATGTAATCATTCTCTACCTGCCCTTATTGGATTGTTCGCACTTATCCCCTACCACCTGTTTGTTTATGTTAAAACATACGAGTAAAATTAAAAAAAAAAAAAAAAAAAAATCATTTTGCACACAACTATATGAGGCGGAGGACCCGGGTTCGAGTCCGCTGTGCCTACCTTAGATTTTTCTTCCTAGAGCCTCTAGCTCACTGTCGGGATGGGACAGTGTGTCTGTAACGAGAGAACCACTGTCCGGAGGCCGGCCAGTGCAATGAGAAGGCTCGGGCGCCAATGACCATAGACGTTGACGCGCCTTAAATTTAAAAAAAGAAAAAAAAAAAGAAAAAAAACAAAACTATATTGAGGAAAAAGAGAAACGTGTCACATCAGATATTTTGTACTCGGAGCTATATTTAAGACAAATCTTAGCTATTCTAATTAAGCGTCCAGACAATAATGTTAGAAAAAAGAGTTTGCAATGTTTTAAACTATTTAAGTTCGAGAGGATAGTTCCGACCCATTGAAAAATGAGCTGAAACAAAAGTTCTGCTATTCAGTGTGTAAACAGAGTTTTGAACCATTAGATGATTCGTAGAACATCATTCTTAGAAAGACAGTAAAAATGATTCCTCACCTATTCTTGTGTGTACATTCTAAAAAAGTTGGTAAGTGTGAGATGGCTCTCTTGGCCATTAATTTTTAGTCATTATCTTATTGAATGTCGAACAAGTTAATTTTTGCTAATTATTTGTAAAGTAGTAAGGTCTTTAAGTCTTATACTTTCTTTTTGGGGATACAGTTTTTGGTAAGTCCAGTAACAGTTTCCACTTCCACAGACCCTAACTCTAGTGATGATCATCATGTCACCCCCTTCTAAGTGGAATGTTGGAAGAGTAACATAACACTAACAAACATATATAACAACCTGATTTATTGCAAAATTAGCCTAGATTTATGTACACAGTAAGAGGGTCCATCCCTGTGAAAGATCGACCAACTCCATACTGACATTTCCCTGATATACTGTACACAAAGTTTAATCAAACAATGTCACTTTATATTATACACATACTACTTGATATGTACTTGATCATTTATGTATAATGTACAAAATTAAACTATGCAACTGTAAATACGTATATATATATCTACATATAATATGTATGCATAAAACTACTGTACCATAGTGTATTTACATACATAAATATCCTTCTATTTATCTAGGAAATGCCTTTACTTTATAAATGTCGATAAATATATTGACATGTAATGTTACTGTTCCACAACAATTTACACATAATACTGTTTACATACAGAAGGAGATCATGTTAATAAATCAGTAAATATATATTACTGGTAGTTTAAATTGTTTCAGTATTGAGAATGTTAACAATTACAGAATACTGAGCTCAATTATTCACTTCCCCTCTGTATAACAATTTAATGTTACCAAACACAATAACAAATAACGAACACATTCTCTAAATGTTTGCCTTAATACCAACATACTTTCTTATAAACATTAAGAGACAAAGAAAATTTATAACATGAAAACAAGTGAAAAAAAATTATTTGATTCATAAAGTGATGTCTATAATGGTAATAAAGAGTGTAAGTTTAAATTTTACGATACAAAATTGGGCCAATCATTTAATGCTTCTCTTTATAATTACAAAAAAAAAATGTGACGTTCACATAAATATATCTTTCTCTTACTGCAGATTACAATATTAATCAATTTTCTTTAACTTAGAATTTTTCCATATGTTTAACAATTTTCCCATATGCTATGGATATGCGAGAACCTAAGCTATACTAAAATGACACTGCTGGGTGCAACGTGACTTTTAGCCCCCCTAGCACCCCTCTAAAACCAACTGTCTTGGAATGTTTCAAACAAATATGACACATTGTTGTGGTTGATCCGTAGAGCTGGAAAACATCAGAGATTTTTGCTGTAGTACTTTGAAGTCAACCGGCCGGTTTCAGGAGTTTGCTCATCATCAGGATGTCTTGATAAACCGTTTGATAACATAGACTTGTCAAAAGCAAAATCAGTTACAATGCTCTAGAAAGTGTTCAATTATTATGTAACAGGGTTTAAAGGAAAAGTTTTTTCAAATTTTCTCTTATTTCTAGGGTTTTTTTTTTTGAGAGAGAGAACAAAGTTTCCCCTCTCCCAGCACTAGCCTGGATTCGCTGGTGTATAGCATTATGTCAGGAGCTAGGCCTGAAGCTTGCCAAAATTTGGGCACCACCGATCTATCACAAGCACAGCTCCCGGACCACATCGGTTCTCTTTTGGCATAGAACCTCCTTGGCAAATAGTTCTTCCTGCTCGCCACCATCTTTCTGACCAACGTGTCGAAACGCAGTTGGCCCCCACCTTGTTCTCCTTATCTACCGGTCAGCCGACCCCCATCTTCTTTAACTTCTCCTTACAATGCCCAGATATGCTCCTTAGATAGCCCCCCTTCAAAATCCACTGGTAAGGAGGAAGACATGTCACGTCAATCCATTAAACAATTTATTTTAATCCTCAAATAAATCCTCAGTTTGGGAATGTATGCTACCTACATAATCTTTAGCACCAAAATAAAACATAATGTTATCGTAATATTTAGGAGCCAGGCTTTCGTGCCTAGTTTTTAAATAATTATTTTCTTTTTCTTACTTCCGGTAAGTGGAAGTACTGGGATGATGTCAAATTTTCGTCAATTAGTTTCTACCGGAAATACATGTTTTGAGGTCTCCTGAGTACGAAGAAAAAAAATGTTATTGACGAATGGTCTATATATATGCATAAATAAAATGCGATACTATAGGTAGCAGCAATTTTTATATGTGACTTAAACATATTATTTAACCTGCCACCCACGCTTATATGAAAACTCTCAATATAATTAATTGTAAGCAGCTGCTATGTAGATTATGCCATCTTAATAAAAATGAGGATTTTTTTTACATATTATGTTTGCATGTCAATTATATGAGCCAATCAGGCAATATTATATTAAATGTAATAATGACAATACTGCTATGACCAGTTTCTTGTCAGCAATTCAGCAATCTTTTGGGAAACCCAAGATATTAAAAATAAATAATAACGTTTATAATTATCTCAAAAGTGTCTGTAAGATTAAGATCAATCTTATTAAATGAATAATGTCCGTTTATACTTTAGTATTGACAGTTTTATCTTTTTCTAATTTATACTTGTTTGTATTTTCGTTTCTGGTTCAGGATATTTTTCATTGCAATGATATTTGAAGTGTATTTAAACTTTACGAAAATTGTTTATTATAAGTGTAATAGGATCTGAAAGGAGGGATCTAAAGCAGAGAGAGAGACACACATACACACACACAAAAGTGACAATCTCACTCGTTTATTTAGGCCAGACAAGAATGGGAGACTCTCTATATACACCTGCGCTAGGTCTACAAGACACACTTTAGAACAGTGCATACATCAGTTATAACACGTCAGCAACCAATTACTATCCTTCTCTTTACTCAGTCTAAATCTCTCGCTACCTCATTTCTTTTTACGTGAAAAGTCCTGGCAGTTTTTTATATTTATATTATTATATAGTGTTCAGCATTCATTCTAGCTTATTTTTCAAAATCCTTTCCTCACTCATTTCTCTCCTCCTAAAACCTATTAAATTTGTCTCATTCTCATTTTGGATCCTATTACATGAGCAAATAAAAAAATAAATAAAAATATATATAGGTATATATAATATATATATATATATGTGTGTGTGTGTGTGTGTCTGTGCAATATATCAAAACCCAAAAAATCGCAAGAAGCACGAATTTGATATCCGCCTGAGACAATAAGGTTTTTTGGCCAAAATCCCTCAACCGGAAATGCGATTTTACGAAAGTTTTTACGATTTTCGCGGAAATGGAACCAACGATTACCGTTAAATGTCTTATACTATCTACATACATAAATGCCTATCACTTTTATTTTGAGTAGGAAACGTTTTTCCGGATAAACTAATTTTTGGATGTTCTGAAGAATCTACGGTACTAAATTTTAAATGTATGTTGGCCCTTTTTTTTCTGAACTACAATGTAATCATTCAACAACAACTTGCAGGTAGGTACATTACGTTCATCCCCCTATATATCTGTAGGTAATAATGAATAAAATTTCACGGTTAAAAAAATATTGCAAATTTTATTAGTGTATTAATTGGCAAAAGAGAAAATTGTGTGAGTGTTCCGTACTAGATTTATTTTTAAATGTACATTAAGTTTGACAATTTATTATTTTACAGAAAATGAATGTCAACCTCTGTGTTATTAATTGCTGTGCACTCTATAAACTTATGTATAACAATATACAGGAATGCAATGAAGAATAATTGACTTTGTACTAATGAGAATGTAGAAATTAGTGGAAACCAAGGACCATACAAAGAGGTTGTCAGTCGGAAGAGACAAGACTCGTAGAACTAAGTGGGCACAAACCATTGCTTGAATATAACCATATTATTGCTAGACCTAAATATCTGTTGAGTAATTGGAGAGCCCTCACTATCCTTCACGCAAAACATCTCAACTTTAATTGAAGTGGTTTTTCCAGTGGTTTAAGGAGGTAGAAACAAGTTTGTGAAGACCCCCTTCAATGTTGTGCACTTGGTGAGGGAGTGTAGACATGGAAATGCCTTTGGCACCTTTCTAAAGAGTTATCTCTCTCTCCCTCTAGCAAGTAACAAGCTGAAACAATCGCCTGAAGGCAACTAACCTAGATAGGGCTGACAGTATGAGAAGGTGGGGCACCAGGATATTCGATTCTGTTATTCGGTTAGGGTGTTACTCCTTGTCTAAGTAGTACGAATATAAGAGAGGAAATTATTTCAAAATCCTTTATTAGTTGGGGGAAACTAAATCGATGAATGCGATTTGACAAGGGAAGCCATACAGTCTAATATATGGCTAATCTTAAAGAATTCAGAAAAAAAATTGCTATTGAAACGTTAAATTGAAAACGGGCGTGAATATGTGTGTAATGGAATCTCAATTAATTTATTGATAATACAATGGGATCTCAATCAATAAATTAAGTGAGATCCGTAACATGTGAAAAACCAAGATTAAAATCAATTACTCCTTACCTAAGGCCAAACCAATACTCAGCGCTCTAATCCGAAAAACTTCATTTCATAAGTGTCATTCACTCCACAACCCTCCAACCACCCCACATTTTCACTGCACGTTACCATCACAGTCTTCAAAATATGTTACTCACAATTTTTATGAATATATTATATAATCTTTTTTTTATTCTGTGTTGATAGGGAATTTTATATTTAAAATAGGTTCAGTATTTACTTTGCTTAACTGTGGATATAATTCCGCCGAGCGGAATCCTTTCATTCGATTGTTTCTACCATATTAACAATTAAGATACATCTACACCAAAGTAGCCTAGAGGCAACTTAATTTTTAACTTATATCTTTTTTAATCAAATAAATTTAAAATGATTGAGAAATGATGTATGTAACTTCTTTTATTATAACAAAATTACCTTGGAAAACTATTACAATTTATACAGAAAATTCAGTCATGTATTTTTCATTTTGTTGACAGGGTGATTGTTTTGTTTTTTTTCTGTTGCTGTTAAAAACATCTTATTTTATATTGACGGGTGAATTTATCTGTTTGCACTGTACAGTATTATTTACTTCTGATTAAATTCTGGTTCTCTGTTTAAAAATGGAACTAGTAACAAATGGCTTTTAGGAAATGCTTCAGGAGGAAATAAACCAATGTTAAGGTGGTGAAGATTGGAAAAAGCAGGTCTTAGGGCCACAGTCCACTGTGTGAGTAAGTGGTGCATGAGTATATAATCATGGTATAAAATAGTAACTTTCCCCAAGTTTCACCGTTAAATTATTTGGAATTTTCTATTTGAAACTATCAGAGAAAACATTTGAATAATAAAAGAGTAATTTATTATTATTTTTTTTTAAATTCCTAATTTACTCTTTTATCGTTGCAGAAAAGCATTTATAAAATAGAACAGGTAAAAGAAGCTTAAAATAATGATTATTTAAGACTAAATACCCGGGAAAAATCAGAATAATATTTTTTTTAATAAAACATCAAAAGAAAAGTTGCCGAAAGCTAATATCATTTAATTATTAAGGTTTACAACTCTAACACAAAGATAATCTTAAACTTCAAGAATAAGCTATGATGAACTTTTAATTGCACGCTCTCTAAAGAAGGATCAACTGCTTCTCCACTTTTGTTTATCTTTATAATTTTCTAAGTTTAATATTTATTCATGTGATCTAATTGTGAAGCTGTTGGGAGTTCATAAAGTTAGTTTACCTTGATTTTTGTTTACTTATTAATTGTATTGTAAATGTTTACCAAAAATTGTAAAATATTAAAAATATAGTTAACAAGTTCTAATTCATTAATTACTCATTATTTGTCAAAATTATACTTTAATAAAGTGTGAGAGATTTGTGCAGCCAAAAATTACTATTACTTTGACAACATTGATAAAACTGTGGTCTTTTTATATTCTGTTTTAAAAGGTTTTATAATAGGTTGGATTTGATCACAATACTAACACTGCACTATTTAAACAAGTTATATTTTAACGTTCTTTGTGAGGAGAAAAGAATGAATGAGTGAACAGAGGTGGTGTTGATGACAAATGCAGAATGATGGAACAGACTTATGTGATTCTCTTGAGAAGTTTTTCTGTAGTGAGCTTTTTGTCTAAAGAGCTATACCCAAATACTTGGGTTTTCTTCTTGGTGATTGGCTCCTTCAATTGATGGTTTAGCTCATCACTATTGCTTTTGCAACTTCACGGGTAATCTTGAAACTTCTCAACTCTTCAAAGTTGATCCTGAGACTCTATAAGCATTGGCGATCAATAACATGACTTTTACTTTGACAATAAATTCTTGTCAAGACGTAGTTTTTTGAACTATAATTATTATTTGTAATTATTATTATGTTGATAGAACTGTGCTTTCTATTTTTGCTTTGGCAAGTTATACAATGATATACTTAATCCGGAACATCAGGGAAAGTATCATCTCAGCGACAGCGTGCTAGGCTTCCTAGCGGAGATCCCGGTTTCGAATCCAGCTAATTGCCCTCAGATTTTCTCTTCCTAGCGGCCTCTTACAGCTC
The DNA here is from genome assembly GCA_011037195.1 of Triatoma infestans. NCBI lineage: Eukaryota > Metazoa > Arthropoda > Insecta > Hemiptera > Reduviidae > Triatoma > Triatoma infestans. The sequence goes on along the minus strand of JAAEAF010000135.1, from coordinate 356,440 downwards.
AAGTGCTTTATAATGAGGAGACACTGTCTAAAGGCCCGGCAGTGTTCTAGAGAAGTCTTCGGGCGCCAATGACCATATAAATTGACGCGCCTAAATTAAAAAAATATGGAACATCCACAATTAAGAGTACCCCTTCACATAACCTAGGAAAATATTTCACTTTCCTAAGAATGATGTAGTTGATTACAACCAGTTTGCAAAATCATTGCTGAAAACTTAGTACCAAGAGCAACTGGATTCATGTAGTGACAGTAAAGCACTATATATTTGAGTCTGATACCTTCGGGGCAAAACAGTCAAGATAGCAGTTGCTGGTGAGATTTTATACCGAAATACGGTTGGGATATTGGTTTCAATCATAACTAGGAACCATCCTGAAGAAGTCTATTGTCAATTGGGCAAAAGCAAAAGGACGTTGAAAACTTAAACTAAGACTAATCAGTCCTTTTCATTTCTTTCTAATTATCTATGTTGGAACTTAGTATTTATGTTCATTTATTTAGTATTTGCTATTTTTTATATTTATTTCGTCACCTTCGTATTATTGTTTTTATCGTAGTCTCTGCAAATAACTAAGCACTTAATGAAACAGTCTTAGTGGTTGCTATTATTGTCTTTATTTACTATTATATTGCAATAACTACAATTTACATTTTATATTAGTGTTAACAATGAAATTTATAAAGATACTTATAGAAATAATGTAGACCGGTCTGTGTGAATAAAGCTTCTTACAGCGTTGTGCCGTCGCTCAGTTTACCCTCTGTCCTCTTGCAGTACTCTTCAACTTTCCCACTGGGGATAACTTTTTAACTCGTATTACCCCTATAAATCGGCTTTACTTCCTACCCTTCTTCCATCTACACCATACCATTCCAGACTTACTTGCCAGAGCCTACACACAGTTCCAGTCACACTTCTTGAGCTTCCCAGCCGCGCTTTTCCAGTAATGGAATGCAAAATTATTTAAAGTATTCTAACTGAAAAGACGAAGTAGATTTCACAACTGGGATGGTCTTGTCTCCATAGGAATAACAAATATAACATGGTTTTGACATTCTTGTTTTCCTTCATCAGTTTTAAGGAAGTAATAATATTTGTAAGCAATGCCTATGTAAATCTTATCTTGTAACTTATACATTATTCTAATAAAGTTTAGACATATTCAAGAAAATAAATGTAAAACTGAGAAACATTGTAAATAATTGTTAAGTAAAACATGCTCTGTTATTCTGCAAATTTAATAATGACACTTATCAATGAATATTTTGCATTTTTTCTTTGGAAATTATGCCTTGATAACTAACTACTGGCTTCTCTAAAATTTGAATTCCAAATATTTCATTTATAATCTTCGTGCAGGACTTATCGACTTAATCATTTACAGGTCATTTACTAAGTCAATTCTTCTTAATTTGAAGTGATTTAACCCTTCGATCGCGTATACAACCTGAGTCTTTTCTATAAAATTAAGAGCATCCTCCGTTCATTTATTGTCTATTTGTCCTAATGTCCCACATGGCTGACGTACAATCGAATCTCTCTTTCTCTTTTATGCTTAAATCCAAAGCAAATATCTTCTTTTTTTTCTTTTCTTTTTTTTTTTTTTGGCATCGACATATAGTCATTCAGCCAGCATACACCTCAACTGCTACAATACTCCAAGTGTTACAGCTGCGCACCTAAAAATGACGAATCATGCTGAACTTAACAGTCGCAGACAGACTCTAAATTCATTCGTTCACTCTTCCACACACTCATTTACATTTTAGCTTTAAGCAAAACTTAACTTAACTAACAAACTATGGGGTGGGGACTCCGCCACCCCGTCGATTCAGCTTATTCTAAATTCACATTCACGCCAATAAATACTTTCACGCCAATAAATACATCCACAGCATAAAACTCGACATATACATCTTAACATTCATACCTTTTAATAAATTCGAATAATGCCTGTAACACTGGAGCACTGTTAGAAAATAGAATATCCTCATATCGGAAACGGGCAACCAGCTACTTATATAATTCTCTATACAAACAATCTCTTTCGCTTCCATATTTCTGGCATTCCATCGTTATGTGTTTAAAATTTTCTTCCACTTTACATATCGTGCACATCGGAGTTGTTCTTTGGGCTATTCTGAACAGGTATGCTCCGCATATAGCGTGATTCGATCTTCGCCTGCTAATAGTTGTTACTACGTTTTTGTTCATAGAGTTTCCTATGAAACCATAAACGAGTCGGTAATTTTGGTACCATTGATTTATAAAATAAACCCTTTCTACATTATTAAAAGCAAATATCAAATATAGTATTGACCACGCCCTGCAATTAAATACCAAAACTAACCAAAGAATAAATAACAATTTCCAACTGAGAAACGTAAAAAAAAAATTAACGTTCCACGAAGGATTTTGGATTGAAGGGGTTGTAATTTCTGGAGATTAGAATCCCATTGTTCAATATCCAACATTGCCCCAATGTTTTAGTTAATATTCCTTTCGTCAGTCTAGTCATTCGCAGCTGTAATGGAACAAACAGTCCTGTATTGAGGAAATTCCCCAGAACCAGCCGCTATCAGCGCTAGCATCGAACGCTGCAGCCGTAATAAACACACTTCTAAGGGGAAGCCCTGGAAAAATGGTATAAAAAAGCTTGACAATTGCAGGGCTTCAGAAGTTAAAAACCAACATTTGAACCAAAGCTGGATACCAACCAGCTACCCAACAGTATACGTTTGGCATTCTGCCAAAAACTCTTTAAGAAACCGGCAAGTTTTCACCAAACTAATCACACTAACTACTACATTGTTGGATTAGCAAGAGATCTAGCTAATCACATAGTTCTTCAAGCTATGCTATACAACTAACGATACCATTCTTCGTCACCTACCAACATCATCACTGTTCGCTCGGTCACTCTGACCTCTATCTCCTCGCACATTTCAACTGCGTATATGTATTGTGAGTAATGTGTCACTAGTGTATCTGTGTTTTATTTCCAATAACATCACAACCATTTTCTGTCACCTTTACAAAACAATAAAAAATTCCATCTAAACCATGCAGCAATTCCATTCTTTTAGTCCTACACCTATCAGCCAACATTCCAGATAACTAATCCCAATAGCCTCAAGATTTCCTTCTATTAGAGATTATGGTTTTGATTTTTACTTGGTATATTCACTAATATCTTGCGCTTTTATTTGGAAATATTTACTTTAGAAGATATTGGAGTGAGCTGTGGTATTAGTCTTTACTCCAAAATGCTCACATCTATATAGGCAATAAAATATACATTTTCAAAATTTGAATACAATTTTCAATTTGGTCTGCCACACTACACATCAGACGCTACTTTATAAAATTCCACTTGATTTCTTTTTGCTTGATTTATCTCTTTGCACTATGTTTTAATTTAAATCAGATAAGTTACTATGAAACTATGAATGGAGTTTGGAAATAGTCACCCATATTGGATGTCTCTAAATCTCTAACTCCAATCTATTTGAAATCATCAACGCGTTGATTTTTCTTTTGTTCGTAATAATATGCCACAATTAATTCAATTGGTGTCATATTTAAAACACAATCTTAAAAGTTTGTTGTGGTGTTGTGGTGGAGTGTTTGGTGTGTGGAGTGTGTGTTTGGAGTGTGTGGTGGAGTATTTTAAACATACACCTCAGTTAGTGTGAAACTAAGTCTCTGTACGAGTCTGTGTTGGCACACTGTCTGAAAAGCGCATCCTGAAGATGGGCGAACGCCCGAAACCGGTCGATGACCACAAATGAAGCAGGCTTCCACGGAAATGATACAATCTTAAAAAATAGAAATCGGTAAACATCACATTTAAAGATATTATTATCAATGTAAAAAGGGGATGTAAACTCTGTGAACAATTATTGTCGTACTGTTTTTCGGATACTACCTCGAAGTTGTTTACTGGGATGATATTAGAAAGGATGAAAATCTGGGTGGAAGAGAATGAATGGTATAATTTTCAATCTGGGTGGAAGAAAGGGATTCTTCATTACTAATGACAACATTTTGATTCTATTAAATATAATTAAAATAAAAAACCCAAATGATAGGTAAGAAGAATGAGTATTTCTTCATTGATTTACACGCAGCGTTCAACAACAGCCCATTTAGAATGGCGATATTTTTTTATGAATTGTATTCTTTAGGCATCACAAGTAAGTTGATTGAAATTATAAAAAAATATCATGTGACAACGAAGGAACTATCAAAGACTTGTATACAATTTAATCTTAATATGAAGGAAATTTAACTAGAAGGCTCATTGATTTATACAGAATTAATGAAGTCAGACTGATATAAAAAGGAAGGTTCTGTAGTTTATAATGTTTATAAGGAACTAATCATTGATGGTTAAGTAGACTACAACAAGGACGATGATAAATTGAGTTTTTATGTCAGCTAGCCATGAAAACTCATGGAAGAACAATTAAATTTAAATTTCTGTGACATTGAGGCACAGAGAAGCGATTCAGGTGTTCCCTTTACAATATGTGGGGTACTTACGTGTGATAAGTGGAGGATACATACCATTTTATAGCAATGGCAATGGCCCAATGGCATTGGCTAAAATTTATGGCAATGGCTCAATGGCAAAAAAAATGGCAATATTTGTTTAATTATGCTAAAGAGACTCTTAAGATATGGGAGACAATTAATATCTGTATTCACTTTTTTGTACTTCTTTAGATTGGGTGTTTACTCAATTGTAAAATTAAAATGATTTTTAATTTACTATTAAATCTAATAATAATATTCTGAAAAATAGATGAATATATAAAATACATATTAATATAAGTTGTTTTTTATTTAGTTTAAATCAAAGAGAAAGAGAAAAAAAATTTATTTGTTGCTTTCAGATAATATCTCTGCAGACAAATAGCCGTGCTTTTTACGTTTTGTAATTTTTTTTTTGTATTGCAATTGTAATAAAATTTATCAAATAAAATTTGTATTAAATAAAAAAAAAATATATAACATAAAATATATTATCAAAATAACCTTACTAAAAACCATAAAATCTGGGACTAGGACGTGTAATGTTTAGAAAGGAATGCAAAATAAGCATTCAATAAGAAAAAAAAATAAAATCTATTTTACTGTAAATGAACCTAAAACGTAAACGATATGTAAAAATTTTTTATTGGAAATATACAATGAACATTTGAGATGGTTGGGGGCGTTAGAAGTTTTAGTATCATCTTTCAAGAAGATAACAATCTCTATATTGTAAGAAAAACCACTAAGCAGATAAAAGTCGACACGTTTCAAAGATTATGAAATTTCCCCCTTACAGTGTAGAGAGATACACACACCCCCTTTCCCCCCACACAACTTCAAATGGATGTAGAAACGTCTCATCTTATTTTTCTGCAATAACCAAGTTAGCAGTGGATATTGTGTCTCGACTTCCCCGTCCTCTACACTGTTGGCCATTCATATATACATTCACACAATATCTACTATAACTGAAAAAATAAAAAATAAAAAAAATCGGCCATTCATTTTTGTATTACAACAACACTCCACTATGTATGTATATTATGTAGTGCATATCCGAACAAACAAAAAAAGGAATAAAGAAGATGAGCCAACTATGAGCTCTTATATATTATATTTATTTTTATATTCGCATACAAAAATAAAAACATAAAAAAATAAATTGGATTTTTTTGGGAAGTTTTATTCATGGCCGCTGAATATTCTATGAACGTAATATTTGGAAACACTAGTTGGGAATCCGCCTTTTTTGCATAGCATTTTATTTGCTAATAAAATAAAGACCTGCTCGTGGCCCGCCAAACTCCACAGCTTAATTTTAGTTTAATACTGTACTGAGTGTGTAAACTGAATTTGCTCTGTGCAAGTCTTTGTTATCACACTGTGTGACAAAAGCATCTTGAAGATGGGCGAACGCCCGAACCCGGTCGATGACCACAAAAAGAAGAGCAGGCTTTCACGGAAAATGTCTCTAAAACGATTGTTAACTTTTTATTTCAGGATTCAATGATATTTTCGAAAATTTTAAGTTGAATTATGTTGCCCCCCCCTCCTCTTCGATTATTCATAAGTTTGACACGTAATTTTGCAAATAGAACATTATTATTAATCCTATAAATAGTCAGGATTTGGTGGTGACAGTGTTGTTGATGAATGATTAAAAACACCATTACTACAGTTTTAAATATAATAATGTTTTAGAGTGATAACTTGATAAGAAAATATAGTTTAAAAGAGATGTTTTGAAATAGTAGTAGAGCGTTTATCTTCTTAAAACTCTTGCTTGTTCCAACGATCATTTAGCTAGTTAGCTAGCTTGTAGAGAACTTTCTGGTTTGTAAAAAAAGACCATCCTAACAGAATTGGGTGTCTCCTTTGAGAGTTGTGAGTATATTTCTTGATAATTATTTTAGACTCTTAAATACGAGTCTAAAACGACTCGTACTTCTTCACACTGTATCAAGCTTAAATAAGATTTAAACCAGTTTTTGATTGGTGCTTAATGCTTATAAAGATAAGCCCATTTATCCTTTCCCTAAAGATATTCCTGGCAGAGAAGGGGTAAAGTGCCCTGTGAGATAACCGTAGCGCTGCGATGGCAAGTATCCGTAACATAGGCAGCACTATTGTGGAAAATTTTCATAACAATTAACTTGTTAACTGTTCCATCACTGTACCATTCAAAAAACCAAACTAAATACTTGCTGTGTCTACTATATGAATTAAGAACAAAACTTTATTTGACTAATTCAATTAAGAATTTTTAATATACTGAATAATAATGTGTACGTTGTGGTTGGTTCCGCAGAGTTGGAAAGCATCAGAGACATTTTCCGTGATAGCCTGCTTCTTTTTGTGGTCATAGACAGGTTTTGGGCGTTCGCCCATCATCATTTGCTAAAACATCACGAGTGTACAATAAACTAAATTTGCTCTGTGTAAATCTATATTATCACAATGTTTGACAAAGGCATCTGATAATAGGTGAACGCCCGAAACCGATCGATGACCACAACAAAAACAAAAAAAAAACAGGCTATGACGGAAAAAAATAGGCTATCTCTGATAAATAATGTGTACATATATTTGTGGGGTGAAAAATGTAAACATGATAATTCAAAATGAAAAATGTACTATCCTTAAATACTTAATATTGCTTTTTAGATTCCGATACGAAATTTTCGCTAACATTTCAATCTAAAATGCAACTTACTGAATGTTACGTATTTTCCATGTTTTCAATTTTTCTCGAAATCGATTTCAACGAATCATCTAACTACATATATAAATGCCTATAAAATTTGTTTAAAACATTTTTCTTGTATTATGCATTTCTGGGTGGGAGATAACGTATAGCTTCTCTTTAAACAGGAATATGCCATTCAACCATCTAATATCACATCAAATATAACAACATGCGTTTGCTAGAGTTCCAAATAACTAGTATTATAAAATACAAATATAATATAATAAATAAAATATAGAAAATAGTAAAAGAAAGTAAAAATAGTTGAAAAAACTTTTTCTTTTATTAGGAGAAACTGAATTGCAAATTATAATTTATTATACTGGTCAGATGAATTGTTTTTTGCTCCTTTAAACATAAGTTATTCTATAATAAAGGTAATGCACTGAAGTAATGCGTATTAGGCTATATAGCTGATTACATACTACTAGCAATAAAATAAGCCGCTAATGACCGCCACCAAGTCGATAACCTTTAAAAAACTCACACCAACAATAATAAATGACTCTCCAAATCATTATTGTAGAGAAGTAAATAAAAAAAAAATAAAAAAAAGAGTAAAAAATGCAGAGCAAATGTTATTAATCAAAACGAAGCATGATGAAATATTCTGAAAGGAGACTTTCCTAAATGAAAATCAAAATTACTAAAAGTACATCATTATTTTATTTTATAAATTTATTGTACAAAATTAGCAATTCCATTTTGATTTTAAAGAAGAAACCATATTATATATTTTTGTAAATTATAAATATCTAAATAATAATAAATAAGCTGATAAAATAACTATTGAACAATAATGTGGTCATATTATTAAACGAACTACTTCTATGTATTTCTTATAAATCTGTAAAATAATATTCATTGGTTCCCGTTATATAAATAATGTTCAACCTCCTCTAGCGTTGACAAACTTTTTCCTGACGGGAAGTTGGACACGTAAAGCCCGTCTGAATAAAAACGTTAGCACTTATTTTCTTTACTGTATGTTTTTTTTTTATTATTATTTTATATACAACCTGTACACATATATACATTAGTACTTTATTGTATTACAGGCTCTTCGTTTTCTGACCATAATCGTCGTCAACTCGCCAAATTTTTATAAATTTTCTGCTCCAATAAAAAAAAATAAAAAATTGGAAACCAATTCATTTTCAATAATACTGTACTTATTTTCATTTAAAAAAATCATAATTGAAGATATTTCAAATTTAATGAGTGGTGGTGGTAACGGATAGGACTTATTCGGATCTAGTTGAATTCTGAGATAATAATTTGATTATATATGCAGTGGTTCGATATTATTCAGTGATAAAAAAATGTTCATATTCTAACTACATATTCTAATGTTTATAACTGCATATTCTAATTACAATTTTCATTTCAATTAAAAATTACCAGCTTCCCAGAAAGGCAATAATTTTTCTCACGGCAATTTATAACGCAGTCCTTCTACGGGTGTTTTTCTAGACGTTTCCCAAGCATTTGATAGAGTCTGGTATGGAGAGTTTATTGTGGAAGTTAAAAAGCATGCTATCGTCCACATATTTCCTTATTATAAAATCAAATTTAGTCGACAGACATTTCCAGGTATGTCACGGAAGCCAACAGTCTTCAATTTATCCTATCCTTGCTGGTGTTCCTCAAAGAAGTATCCTAGCTCCTTTTCTTTACACCATCTACACGGCTGACTTACCAACCCATCCTTGTACATCTATACACACCCTCGCCGATCACACAGCAATCCTATTCTCAGGTTCTGACCTCGTCCTCACAATTCGTAATTTGCAAACCAATCTTCGTATTATAGAAAATTGGCTTACCAAATGGAGAATCAAAATAAACCCTACTTAATCTAAATATATTGTTTTCATCCTCAACCGTAAAATCCTTCCTCCGTGTCTACGTACGCAACGATCATGTGAAATATCTTGGATAATACCTGGACAAAAGACTTACATGCAATCCTTATATTCGACTGAAAAGAAAAGACCACACAACACAAGGTACCGACTACTCGCTAAATTACTTGACAAACGTTCAAAAATAACTTTACACAATAAAATAAAGACCATACAGTTCTCTCCTTATGCCGATATGGACTTATTATTATTATTATTCACAAAAGGGGAGGGAAGTAAACCCTACGCTATCCAAAGCCCCCTCGGGCCCATATAGCTACCCCTAAAGAATACCTACCACTAGGACTAGAACAAAAATCCAGGCCCAGGGTTTAACCATCTAAGTTTCACCACAGACCGAACAAATCGGACCAAAACCTTAAAAGGACACAGCTTAAGATCCTCTACCGATATACTACTCCGGCCGAAGGTCCTAAACCTAATCTCCTCACAACCCATACAATTTGTCATCAGATGCATGGGTGTTTCCTCCTCAGTCTCACAAACTCTACAAAAGGGGTCAGGCACGAATCCGACTATATAGAGATGTCTCCTTAAACCACAATGCCCAGTGAGGAATCCAACCAGATGTCTGAGGGAGGTCCGTGAAAGACATCGAACCCCACTACTCAAAGCCCTGTCCGGACCCCCAATGAGCATTTTAGACTGCCGACAACCCACTGCACTCATCCATAAGGATGAGTGCTGCGAGGTCATCCACTTCTGAAAGCCCGACAAACATGTGCCAGAAGACACACCAACAGCAGGCTCTGGACCAATGAAAGGGAGAGAGGCACCTAATTTGGCAAACCTATCCACCTCCTCATTACCAAAAATTCCCATATGACCTGGAACCCAGACCAGAAGCACATCCTTTAATGAAGAAAGATCTTCCAGTCTTCTAGAACATTCCAACACCAATCTGGAAGTGAAGACACATGAATTAAGCGCCTTCAACGCAGCCTGGCTATCCGAGCAGATACAAACACCTTTTAAATTAGTGTTACGCACCCTCTCATCCAAAATACAGCAAAGAATTGCATAAACCTCAGCCTGGAAAACGGTGGCCCACTCACCAAGAGGCGCTACCAAATGATCTCCCGTCTCAAAATAGACGGCAGCCCCAGACCTACCATCCATCCTGGAACCGTCCGTGTAGCATCGGAGATAATTCTCAGGAATCACACCAGACGGATCCAGGGTTAACCAATCTTCCCTAGAAGGCAACCTAACCCTGTAGGAATGACCAAAGACAAAAGTCTTCAAATTCCTATCAGAAGGGAAACCTGTAATGGGAATCCTTAAAAGCATCTCACGATAAATGGTAGAATGACCATATCGCTTACCCTGCCAAAAACCTGCCTGTTTAATTCTATAACAGGCTTTCATTGCCTGGTTTTTCACCTCCACAAAGAGAGGTGGAATCCCTAACAAAGTCTCCATAGATGCGGTCGGTGTAGTCCGAAACGCTCCAGTCACCGCCAGACAAGCCAAGCGTTGGACTTCTTCCAACAACTGCCTAGCGGATCGTGTTTCAATGCGACGCCACCACACCAAAGCCGCATATAACAATAAGGGTTTAATGATCATACAATAAATCCAGAACATCATCTTGGGAGTGATTCCCCAGTTCTTACCTACAGCTCTTCGACATTGCCAAAAGGAGATTATCGCCTTTTGATGCTGTGTCTCAACATGTTCCGACCAGTTCAATTTACTGTCCAGAACTACTCCAAGGAACTTCACTGATTTGCTAACCTGTGTGGAAGTACCTAACAACCTAGGAGGTGTAAAACCTACTATCTTCCTTCTATGAGTAAATAGAATTGCCTGGGTCTTAATAGGATTAATAGAAAGACTTACGGAACTAGAACTCTATGGCGCTGCCAAAAAATCAATTCTAAACCCGCATACAAACCTTACAATCTAAAATTCTTCGCCGAATAGATAGCGCTCCTTTCTATGTTTCAAACCTCACCCTACATACTGATCTCATAGTTCCCATTCGTAGCAGACCTTGCTAAATTCCGTTATATCAAATTCCATGAAAAGCTCAGATCGCATCCGAACCCTCTCGTACAACACCTTTCTTCCCGATCACTTCCCGGATATCCAGTCCGACAGCTCAGGCGTCGATGGCCACGAGAGCACTTGAATTAATGTTTGCCACCACTGGGTGACCAACATTCACGTTAATTGCACGCCAATTTATACTTCTCAACATATTTACTTGTGCATTACGTTGTACAGGTGTAAATTTCAAATAAAAAGATAAAAAAATCAAGCAAAATATTCATAATTTTAATAGCAACTTTTTATCGCCACAAAAAGAATTATCTTCACTTAATTATTATTTAAAGAAAAGAAGATAATAATTCGTTGTATTAATAATATGTGATGAAATGTATAAAATTAAACAAATGAAAAAAAAGAATTGAAAAAATAAAATCAAACTTTAAAAAGGGATTACGTTGATTACAGTTTTTTATTATTGCTTGTAACTAAATAAGTGCTCAGAGCTTTACTTTTTATTTAACTTAATACAGCCATTGCCTTTACTAATCCTTGCCTAATCCTTACTGAATGTATAGACCAATTATTCCAAAAAAAAAAACCTTATACTTCGAGTTGGTTTTTTTTTTAGTTTCTATAATTTTTTTTCATATTTAAGATTTTGTGTTTTTTTTTTTGAAATGGTACTAATGAAAAGTTTATTTTATTTCATATATTTATCTTCACCTAAATTAGTAAATCACTTGATATTAATTTCAATTATATTCTAAATTTAAACTGAGATAGCGAGACATTTTGAGGATGCCAAAACACACTTTCAAATTTATATCACTATCACAGAAAAGAAAAAGAAAAGAAAAAAACCTCTCATATGACTTTTTCTTACTGAAATTAATAAAATTCCAATTAATAAATTTTCTTTATGTTTACTAAAGATTTATTTGGGATTAGATTAGAAAAAAACAAAGGTAGAGGGATTTTCTTGTTTGTTTGACATCGCCCTCTGCTTCAGAATCTTAGCAAAACTTGTAAAGATCGTTTGTTTAAATTTAAACTTTTTAATCCAGTTTTCCCTGTACCACTGAAAGTTAATTTTTCCGAAAAGAAATAGAACGAAATTATATACTCACTCTTTCACAAAAAAAAAACTCTAACGGCGACCTTTGTAAGCGACAGTGCCATCCTTTCACGAAATGCCAACCTCATTACAACAACCACTCACTTATACAAAGACATCTTGATGACATTGAACGAATGGTGCAACAAATGTAGAATCAAAATTAACAGTCTAAAAAAATCTACGCACATGACATTCACACTATGTAAATTTACAGGCCCAACAGTTTATTTCAACGGACACACCGCTCCCAGAAAAAAACTGTTACACGCTATCCTGGACTCCACTTAGACCGCCAATTAACTTGGAAACCTCACACCGGTTTTGAATTTGAGATTTTGATAGTTACGACGGAAAACTTGACGATTGCTAGACGGAAAACTATAAACGACAACCTCTAAAACATGATACTAATTTACAAAACTATAATTCGTTCTAACTACGGGATTCTACCAAACCTTCCAACCTATACAGAATACAGGCTTTCCAGTCTAAACTTCTACAACACTTCTACTGACGCACCCTATTACGTCTCAAACCTTACACTATATACTGACCTCAATATACCATTCTTGACCAGACACAATCACAACCAAATACAAAACGTTTCACGAAACACTATCACAATTCCACAAATCTCCAACTTAAGCTTGCCACAGAATACAACAATGAGACTGAAAAGAAAATAGCCTCATAAGCCAAAAGCCCTAACAATGTCAGGATGATGGCTTCTCTACTCAAGATCCTCAAGCCAACAGTAGTATCTCAGCAGTGAACAGTAGCAATTATTGTTATTTGATTTAACAGATTTTTTATTCAATAAAAAAATAAAATAATAAAATAAAAAAGAAAGAGGCGGGCAGAATATTGCTACTCCCTTAGAACCCTCCAAAAAAAAACAATTATCCTAGAAAAATATTACAAATAAAAGTGTTGGGAAGTAAAGAAAATCGTTGAAGTCATTTTTTTTAGGAAACCACGAAAAACAGAAATAAAAGAAACATTAGCTAAATAAATTTGAATGTCCGGTTGGTGGTCCGGGTTGATCGAACCTTTCTGACAGAACTAAGATGTTTCTACATAAAGAGAATATCATGTTGGAGCTTACTGTGATTTTTCGTTTCTGAGATAAATATTTAGTTAACCCACACACTCACAGACAATTCGCTAGAAATTTTTTTTAAAGAAATTCTGATATGATCGCAAATATAATTGGTAAGATGAAGGAGAGAAATGGTTTTGTTTGAATGAACTACTAAAGATGGCTGAACACTGTATAATCTAAAGAAGTGACACTGACTACTTGGACTTTACACTAAAATGTTAGAGTATGGTAAGGTAAATGACACGTTGTGACTGGCGAGTGAACTCAATTGTATATCTATCTCTCGTCGCTATATTTATGCACATTCTCCCACTCTAGTCCGAGAGAGTGGTCCTGTCATTTTTGTCTCTCTTTCTCTGCTACAGATCCTCTCTTTGGATCCTATTACACAAAACTTATAGCAATTAAAAAAAAAAAAAAAAATGAAACGTAAAAAACCAATAACAGAGAAAAAATTCTAAGCGAAAGAAAGCGTTTCTTTCTGAAATTATTCCAATATCAACTTATTGTTGAATGGAGTATTTTTTTGGTTTTAATGAGGAAAAATAATTAATTTACCAAGGTTGATGCTGGCGGAGGTAGAATTAAAATGTACCCAATTCTTCTCGTCTTCTTCTCTTCTTCTATCACATAATTTTTACTTTCTCTTATTTTTTATATTATACAATTAAAATAACTCAAATGTAAATGTGTGCAATGACTGTAAAGGCAAAAATGCCGTGATTTGGATCTTCCCTTTTTCCTTTTTATATGACCTCATATATAAAGTATAGTATTGTGAAGTGTCTGTCTGTCTGTCTATGAGCCAACAAGCCAGTATAGTAAAGAAATACCATCAATACGCGGTTCCATACTATACATAGAATACCGAACAGGCAATACAGAAGAGAATGTTTGGTGGTTGAAAAGCCTATAAAAAGCAAAGCGTTTCGGTTATTGGATGGAACAGAACCTTCAAAGGGGGATCTTTGATATACACATCTACCGTTCTGATTTGCACTTAATCGAATACGCATTAGAATGACGGGGGCCTGATATAGGTCTTTCTTCTACTATAGGAACCTTTTTTCTTTTTTTTCTTTTTTTTTCTTTTTTTACTCTTTCTTTTGTCAAATTACTACAAAGTGTGGTTCCCGTTTTCAATTTTACTAGTCCCTAGGAATTTAGTTGACTGGGCTAGATGTAATGCGCATCTAGAGACGAACATGGCTAAAGATAAATTCAATAGAATAAAAGACACAAATTACAAATTTATTGATACAACTAATATTGAATGATTCTGTTTTCAACATGGAATACATTTAACAGAAATTATATGCTGACTTCAACAGTGTCTATTTAACAGGTGACGGAAAATAAAAGTACAATTATTTATTAATGAAGGAATGTTGTTATAATAAGTGATTCTATGGTTTCAGACTACTGCACCATAGAACTCCTGCTCATGATGGTAGCATGCAAAAATAGGTAGTAAAACAGAGAAAATAACTCCGAAAAATATAAAAGGTTTTCCATTTTCTTAAAAAATAAATGAAGACTTCATCTAGAATAACAGAAATAACAGCTACTTACTTTGTCAATAGCATCTTTAGAAAAGTAATGATACTGTTTATTATCGTATTATAATACGGACTTGTTTTTTATTTTAAAATTGTATAGAAATTGCTTCGTATTCCGATTTAATCTGACTTACTTTTATAGAACTCAAATTTTATATTGCCAAATTTTTAGTTTCAGAATTTGCATTTTTACAGAACAATTGATTGATTTTAGTTTTACAATTAAAGCCACTCAAATAGATTGTAATTAGGTTCTAATTAATAATGTTTAAATATGTCATCAGTTAAGTTATTTCCTGTTTTTAGCGCTGAAGATGGCCTCATTAGAGCGAAACTTCCCCTTTTTAAAAAATAAAAAATCGAGAAAAAGTCACTTAATTTTTTTTTAGTATTATAATTATTATCATTTTTATTAATACAAAACACCGAAATGATGTCATTAAGTCATTAAAAGTTGGTAGAACCACCTAATTTATTGAAATAACATATTAGAAGAACGTTAAAGATCACACGCTCTTCTAGAAACCCAAAAAGCGATTTTTTTTTTAGAAAAAATGTTTACAAAAACAAATGTGAAAAGATATAATTTGTTAAAAGTTATCACTTTAAAATATGGTTCTAGCCATTTTCAAGAAATAGGCAAAAACTAGAATAACAAAGTGAAAAATTTTGAATTTTCGTTTTTTTTTTTTTTTTTGAATTATACTGTTCTCATTAATAATAGACTAATTTTAAGTGAGTGACCAATTTTTATCAATTCGGAGAGATTCAAAATATGAAATAATAGGCGAAGAGCACCGCCCATTAAATGTCTACCACGGTAGTAGGCCCAGGAAGCCAGGACAAAAGAAATAGAGATTACGAAGGAGCATCATTTTTATTCACTACCAGTACTATACTTATGATACGTACTGTTTGTAATAAATATAAATAATTTCATTCTATTATTATCACAATAGTTTATATGTATTGTAGTCAGATTAGTCCACGCCAGAATATAAAGTAATGGGAATTTAAAATATATTGCATAAACACTTTTTTGGTCATTCTTTCTGCAGTTCTGGGTCTTCCCTTGGTGGTCCTTCTTTCCGTTTTATTATTTAAGTGCATCGTGCCTTTATGGGCAGATATGAACAGAACGTGAGCTCGGAAACTGCCCTTGTTGTTTTGATTAAAAAAAAAAAAATCATCATCAATTTCTCAATTCACAGATCTGCGATAGTAGACATTTTCATACTTTACAAGCTATGGTAAAGTCAGTTTATAATAAATCATACATTGTTGTGTCCAGAATTGTGAAATTCAGAGGCGGGAGGGAGGTTATTTGAACATTACATTTACTGGATTATTCGAATTAGTAAAAGACACTTCGGAATCGATCTTAATGTTTTATCTGCCAAAAAACAATGCCTTTATAAATTTGTAAAGCTGAAATGATGCTGATTAATTGAAAAATAGCCTTACGTAAAACGCTGAAAAAAATAATGAAATTTGTGAATGTGAAATTTGTGAATTA
Source organism: Triatoma infestans (assembly GCA_011037195.1). Lineage (NCBI taxonomy): Eukaryota > Metazoa > Arthropoda > Insecta > Hemiptera > Reduviidae > Triatoma > Triatoma infestans. The sequence continues at coordinate 339,938 of JAAEAF010000135.1, read as the reverse complement.
TTTAGATGCAATTAGATTTATTTTAGATTGATATCATATTATAATTTCAGACCTACGAGTAATAAATCTAAACATCAGTGAATCTAATAATATTTTCTCTTTGTTAACTTCCTGTAATCTTAGTTTTTTTGTGAAAGCTTTTAAAATTTTTTCAAACTTTAGTAAATATTGTACTTAACAATTTTGCTTAATCTTTTTATCCGTTTAAGCGATTGCGATAAAAATGTTGTTTTTTTATCTTAAATAGTTTAGAATCTTTTTTAAGTTAACATATAGAGATTTCTCATTTCTTATTTATTAATTTGTTATAATTTTTATTTAAACGATATATGGTGAATTGGAATCGGAACCGGTGGTAAAAAATAAGAGAAGTTGGAGAGAGGAAGTTGACATCGCTGTAATTACAAATATCTAAATCAAATTTTATTTGTCAAAACTGCCATAAAGTGATAAAAAAACTAGCTAATCATTTCTACAAAATGAAAATTATACATAGAAAGTTTACATTATTTTCTTTAAAGTAATAAGTTATTTTACATTTATAATTAAAGAAATTGTTGCAATAGCTGCCCAGTTGGATGTCTAATTAATTATTACTGCTATTTATATTTAGTGAAAACTTGAAAAGTACATATTAAGTAAATGATAAATGTTAGAAAATTACAAGACAACGCTTTGGAATGTTTAATTAAAATTTAAAGGAAGTATAGAATTTTTTGGAAGAATGGTTGTTACATGAAAAGATTAAATGAGCCCCTTTGAAAAAAAAAAAACAAATGAGCCACAGTTTTATCTTTAAAAAAAGGACAAATGGTGACGACGGTCATTCAAGGATAAACTGGCATAAATTTAATTAAGGTTATATATCAGTGTTTTAGTTCGCACGGTAGTATATTCAGACAATTCGCTAGGTGTAAACATTAGGTGGTATGGTTTCTAAACTCCATGGTTTGTAAGCGCGGTTTTGCCTTTAGTAAAGACAATTGTTACCAAGAGACAAGTGGGAGGTTAAACAAAGCCAGTTAATCTCTAGCTATTCCCATATCAAATTACCGGAACCTCAGTCTCTTGCTTGACAGCATGGCGAATAGAAGAAGAGGGTAGTGTATGTATAGACGAGGAATGAGAGTGTGTATAGAGTGAGTGGGATTCTGTATTATCCTTGATTCCTGCTAGAGAACTTCCAAAGAACAGAGTGCGAGAGTGTCTACTGTTTTCTGGTTAGCGACACAATCTCTCCTCTCATTCTGTCGGCTTCACGCCTTCATTTGTCAGTAATATCCCTTTGTTTCATCGGCAACGTTCCAAATAAGGGTGCCTTTCCTATACAAGTACACAACTATTTCTCTATTCTAACTATTCCCCTCGATTCCTTCTATGATCAAGAATTCCACAAGCTTTGGAAATTGGGTTAGAGGAAGCGGAAATAAATTTCATTAGATAATAAAGCTGTACTAAGGGAAAACAGTTCTGGTTAGTTTGAAACAGCCCTTCTTTACGCCCGGTTGACAATTTAATAAGTACATTGGAAGAAGATATTGATCATTGGTTGATGATTGATTTTTAATACCAGAAGTAAAAGAATCTAATCAACTAATCTTTTATACAACTTTCATGTTCCGAATCGTATTATGTAAAAATTTATTCAACTGTAAAATATTTTCTAGTGAATATTAAAATATTAAATGATTACTCAGTTTTTATTTAATATATTAGAAACATAAGGCTTTGTTGGAAAGAAAGAATTAGAAAGTAACTCTTAAAATTTGTTTCTAATAATAATAGAAGATACTGAAACCATTTTCTTAAATATGATGATAGATAATGGTCTAGTTTTCAATATTGTTTTGGCAGAAGTAAAAAACATTTTTTTATCTATTCTTAGTTCAAAAAATGATTTTTAATGATGGCAAAATTTATTTAAGCCAGCTGAATAACCCTATATTTGTGGTCAAATTTAAGCACTGGGTACTCTTTGAGTGATGATTGTTGTAGGGATAAAGATGTAGATTGTTGTAGGGCAGGGATGATCAACACGCGGCCCGTTAAACATGTTTATGCGGCCTGCCAAGCATTTCTAAAATTGAATTTATTTTATCGACTTTCTCCCATCAATATATTGTTTATAAAATTAATTATAATAAAATGGTAGTACATACTAAACCGAAACAATTTTTTGTGACGAGTTACTCACTTGTCGGCGACTTGTTTAAACATGCAATACGAACGCGCCGCGTCTGTGCTTGTTTGTGTTTGCTTCTGTCACACAATCAGTCAGACTGGTAAGCTGTTAACTAGCAATTTTAGCAATTCTTGTGTTTCTTGAAAGGCGTGAGTGCAATATTATTGTCAAAAAAGTAATATTAGATTCTTCTTTACTTTGGGTGGTTATGAAATGAACATTTTTTTTACAGCCAACATTCATTTCATTCAAATAAACGAAAAATGCAAAGCAAATGATGTCTCTGTTCGGAAGTACGTATGTTTGCGAACAATTATTTTCAACCATGAAATTAATCAAAAATGACCACCGATCAAGAGTGAGTGATGCACGATTAGAAAGCTGCGTACATGTAGCTACCTCATCAATTCCGGCTGATATTGATCAGCTTGTATCGAAAAAACAATGCCAAATTTCTCATTAAAAATTTCAAGTAAATTCGTTTTTCTGTTCTTTTCTTGTTTGTTTTTATTTTGCATTAAAATTTGTATATGAAATCTTTACTTTTTTTTAAACTTTATATTTTTTTATTCTAATGTTTATTATAAATAAAGTTTTGTAAATTATTAATAAGTGTTACTTTATGTGCGGCCCGCCAAAAAATTTTAAAATTTAAATTGGCCTGTTGATTAAAAAGGTTGCTCACCCCTGTTGTAGGGGATTAATGCATTGCGACCTGAGAGATCTATTGTGCCCCCCCCCCAAGCCTTCTCCAATGCAGAGCCGGCATCCAAGCAGTGTTCTCTAGCTACAGACAACATTGCTCATCACCGTACAGCTGTAGAGGCTCCTAAGAAGAGAAAATCTAAGGGCAGCATGCTGGATAGGAGCCCGGGACCTCCGCGTTGCTATCACTGAGTGCTATGTAGTTTAAGTGTATTGTGTACAGTTCTGACGAAGTGCATGGAATAGTGAGGTGTGGTAACCCGTGGGGTCGCTATTCCCGAAGTAACTGCATGCAACAGATACCCATTGCGGGTTTGAGTGATGATAGTGCTCTAATAATCTAAATTAGGTTAAGACATCAGAATTAAATAAGGATAAGTGCGACGAAGACTGTCAGTTGGCTCGGATTTGTGACGGTATAACGCTCCATACTAACACAGTACGGTATAACAAGACATACTAACACAGAATCGATCACTAAAATGACGTTTAAAGGGCCCTTTCTTTGTTTTCTTTTATTATCAGGCTTTTCATCTTTTTTTTTTTATCTACAAACCTCTCATTTAAGAGAGGTTTTGGGGGAAAGTTAGGGTTTTGTTTTTCTCTAAAGTACCATATCAGTTTGATATACTATTCTATTATTTATATGATAGCAGTTCCAAATAAATGTGATACCAAATTCCACGTTTGATGAAAATAGGTTCATCGATATTATGACATAACTGAAGATTGATTTCAATGAGTTTTTAGAGGGCTGCAAGTTCATACTCCCTCAAAAATAAAAATTTTAGTCAGTGCATTGGTAAGGACTAAAGGGAATATCAAGTTTAAGCTTCTTACGATTTTTCGTTTTTAAAATATTTCGTTACAAACACGCACACACACTCACAGACACAAATACACTCACATCCACACAAATACAGATACACACTCACATAATAGCCAGGAAAATGTACCATTATTTATGTCAACACTAAAAACCAACGGCTAGACGTAAATTCATGTGGAGATGATTCTCGTAACAGACGCACATTCTAGATTAATATGTTTCTCTATACCCTCTTCATCACAATGAAAATGACCATCTCTCGCCAAACACATGGCAAACCATTTGCCTATTATCTGTCCATGCCCACTCACCAGTTAAGGATAGCGTTTAAGAGAAATCTGTAGGGACAATTTTCTTACCTGTCCTCTGACACTTCCTATAGGCTGTCCTTCCTTTCAAAGAAGTAGACCAACGGAAATTCCATTTCTCAAGAAGATCCTGCTCAAGGTTTTTTTCTTTGTTGCATTTGTTAAGCGAAACACCCTAAATATTAAGGAGTTTTCCTTCTTATTAATCTCCTATACTTTATCTACATAATTGCTATGATAATGAAATGTATTTGGTGTGTTGAGTTGTTGTGTGTTCGTAGTAGTAGTTGGCGTAGCACGAGCGGTTTAGTAAAAGGGCTTGTGAGTATATATGTTTAAGAGAGAAGTATTAGAAATAATTAATCTGTTTTTAAAATAAATATATTACTCTCTAAGCAAATTTAAGTACTTTACAATATCACAACTATATCTTATTAAATATCTCAGTGCACTGGCACTGAGTTTAAGAGAGCGATTCCTGAAGCAAGTGTTCTGGCTTGAATGTCTGTTTTAGACTGTTTTGAAGGAATGTCTTCTAATTGTTCGTTCAAATCTTCCCCTGCGAGAAGAATGGGTAGACAATGCTAACAAGATTCAGGAACTCTTCCTGTAACTATACTTCTCCTACCTGGGTTACCCTTTTGCCAACAAAATCGCATTTTTCTCATAATTTTCTTCAATTAAAATATATATAATTTCTTGCATCCATCACAATGAAAATGCATATATCACAAACACTCACGATTGACGTATTACCCAGCTAGTTTAAAATATGATATAAAGCTGAAAATATTATTAATTGGGGGATAGATTTAATTCTAGCAGAAAATAAGTAAAAGTCACGTTTATAGAGGGTGCCTGTAATGGTATGGTGCTTGTTAAAAAGTTACACTAGATTGCCATGGCAACATGGACGCTGACTTTTAATTAGCAACAACTAGCAGAGGGATGCATCAGCTTGTTAACAATCTTCAGACGTGTGACCCAAGTATAAAAAAAAAAACTGTCGTAGCGTTAACTGATTTAAAAGGGAGAAGAAAAATAGTGGTCGATTCCAGGTGGAAAGTGTTTCTCATCCTCTCCCCCCTTATTTGTTTTACCTTCTTCTACTTTTCTACACGTATTAGCATAAAACCAGCCACTGCCGAACTGAGGCGGCTTTCCTTTTTACACAAACATACACACACACACACACACACACACACACACACACATACCAGCAAGATCTCCCCACATTACTGGCCATATGTAAGCAAGACCAACAATGGAATAGGGGGGGAAATAGAAGCATATTCTGTTAAGTTTAGGCGTTACAACGAAATTGCGTCGGTTATTAAATAAAGAATGTATGTACAAGACCACGTAATACCCATTACCACATGTCTTTTACGCTTAAAAGCCCTTTAGAGCCTAGTATGAAACCTGTGCTAGACAATATATTTTACATATTTACAACTCTATTAAACTGTAATATTTTGATTAATTAATTTATAAACATTTGCAATAAATGCAATTGTTAATTTTTACATATTTTCTGGCAGTTTCATTAGAAATTAGATTGTTTTTTTTGTTTTTTTTTATTTAATTTTTAAGTCAATCAAAAGGCTTCTGCGAGAACTGAGTTCGATTCTTAATAAAGATTAAAAGTTCTTTATAGAAAAGTACGTATTCTATGTGACTGCGATCAAGAGATCTGATTTTCACTCTGAACTACCTGGAAGTACACGTCCAATTAATCATAACTTTTATCTATTATCTATTTAACTGATATTACTCAGCTATCCAGTTTCCTAAATTGTTTTCATAACATTTAGATAGCTGAAAGAAGTATTGAATGATGTTCTTTCAATTTTTCAAGACTTAAAACGAAAATATTTAGCATTTATGATTTTATGCGTAGTAGCATGCTTTATTTTGTTGGTTCTGACAGATGCCAGATTCTCATCCATCGTCAGAGTGAGAATATCAAGTTCATCGTGGAGAATTGATTTTAACCTTATGTTTTTGTCACGCATCATACTGGTTGAATAAAAAACAAAATAAAAAAAAATTTAAAAAAAAATGAAGCGATGTTATACAGCACTGGATCTAAATACATATTAAAAACATTTAGCAGTTTTTTGTTTATTTTATTAAGGCATGTGAACATCTGAACAGAACCCTCATGGCTGCATCCTTCTGAGTGCACTACCGGCCGCCGGGAAATGATATGTAATGTTTGTAACGCTACAAACCGCCGCGTTACAAGTTCAGTACACTACCAATGAGCTAATCCCGAATGCCCATTTTATTATACATGATAAGAAGTTGAACAGGCAGCAACATAATATGATTCACTATTGATTCAAGTAAGGCACCATTTCTAAGTTAACGAGAAGGAAAAGTTAATCATAATGTCTACTAAATTCGTTAGTAATGTACAATAATATTTTCTTAAAGTCTTATCATCGCTATTACACGTTTCCCATTAACTACTCTCAAAAAAAATCTAAAAAAATCTGATGTGAAACACTCACACAACTTTCTCTTACTCCAGTTTTCAAAATTATAATTGACTAATTTTATAGTTAGTGTACCAAATTTAGTGAAATTCATCGAAAACTGAAAAAACTGTTCAATAAAAGCGCACTTCCGGTTTACTAATTTTCTTGAAACTCGGAATTTTGGCCATCTATTTATTTCTAATTAATTTTGTTTGGATGATAGAATTGTATAATCAACTATGATAGAACTTTAGGGAAAAATATAAACCCCACCCCTCCCTCAAAAGTGCCCTTAAATTAATTTTTCCTGAGAAATGTTTTAAATAAAAGTTGTACATCTTTGTATGTGTAGTTTATATAGGAAGTTTCAAAAAAAATCGTCGGAGGCATTTTTGAGAAAATCGCGAAAAAGTGAAAAAAATCATTTAGTAAAGTGATAAAGTGATAAACACTTCCGGTCATCCGATTTTTTCAAACTCGGAATTTCAACAACATATTTCATTCTAATTAACATTATTTAGATTACAGAATTGTCTAATAAACTGAAATAGTACTTTAGATGAAAACCTAACACCCCTTCCCCCAGAAGTGCCCTTAAATGAATTTTCTCGGAGAAATGTTTCAAATAAAAGTTGTAGCTGTTAGTATGTGTAGTTGATATACCAAGTTTGGAGAAAATCGTCGGAGCCATTTTTGAGAAAATCGGAAAAACGTAAAAAAAACAACTAGTAAAGTGGTACTTCTGGTTGAGGAATTTTGACAGTTGACCCACTGTCGGATCCCATGGTGATAACTAGATCCGTCTATCAAGTTTGAACATTCTACGATTTTTCGTTTTTGAACTATGCTGTTCACATACACACACACACAGACCATTTGCTAAAAACCACTTTTTTGGACTCAGAAGACCTCAAAAACGAATATTTTCAGTGAAAACTCGATATCGAAAATTTGACACAATTAGAATATTTCCTCTTGCTAGGAGTAACAAAACATGAAAGGATTCAAATCCATTCTTTCTTTTTGCAACAAGAAGTATATTTTTGCTGATCCCTTCGATTTCGGTAATGGACCGATTTTTTGTGATTGAGGTTGTATTTGGAACACCTCCATTAATCTCCGCTGTTTAAGATTAACATTAAAACTATTCGCTACAAAAAGTGGTCCACCACTGAAAGATGGAATTCACTTTTGTATAATTCATTCCTTGCATTAGAACACTGTTGCCATAGGTTTAATGATAAATATTTCACTCAATTAACGAATCATTAATTAATGATTGTAAACAAATTGTGCATTTTGTTATGAAACCATGGATTTTCATTCAAACATTTCACAATCATGCCTTTATTTAGTAATATCTTAAGTAATAATACTGTTTCTAATTTATTAAGCAAGAGTTAGTAAAACTGAGTTATACAATGTTATGGTTTCTATATAGTATTAGGTGATAAACCTCTTAGTACTGTTGAGAAATAGCAGCTAAACTTTATTTATTGACTGTAAGGTGCTGGCTGCACTCTCCTGGGTATCCCACTAAATAGTATAACATTTCCAAGTTCTAACTTTAAATTGAGTTCATAAACTTAAAGGAATTAGTTTCAACCTAAGAACTTCAACTTCTAAGAATGATATGATGTTAGACAATAATTTGTCTTATTTTCAATTTATTTAATAAAGTTTTTATTTTTAATTAAGGATTCTGTTAAAGTAAATTTTTCATCAACGAAGGCAAATGTGTATGAGCACATTCGTGGTTGCATCCTGGAAAACCATTATTCTTACATTGAGCTCTGCGACAAGGTTGTTCCTTTTATTCTTATATATCTGAACCTATAGATAATATGTCACTGCATAAAGTGGGAGGCAAACATAGAATAAGCAGCGATATAGTAAATTTATAGGAAATGGTTATCCAATTCTGTTGCGGAGCAGAATTATTATGTGACCGATAAGGATTCTTAGGAACACTAGTAATCTCAATGGTTGAGTCTTAATAAAAAAAAGCTAAGAAATACATTCATAAAACATTCATTTCACATTATTGTTTTCTATAAATATTTTCAGATTATTAAATTTTAGATCATACAAAAATTAAATAAACACTATAATTTATTTGTTATATTATATATACTGTTGATATATTTAACAGTATAGTTAATAGCGATTAGGGAAATTTTTTATCAGGGAATTTCTTAGTGTTAAGAAAAGACTTTTTTTATTTTATTTTTATCTATTCTTCTTTTATTAGATTATTTTTAACCCTAATGTCTGTAAATTTTTAAACATTTAAATATATCCCCTAAAATTAGACTACTCCTTTCATTTAATTTTTTTTTTTTTTTTTTAATACTTTGTTCTAAAATTGTTAATTTACATATGTGATTTTTCTTTGTTTATTGTTAAATATATTTTACTTCTGTTTTGTTTCTGTTTTTGTAAATTATTGTAAACTTAAAAATGAAATTTAATTACATTCCTTGTTTCATTTCATCTTTAAAGCTATTAATAAGTAGATATTTATTTTACAACAGAGTAAAATACCACTTTTACCGATTCGAGTTCAAATTTGTGACACAAGATTTGCGCCACCTTGAGTTGCAACTGTACGATACTTGTGAATAGTTTTCTTTACCCTCGTGTAAAAAAAAATTATATTTTTTCTACAACAGTTAAAAGTAATTAATTGTAAAAGGATATAAAAACATTTATGACAGTATGGTAATCTCTAAGAGAATGTTGTCTATTGAAAAGGAGAAGATTACTTTCACAGCAACGTTATAGAACATTTGGTTAAAGTTAGCTAAATTATATTATATTTTTCTGATATTTAATTTATTGTTAAATTGTTTTTAAAATGTTAATAAAAATGTTTAATTTAAGATTTTCTAATTTGTTTTAACATTATTAATATATTTTAGCTAATATCTTCCAAACTTAAAATTTGTTTAATTGAAAGTGGTAACTGGATGTTTTACTTTTAATCTCTGGGGAGATGATTTTAATTGAATAATTGGCGTATTATTGAAGTATTGTTGAAATGGAAATTAAAAATAAAAAAAACTAGAAATGGAAATTCAATAGAAATGAGAAATTTCTATAGAAAATTGAATTTAATGAAAAGTGGTAGACCAATTCCTCCCTCACGTACAGTGGAGTTTATGGTAGCGTTCAACGAAATAAATTTCAAATGAAAGTTTCCAATGAGGTTTTATTTGTGACAAAAGGAACAATGTGGCCGACATTATTATTTTAAATTTAAATTTTACTGTAATACTCAAAGTCTTGAGGTACAAGTTTTCTATTTAACCAAATTATCCAATTTTGCAAATCTCCATATTTACGACCCTCAAAATGCCACAATTTTTTTTTTGGTATTGAATTGGTATTAAACTTGAACTTAGAAAGTGGATATTGAAAATAATTCACTAATTATGTTTGATGGATGATATTGCACGCGGATCTTGATGGAAACAATAACTGAAATCCAGCCATGGGTTGCTTGCGGTTGAAGTGTTCAATGAAACTTGGATATTTTTTTTTTTTTAGCTATAAGCGGGCATTGAATAATGAATAAAGAAAATTGCTTATGCCAGATTCTATAACCATACCCGATTCTAAAAGCATACCGATAAATCTCCTGGATTTAAAATTTGCCCAAATTAAGTGATAGTTAATTTTTTACGCCTAAAGAGGCGATAGAAAATTTGACCAAGTTTAAATACATAAACTCCAAATATTGTATCTTCCAAGTAAGATAGACAAAGTGTTAATATATTTTTTCCTCTGGTATTTTATCCGTCGTAGCATGCATATTTATTCTTGCTGACTGGTTTCGGATTTTCATCCATCGTCAGAGCAAATTCAACAAGTTCGTATAGAGAGTTCACTTCAACGTAATGTTTCTGTTACTTGTAAATAATTATATACAACCAACAAGTGTGAGTAACAAGTAACAGAAACATTACGTTGCAGTAGTGAACTCTCTACACGAACTTTGTGAATTTGCTCTGTCGATGGATGAAAATCCGAAACCGGTCAGCAAGAAAATAAATATGCATGCTATGACGGATAAAATACCAGATGTTATCCAGCATTGCGGATCCATCCACATATTTTTTCCACTTTAAATTTTCAAAAAATAAAGTTGGAAAGTTGTTTTTTTGGAAATATATTTTTTGGATACTTTTGCAAGGCTAGATCTTCAATTTCGAAAAAACCAGCATTTTTTTTTTTTCTATTGCCATCAGTTTATTTGAAGTAACTCTGGTTAAAATTCATACCAAGGACCTAAACATTTTTTTACAATGTGGCTTTCCAGAAATTCATGGACGTATACCGAAATTCGAAAAACGTGGTATCTTGGGACAGTAATCAAGTAAAACCTGAAAGATCAAATTATTCAACATTGTCAAATATTGTCTTAAGTTTTAATATTCTTATGAATTTTTGGTAAAGTAAAATAATTGAATAAGTGAAAATAAAATTATTGTTAACTAAAATTGAAGGTTAGTTTGGAAATGTCACTCACCTTCCTCTGTAAGGTGTGAACCATCAGCACTGTCGTCCTTGCCAACTGCGCATAAAAGAGGTGACAATTAATATCACGTTGAGGGATTTATGTCTCCTTCTAAATAAAGCTCAATTAAAGCAATAGGAAATTTAGGTTTGTTTCGTTAGTAGTGTTAAAAGATGAACCATCGCACGGTTATGAGTACATAGGCAAGAGTGTGTGTGTGTGTGTGTGTGTGTGTGTGTGTGAGAGAGAGAGAGAGAGAGAGAGAGAGAGAAAGTAAAACAGTTAACACTAGATAGCAGATAATGACAGTTTACAAGTATAATATGGAGTAGTGCCATATTTTACAAAGTATGCAGTATATACTGTATCTGTTCCTATCGTTCGTACACGCACGCACAAACTAACACAAAACAAAAACACACTTCACACATCACACTCTCTTGCTCCCGGCATAATTCACTTACTCCCTCTCTCTTGCAACTTAACCTTCTATAGCTGATATGCAATGGTAATCACCTTGACAAGACTAACTGTACAGGCTATGTTGATAGCAGGAATTACGTAATGCTTGATATGGATATACGATTGGGGAATAATTCTCCAACAATAGCTTCCTAGCTATTATGGAGAGAGTGGTTTGATTTAGTAGGGCTACGCCCACTTGCAACGAGTATAACTTAACTACATGTTACCTTCTACAGAATAGGGAGTACTGCATAAGTTGTGTAGCGAATAATATACTAGAGTGGATAATATATGAACAAAATTTAATATAATCTAACTACAATGAAATCTCATTGTGGCAAAAATATTAAAATTCTTTCCTTCTTACAAAATTTGAAATTTTAGATAAAAATATCGCTAGTAATTTATTTAGAATCCATTCATATCTTTCTTCCAACTCTTTAATCCTAAGAAACACTTTAACAAGGCTAGAAGCAATCCTCGAGTAGGAGGAATGTCGACCTCTTGAATAAATAAGACAATCGTTGCCATAGATATAATTTGTTATTTAAGGGTTTGAAATTTAATTTCGAAAATAATTTATTCAGTTTAGATTGTGAATTTTGCCATCAAGTTTTGCAGGTGGTGTGATTCACAGAAAATATTCAAGTTTTTTCACTTGGTTCACGAGAGACCCCAAACAGTTCTCTTCTGGTTACGTTTACACCGTTCTATTGATAAACTGGCAGTTTTGAAGTTGAACGAAGAAAACTGAAAAATACTGGTTTTATATTACATCATGACTATTCAGAGAATATTCCCCAGAAAAAGGTGTGTACTTCTGTTAATTTGCTGAGAACTATTCCGTTTGTAAAGTCATTAAAAGTGACTGTGGTTAACGATCGTCTCTTTATCGAATCTAATCGTTTTATTTTTGTCAGGTGAATGGCTTGAAATATGGCCCTGGAAACAGTCAAGGCTATTGAGGGCTTTGACATTTCCTCTTACTTATCCGCAGTCTCTTCGAATGCTTTGCCACGTGACTACTTCTCCCGTACTCCTGCTTCGGTTAAGGGAGTTGTTTAACCTAGGTCATCCCCGGCATTGGTGGGAAAATTGATGGATGAGATTTCATCGTCTCTCTGCAGATTCCGGTATATAGTGCTGAGCATTTGATTCATTCCTTGTCGATTATTTCCCACAACATTTGTGGTTTAAAAAAAGCATAATTAATATGTTGATTTTTTTTGAATTAATTAAAAAAATACGATATTCTTATCCTTTAGAAACTTCTGTAGAAGAAAAAAAATTAATTTCTCTCAGTTATTTTCTAATTATAAGTTACTTTGGGTTTTCGCTACTAGATCACCTAAATTCGGAATGACCTATAGGTGATAGGAAAAATGGTATTAAAAATAGCTCTTTCCCTAATACACTTATTAATATCTATGATTTTATCCGTCTTAGATAATTCATTTTGTGGTTCTGACCGGTTTCGGATTCTATCCACAGTCAGAGTAAGGTTATTAATTAATCAGTGTAGACAGACGACTTCTACTTGATGTTTCTATCAAGCACCACACCGTTTGATTGTATAGTAAAACTAAAGCTAAAACTATTGGAAGACAGTCTAAAAAAGTAAGAAATAATACACTGTAATCAAGTATATTGGAGATAAAATCCAGCGGGACCCAACGCAGATTACTGGGTCAACATCCCATATTTCCAATATAGGTGCAAGATAGAAACATTAAGTTGAAGTCATCTCACTACGCTGATTATTAATAACCTTGCTGCGATATGGATGAGAATCCGAAATCAGTCAGAACCACAAAAATGAAGCATGCTATGACGGATAAAATCATTGATGCATTGTGTCCTAACTACATATTCAATTTTATTAATTATTGTAAACTAGACGGTATTAACTTAATAGGAATTCAAAACCCAATTTTGAAATATCTTTATTCTTTGTATATTTGAACGCTCGGGAAGAAGATTTTTCATAGAATTAAATTGTAATCATAAATGTATTTTAATACGAGATTTCAATGTAAAGGTGAATTCCTCACAGGAATTATCATATCAGGTGATTTGTTAATTGATGATCCCAATTAGAAATTCAAAGGATAAAGTTCTTAATGTAAAAGATTGTAAATTTAGAGATCTTGAATTTAATAATTTTAAACCGGCGATTTCTGGGCGATCTTCAAGGAGATTTAGACCTTTACTGCAAGTATGGGATGCTCAGTCAATGATCTGTGATGTGTCACGCTGGATTTGATCTTCAATATATTTGATTTCAGTGTATTTTTTCTAGTTTTTTAGACCATCTTCCAATAGTTTTATCTCTGAACTTTATACGCCACTGCTAATGATGAAATTTTACTTTTATTATCTCAGTTGATCTGGCGCGTGAGGGATGCAGAAAGTTATACAAAAACTTTGGAAACTAATGTAAAAGTTATTTCTTCTTTTCTCAGTTTAATAATGCTGGATATTAATGGATTCACTGAAATGTTCTTATCCTCTTGGCTCGGCGTTCATTAAGTCTGTTCCCAAGATGAGTTGGATTGATCTAATGTTTTCGAGCCAGAAAGATATCGTTTGAATTGTTAAATTTATTTCACAAACCCATTTCCGTAATAGTTAATAAAGAGTATCTGGATTTCATTATTCCTATAAAGTAACCTGCTTTAGATAAGAATAGAAAGTTTCTGTAGGGCTTACAAAACAGTTTAAATCAGTTAAAAACTGATTTTTGGAATCTTGTATCTTTTAAATGAAATATTAAAATTTTAGAATCTGATTCTAATCTTATTCTTATTGAGGTCTCTAGAAGTTATCTTTAAATTAAAACAAATCGAAAATTATTGTGTTTGAAAATGAGATAGACTTGCTTCTTCTGAACATTGGTTTTACAAGGGTTCACCTGTGGAAGTAGTTAATCAATATAAATATCTGTTTTTTTGTGTTAACTACACGATTATCTATGACTCCTCACTAGAAACAGGGCCTCTTCGGCCAAATTCGGGATAAATTGGTACTAATTCTATTTATTAAGTTTAGGTGAATGTTTTATTATTATACTTTTTTATATTAAGGCGCGTCAACACATCTGTAGTCACTGGCACCCGAAGCCTTCTCAGTGTTACTGCCGGCTTCGGATAGTGTTCTCTCGATACAAAAAACAGTGACCATCACCGGAAAGTGAGCTATAGAAGCTTCTAGGACGAAAACATCTAAGCAGCAGCACTGGATATTACTGAACAATTTTTAATTTCCGCGTGGGAACCAAGCACGCTACCACTGAGCTAATCCCTTCCCTTTTCATTATTATTGTTTTTTTTTTCTCCAACTAATATGACTGATTAAGTAGTTTTTATCTGTTTATTCAAATTATAATGGAATTTGTTTTTAGTATACATACGTATAAGTATTAATACATCAACCTCCGGCAGACGGTTTACCATTCCGTGGAATATTATCGCTAGTTAAGTACTTGGAACTCATTAATGTCTTCCAACTCTTTAATCCTATGGAACACATTCACATGGAAGTATTTGCTGGGCATACTGTCTAAAAGAAAGCTTCCAATCTAACCTAGTGCCTCCATCATAGTGCTAGTCTTCTGTGTCACATGTCTAAGCTAGTTCTCACGGATCGAAACGAGATGACGAAAGTAATTTCCCATTCACCACCTAGGTTTTCACTTTTAGACTCCACTATATGGAGTTTTTGAGTTACACAAATCAATTGATCTGGCTAGCCCCTGCTAGTCCATCCTGGAATCACTTTAGACGATAAGTGTTACCGTCAAATGCTTTTGTAACTCTGCTTTTATCAAAATTTGTTTGAACAAGAAGTTGCTACAAGTACTGTCGAAGTACTAAGCCTTTGCTCTCAAACTTTCGTAACAATACTGATTACTAACTCTGCCTCCTGACCTAAGAGGCTCTCTTCCAGAAAAGTCTTCACATATTGTACACATTATTATCAATAAACAGGGGGCCATATTTACTTTATCAGCTTCTGAGAGAAGAAGAGTTATCCATCAAACTTATGACAGGAGTTTTACTTATCTTTACGTAAGATTAGAGAGGACTGGTATGAGTGCCTTCAAAAAGCGCGAAAGTTGCAGGGCCATAATCGGTAGCTTACCCATTAGGATCTTAACTTTTACTGTATCAAAATATAGGCTGAAATTACTGTAACTAATTTTGTTTTATTAGGATTAAATTCTTCAGTAACAAAAACTTTGCTGAAGTAATATTATTTTAATTAAATAAAAAAAGATTTTTGCTGCAAACGCAGAGAAAACAAAGCTAATTGCTTAATGAAACACATGATTACTAGAGCTACGAGAGTGTATAATTATGTATATAATGAGATTACTTACAAGGACAGGAACCTCCTGTACAATTGGCCGTTATTGAATCTTTGCCATAACAGAATTTTCCACCATTTGATGGTGAAGGGTTAGTACAAGAACGTCTTTTGTGGTGTCGACAATCAGAACCGCAGGTAGTCCATCCTGACCAAGCGCTCCATCGGCCATCCACCGCTGTAAAATAATAATATTACTTCATTATTCCTGATTGTATTAATTAATTAAGTGAAATAGCTAAGATATTTTTAGCAAACCATATATATTCATAATATTAAAAAAATGAAAATTTATTTAAAATTTTCTAAATTTATGCAAAGACACATTTTCAAAAGGCTGCACCAATTGAAAGGTTAATATAAAAAAAACCCTCTGAAGATTATAAAAATACGAATATTTAATAAGTTGATTAAATTATTTCATGAAATAATTGAAATTTCCAAATATTAACTAAAAATATAACCACTCATCAGAGATTTTTACCACGATTATTTGCTTCATTTTATGGTCCACAACCAGGTTGCGGTTATTATCCATCTTCAGAATGTTTTGTTAAACAATGCGTTATCATAGATTACGCTTATGTGAAAATGAATTTCACTAATGCAGTTTGTCATGTCACACAGTTTAACAAAACTCTTCCTGAAGATAGGTACAACTGGAAGCGTCGATGACTATAAAATGAGACATCCTAACGTGTGTCTCATCTCACCTTATCTCATCTCGGTAAGGTACTGGAGGCATTGAAAGGGAGAATTATTAATATTACTTGTATGGGCATTTCCAACCAGATGTGGCTATCTCAGCTTCTTCAAAAATCTTGTATAGATACAGCTTCTTCAAAAATTGCTCCACGAAGTATGCAGAAATAGAAGAGAATAGATTCTTTCTTTTTGTACTAATGAGTGCGGTAGAGGTGGGATAGAATTTTGACGGATTGGCGCCAGACACTCGGAACCCGTTTTCAAGCGAAAATTTACGCAGTGAAAGATGTCTCTAGGCTCTAGGTCAATCTCCGCGGGAAGTATCGGAATCAGGAGATTATCAAGAGATTGATCCCTTCAGATAACCAAGCCGCCATTAGTTAAAGATGCTGGCATGTCATCAGTTCGAAAATGTTGGGAGGAGACACATTAATGTTACCTATTGTGGGTGCAGGCTTGTTGATGTAGATGGTAATGAGATATCATCACACCTTGGCAAGAAAAAACGCATAACCTTCTTCTTTGAGATAAGCAACCTTCTCTTCGTAAGAGCTCAAAACGAGGAGGGTGTCAAAGATCAATGCTCTGGCGAACTTTTTCAGGACTGAGGCGGGCTAAGCTGGGCAACTACGTTTGGAAAAGGTACAGGCTTAATTTCGGAATAGGCTTCATTAATTATTTCATTCATAAAATTCCAAAACATAAATTCAAAGGGAAATTATGATAGAATAAGCCATTGATTTTTTTCATACTGACTTTCTAAAACATCTAAGTTTTATATAAGATAACGCAAAATAATAGTCTATTTATTGGGTTAATTTATTCACAATACCAAACTAGATGTTTATTAAAGGAAATATAATTTTGTTTGATAATAGCCAGGACACACAGTCTTCCTGATTATTGCTTATGATGAAAAGCGGCTGAAATACAATGCACTAAAATTGGTGTAGCCACATACAATGCAGAATACAAGCGTCATCCGCTACTATCCATTCTCAGCTTTCCGGTTTCTACTGCCTACCTTTAGATTTAATAGTCGGCTATACAGGGAAAAGCGAGAGTTAGCTTTTGGCGGATGAATGGGTGTGGGATGAACCATTAATTATCAAAGGGTGAATTAATAGTGGCAGGATGACCTTTTGTGACGAGGTACTGTGTGTTGGCCCCTCACGCTTTCATTCGGACGATAGGGCCATTACTGTAGCATTACTTCCTCTACAAAAGCAGAACACTATGTATTAATCACAACCACAATACCTGGCCGGCCGTTAAGCAAATCTAAAAACAACCCATTTCTAACACATTCAGTTTGTGGCTTTACCAATCTCTTCTAGTGTTAGGACCCTTTATAATAGATTATTTTCCCTTTCCATGACTTATTCAACTACTCCTCTTATTATACTTTTTTTTTTTTTTGCTTTATTATTTACTACAATTAAACTGAATATTAATTTTCATTAACATTTTGAAAATCAATAAGAAGGGGCGCATCAACTTCTAGGTTATTAGCGACCAATAAATACTGGTAACAATAAATTCTGTGGAGATGGGTTCAAAAATAAAAATTTCACAGATTTCCTATCTTTTATTGGCTCTTATTCTAAAATGCAATTCAGAGAGGACATAACTGCATTAATGGAAAATAAATAAGAATAACTTTAAAACAAAGATAAAATGAACAACTTACAGGATATCTAATTAATCCTGAAGGTAGCAAATGTTAACGATATATATACAGGGTGTAACAGCAGCCTCTAGCAATACTTCGGGATATGGTTTGTCACTTTATTTGGAATAAAAAATTTCTAATAAACATGGTCTATCCATTAAACTTAAAGAAGAACTTGAATTCGTTCGCCTTCAAAGTTATTCTTCATTTTGGAAAATTTTCAATTTTCCTACTTTTTCTCATAAAATTGATTATATCTCAAAACGTTTTTGCATAAATCATATTCAATTACATCTTTGGAAAGAGCATTAAATTTCCTATAAGAAACAGAAGTTTTATTTTAATTGAATTAATTATAAGGTTTTTCAGAGACATTAAACTCAACTCTACAGCGCTTCGACCGTTAAAAACCACTTTTCAATAGTATTTTCTTATAAATTTCTTTAAGGCTAGCGTACGGTCCGGTTACAGAAAAAATATCTACATTTCACCAGCTTTCCAACGATAATAATATCGTGGGGTTTCTTTCTTGTTTTCTTAAAGAAAATGCGAAATAAATGTAAAAAAAACACAAAATGAAAATTGAGAGCTGTTACAAAAATATCACAAGATTAATTAATAATCCTGTAATGAACTTTGGAATTGTTATCTCACGATAGAAATTCGTCTAATTCTAATAAACTGCAAGAATTATAAGAAATTAAATTACTATTTCTTCACGCCTGGTAAGTGAACATGTAATGTAGATGAAAACATCAAATCTGTTACAATTTAAAAGGTTACTTGGACATTTTATCATAGGGCGAAAATTTATTTAAGATATGACAAGATTAGCATGGGCAATCCTTGTTAACAACTTTGCAAGTGCTTAAATAATCATTTCTGGGAACTTATAATGCATATTTTAATAGCAGCAGCAGGAGGAGTTGTTTTATAATATATAAATAAATTATTAAGAACATCCGTCAACTATAACGCGAGTGATATTTAATTAAAATTAATCAGAGCAAGCCAAAAAAAATCAATAGTTCAATGTACATTCTTATAACGTAAACAGATTGATAAAATAATAAAAAATTCAGTAATATTGATTAAATTAAAAAACTGCGACCAAAAAAAAATAAAAACACTTTTTGACTCATGATCTATCAATAAAATATTGTAACAAAATTTAGATTTGGTTGTCAAAGAATGACTATGCCACAGTGAGATACAGAGAATACATGTTGTTTATATATTCTATTGGCGTGTTTTGAATTTATGTTATAGAGTGAATCGTAAATCTGACATCTTTCATTCGTTCAACGTGTGAACTTTTCTCTCATTCATTCATTCTCTCACTCTCTCTCACTCACAATATATATATATCAACAGATACAAACGCCCTCCCATATATATATATATACATACAAATAGACATACATACAATGAAGGTTATACAAAAAAATATATCAAGTATTTGCTTGAAATATTTCTTCCCTTGTCTGTATACACTTTCCCTATATTTATACCATAGTACAAACAAAACAATTTCAGATACTTGTCACTTATGTAAACAGAGCAAGGATACATGATCTTCATGTTATTTGATCGGAACCTTTTAATTTTTTAGATTTCGTTCCGTGCAGTAAAAAAAAAAAAAAAATTTCTATCTAGCTGTTACTGTGCACGTTTGGTTGGTTAAATAGATTAAAAACAGCCGTTTCTACTTGAATGTAACTTTGTCGTTAAAATGGTCGTAGCGTTATTGGCGATTGGTGAAGAAAATACATAAACAAAACTCATTACTTGCATTTAAACACAACGTTATATTTTGCTTACTGACTGACCGAGCTGGGTTGTGGGACTGACCTAGCTGATGATGTTGGGTTGTGTTGGAACGTCGAACAAGTAGCGTTAGCAGATGAGCGTTAGTGAGTCGGTTAAGTGGGAGCGGGCTAGATAGATATCTTGCCGGTTCTAAAAGTAGATAAGACTTTCTTGCGCTAAAGATACATTTGGCGGAGTTGATAATTTGAGATAGATGATGACTTGTTACAAGCAGTTTGTTGAATAAAACTTTGAGATCTATGCCGCTGACTCCACAGTATGCTCTTGAAAGCTTGACTGGATGTTTCCTTCTTCGTAGCTTGTTTAGACTTCTTAAAGTAATGGTTTAACTCCTTCTTGCAAGTTCTTAACTCTTCAAATAATATCTGGCTGCTTGCTGAAACCCTCGGATTTCCGGCTTTTTATGCCAGTTTCTCTTACTTTTCGATGGGAGTAGAGACAGCTCCTACAGGGGAGCTTGACTGTCCAAGTTGAGGTTCATTCGCTAAAATATTGTAGTGAGCGAGACAGAGGGGAGTAATGCGTAGTTTAAGGAAGCTTGGTATGTCAGGTAATGGACAATTGTCAATTGTGTCCAGCGATTGATGGTAAACTTTCTCAATAACGGCTGGCTTGATTCTATTACATCGTCCTTAACCTACTTCTTTTACTTGTTTCTGATCAATATCGAATCAAGATATAGACACGCAGTCTGTGGTAACCTGAGTTTGAAAAAAAAAAAGATTTTTAAAAATTGGTCTACGTTTGTGCGTGTGTGATTTTATATCGGAGTATCACACAAAAACTATTAACACAGGAATCTTAACTTTTATATTCGATTTGGTTATTATCAGAGGACTCAACAGAAATTTGGTAATGGTCGAATTTTCGTTTTTCTGGATTTTTTTTGTAAAGCTTCTATTTGTAATAATTCATTTTAGAAGTGTTCTGTGGAAAGCAGACTTCTCTTTAAAATGGGAATGTGGCCTTCCAGCAAAATAGAAATTATTTCTAAAAAACTGAATTCGAAGAAACTTCTTCTACAAAAAATGGATTAAATTATTCTGACTAACGGATTTCACATATTATTGAATTTGATATCTCTTTCTGTTGAATTCGCTAATCTTAAGTTAAGTTTTATTACCATATTTCACAAGAAAAGTAAATTAAATAAAGTTTTGCTGTTTGATGTTTTGATGAACATGACAACCGGGTGATAAAACTAAGTGATGAGGTAATGTTTGACGGAATGTTAAGTTGTTGTATAGTGCACACGTGGGGTATCACGTGGCAAAGAACTTGGAAGTGGATCGATTGTTAAGCACCAACACACAAACATACAATTAAAGTAAAATCTCATTTTCTCTCTTTCATTGGAAACAGCACTAAACAATACGGTGGTTAGATACATTGTCAGTTCGTACTACTACTATCTACGTTTAAAGCAGGCAACATCTGAGAATTGTATAAAGGTTGGGAGTTTGTGAACAGTCACTCACACTTATAAACACACACACACACATGTATATATGTATACAGCTTGGAATGATCTGTTTTAATTAACGTGGAATGTTTGCGGTCGTTCAATGTGGCGGCTCTGTCAATAGACAGCAAAGTGCTAGACCAAGGCTAAGAGGAATTGCATGAAGAGAAGACAGAAAGTGTGATAGAGAACAGAATAGAATATAAGGGGTAAGGGCAAAGGCATTAGTACATGTCTTAGAGTCAAATGAGGTAGTTGCTATAGGTATATTGGTACGGAGAAAGCAACGGCGAAACTCCCGGCATCAATGTACGAACTGGCCGGACCCTATTGCATATCCATGAGCTAAAACCAATACCTCTTACTATTTCTTCCTACCCACACCCACCATCGTACTAGGCTCTGTACCATACCAAATCGAGAAGGACTTCTCCATACCATCCACTTGCTGGTCCATTTCCATCTCACTCTAAATCCCATCCCCTGCACCCCCATTCACTCTTCTAATATCGATCCTTGAACAAATATCAGAAGGGCACAACCAGCTTTCCTACTTCCCACAGGCTGTCTTCGGCAAACATGTTGGACACATACACACATCTGCTATTGCCTCCACCACAACCCATCACACCAAACTGAACATAACATCGCTCATGTTTTCTCTTCTTCTTTTTTCCCCAACATCTTTACCAATATAATGTTTGATACCTGCAGTATAATGTTGACCAACAATCTTTTTAAGTGCTCCTCAGACTTTTCCTTTTCTCTTTAACAACAAATATTTTTAATACAAGATCCTTTTTACTAAGAAAGGAAAATATGTGCAGAAAAAGATATATCACTATCACAAAAAAATTATTTTAGTTATTTTATAAAAAAAATAAGAAAAATTTTGTTTTTCATTTTATACTTTTTTACTTTCTTTTACTTCTGTAGCAGAAAGTATAGTGATTGTGTCAAATTTTAAAATGAAAATTTTTATTAGAAATACAATTTTGAAAAAAAAAAACAGCCTGCTAAGACTACTAAGTGAAAAACAAGGATTTTAGTGATTGGACAGAAATGGAAGTATAGATCTCTGCTTGAGTGAACAAAATAATCAACAAATGAAAAATTGCAAAATCCTTAAATATTTCGTGAACAAAACCTTGGAAACCGACGTGGAGGTTTTGGCCAAAGTCTGTCAATCAAAAGTGCTACTTTACTTACTTTTATCATTTTTTTGCGATTCTGGGTAACTAATATGTCCTGAGGGCCTATAGAAGCATTGTCGTAGATTTTCCTCTAAAGCAAAATTCTGAATACTGTACGGTTCGATCATTTATGCAGATTTAAGAGCCTTATATGTTTTACAAAAAAAGGAAGGAAGAAGTCATATTCGATGAAAATTATTAAATCGGAATTATTACTTTACAGAATGGTACTTAAAGTTTTTTTTTTTTTTAATCAAACTATTCATGACATTTCCTTTTAGCGTGAATTATAAAAAAAAAAAAAAAAAAAAAAAAAAACTGTGTGAAACACTCACACAACTTTCTCTTACTCCTGTTCTCAAAATTATAATTGACAAATGTTATAGTTTGTGTACCAAATATAACGAAATTCGTCGAAAACTGAAAAAAACTGTTCCGTAAAAACGCACTTCCGGTTTACTCATTATCTTAAAACTTGGAATTTTGGCCATCTATTTATTTCTAATTAATTTTGTTGGGATGATAGAGTTGTATAACCAACGAAGATACCATATTAGAGGAAGCTGTAACCCCACCAATCCCCTCAAAATGCCCTTAAATGTATTTTCTCAGAGAAATGTTTTAAATAAAAGATGTAGATCTTTGCATGATCAGTTTATATACGAAGTTTCAAGAAAATCGTAGGAGCGATTTTTGAGAAAATCGCTAAAAAGTGAAAAAAATCATTTAGTAAAGTGTTAAAACAAACGCACCCCCGGTTATCCGATTTTTTCAAACTCGGAATTTCTACAACATATTCAATTCTAATTAACATTATATAGATGACAGTATTGTCTAATAAACTGAAATAGCAGTTAAGATGAAAATCTAACTCCACCCCTCCCCCAGAAGTGCGCTTAAATGAACTTTTCCGGAGAAATGTTTCAAAAAAAAGTTGTAGCTCTTTGTATGTGTAGTTGATATACCAAGTTTAAAGAAAAACGTCGAAGCTATTTTTGAAAACTCGCAAAAACGTAAAAAAAAAACAACTAGTAAAGTGGTACTTCCGGTTGAGGTATTTTGACAGATAACGCAACGTCAGATCCCATAATGATAGTTAAACATTTCAACTTTCTACGGTTTTTCGTCTTTGAGCTATGCTGTTCACATACACTCACAGAACAGAGACAGACAGACACACACACACACACACACACCATTTGCTAAAAACCACGTTTTTGGACTCAGGAGGCCTCAAAACGGATATTTCCGGTGAAAACTCGATATCGAAAATTTGACACGATAACAATACTTCCTCTTACTAGAAGTAAGATAAAGCAAAAAAAGACTAATTTCTAAAAATAAAGTTTCCAACACAAGAGGCTATAAACGACACAGAATATTTAATTCTTGGGCAAATTTATTGGAATTAATAGAAAGCTTATGAAAAGGATAAGAAGCAAGGAGATCAATTAATAAAAAATATTTGGAACCAAAACTATTAGCGATTAAAAAATATGCAAATTTATATGTATTCCAATGAAGTATGGATTAATTAGAAAATAGATAATAATAAGAATATTTTGACAATTAATATTAAAAAGTATTATATGTTAAATGGTGCTAATTTTGTATAAACAAAATAAACGAGCTTTCGCCCAGAAAGTCAGGCCATTTTCAAAGTGATAAAACACAGTGAATCAGAACAACATTGCAGATTACAATTTTCTGCTAGGTAATTTCTTATAAACTAGCAGTGTTGAGATATAATCTCTATACACATAACCAAAAACATATACACACAACAAATATGTATATAAAATTAAAATGCGTAAATACTAATATCACGTCTTCACGCGTTGATCTAGTCCCTAGTGGCTAGTACATTCACCTTGCGTGGGAGAATTCAGGCTTCGATTCTCATAAGGGCAAAGACGACGTTGACCCAACATCATGAGAAAAAGTGCGAAGCTACAGTTAGTAGCAAACCTTGGTAGCGAATGCCAAAACTAAACGGCGGTGGGAACAGCAGCGGGATCTCCCCCCTCCCCCGAGAAGTGATGATTGGTGATGAACGCAGTTATGAATATAGAATATAATACAGACAATATAGAATGAAGATTGATATTGCTAGTTCTAACGATGGTGAACTAGTGTTGCTAGCTCGTTAAATCTTTCAAGTTAGAAATGATGCTGCAATTGAACTGTACTGTTTCAAGTTTATGTGGTGGCAGATGTTGAGGCTCTTAGATAGTTCATTTGTCTTACCACTAAAGACAGCTTCTAAGTAAGAGATTGGCTGTCGAAGTTGAGGGCCATTCGTCAATACATTAGTATAATGCGTACTTGTCTTGCGCTTGGGACCTTGATTCATTTGCTAATACAACTATCCAATCCAGTTATTGTTTGGCAAATTTATTGGCAATTCCATTTCATTGATATATAACAATGTACATTATCACATCATATCAGAAATTATTTAGAAGCTAGCCAGAATCTAGACTATTTCAATATTTGTATTTTCTTATTAAATTTTGCCTGGACGTGGAACTTCAGTTCAACAAGTGAAATGAATTCTTTTTCTTTTAATTTTCCTTCTTATATAAAGGTAAACAAGTCTATTCGAATATGAGCAATAATGAAATTGCCTCACAGAGAATCCAAAAGACTTACAGAACGAAATTAAAAAACAAACAAAGAATCCCTGGAGAGAGTTTTCCTACATTTAAGAGAATATTAAAATGATTTACTCCCAGACCATTTCAGTTTATAATTTATTTCCTTACTTCTTTTAAAGAATTACATCGAATCCTTGTTTAGTTTGTTGTTCACATTGTTTTCTTCTAAATACATTACAATTCTCAATGTTTATAATGCAAAAATAATTAAAATTGTTATAATAAAGCTAATAGTATAGGGAATGGAGGATTCTTACTCTCTGTTACGGCTGAAAGAGGAAGTATATGTTCAGGTCTAATTTTCGAATAATAGAGTGAGTGTGTTTTAAACATACCTGACCCCTAGTTTCCTTTTAAATAATATTAACTACTTTCAATCACATAATTCCTTATTTATTGCTTTCTCTTATATAAATATTATTCTTGCAAAATTTATAATTATTATCATCAAGAAGATGATATTGATGTTTATTTGTTTGAAACAAAAAGCTCTAATAGTATCAGCGCTCCTTTCATTCCACTTAATATATTTATTTATCAATCCTCTATATGGTATTCGACCCGAACTCACTTTCCTTTTCCTCTTCAATGCTTCTAGGTTCTATTCCAGAGCTATTATCGTCACTTTACCTTCAACATCTCCATAACACACTTTCAATAATTTCTGGGTTTTGGCACGTCTACTAGTTCTGTATTATTTTTCTTTTTTTTCCCCTTACTTTATTTTTCCATTTTCTTAGGTATTTTCTAAGTTGAATTTGTGAATGGGTCCGTAATGATGGTTAACCTCTGGTATTTTATCCGTCATAGCATGCACGTTTCTTTTATTCCTGACCGATTTCGGAGATCTTCATCCATCGTCAGAGAGTAAATTTATCAAGTTCGTGTTTCATTTCAACGTAAAGACGGATAAAATTCCAGATTTTTTCTAAGTATCTGTTTTCTTGCTTTACTTCTGTCAACTATTTCTTCATCAGAATGTTTCTCTCTATTTTTTGACAGTTTTTAATAGCACCAATATCATTTTTTTATTAGGACTTATTCAATATCGTCTTAACTTTTAGCCTTGTTACATCTACTTCATTCAAAGAATCTGTAATAGCTTTGAAAACTTTCTCCTCATTTTTAATTTTTTGTGTGTAAGCTTCTTCTGTGAAATTATTTTTCACATCTTCACATTCTTTTTCAGTTGTTTCTTTGACGTCATTCTTTTCATCTGTAATTATTTTGTCAGCTTCTTCTATACAATCTTTTATTTCTTTCATCTTCGATTTATTTGACATCTTTCTACTAATATTTAATTTTTTTCAGCTCTTTTTTCCCAATATTGAAGACGCATTTCTTTTTCGCGTCCAACTTCTTTTTTCAAATCTTCTTTTACAACTTGCATCTCAGCAACAGCTACTTCTTTGAAATTTCTTTTCTTTTCTTTTCTTGTCTTCAATTTCTTTTCTTTTTCTTTGTTCTTTCTTCTAATTCATACATTTCAAGATCAGTTTCTTCTTTCTCATGTGTTTCTTTGAATTCATATTCTCGTGTTTAGTATCTTCATTCTCAGAAATTCCATTCTTCGAAATTATTTTTCACAGTGTCACAGTTATCGGTTAGACAGCTTCTAACTAACTAGAGACTAATTTCGGTTTGCGCTGAGCTGCTTTCTATCTAGAAGTCTCTACCGCTCTTGATAAGCAGTGATAGGCCAGAGTTGTCCATAAAGATTGAACACTACTGCCCTATGTCCAGCAATCTACTGAGAAGTCTCCGAGGGGCACCATAATAGATCTTTCAGTTAGTGCACTACACAATCTCCTAATAAAATCTAATCTAATCTAATCTAACCACTGAGATAATCTCGCCACTAATCATTATTATTATTATTATTGATTTTGAAATATGTTATGCAATACAATGAAGTTTAATTGTAGTTCAGAGTATTGTTTTTGGTATGCAAATCCTTAATTTTATATCTTTTTGGTTTTCAAATTGCAATTTAGTTCTCAGGCAATAATAATATTTATTGTTCATAATCCTATGTATATCATCCTATAATCACTGGCGCCCGGAGCCTTGTTGGTGCATACTGCCGGCCTTCGGACAGTGTTCTCTCGTTCGGACAGTGAGCTGTAGAGGCTTCTGGAAGAAAAAAATCTAAGGAAGCACAGCAGTACTCGAACCCGGGACCTCCGCGTTCCTAGACTAACGCGCTACCACTGGGCTAATCCCTTTTTATATTAACTTAATTATTATTATTACTGCTGTATCTCCCAAATACGGAAAAAACTGTGCAAAGGGGTAGTTACTCAATACACTTTGCGACAGAACAATATTATTACCTATGTACATATACAACCGCACACACACACACACACATATACATATATATAATTGTTACTATTATTAACATTATGTATTTGTATATATTTTCCTTTATTGGAGAAACTTGAAGGAATTATCTCGCTGATTCTTGCTATTTTAATGGAATCTCAATTAAAACATTATGACCATAATTAGTCAATACTTTAAAAATCAATAACAGAAGTTTATGAATTTAAAAGTATTTGCAATTATTCATCAAAATTAGAACTGATTATCGCATAAAAAATTGTAATTTATAAATTCATTTCACTGTTCTTTTAGGTAAATGTAAATTTGTGCATTGCATTTGAATGATTTAAATCTGTCTAAAACTCATACATAAATGCCAGGCGGCTTCATGTCCATATAACTTAACAGTGATTACTTATTCAACAACATTATCAGACCCTTTCATTGCATTTCAAACTATATCGAGAGGGGTATGTCACAACTAATTTAGGGGAACGAAATACTGCTTCTAAACTCTCAACTGTATCACTACTCCAGTGTATAGGCGTTCCTTTCAAGCAGGAACATATATGCTTGTGTTATAATATCAAGTTGATATAATATGTAAATTATATTAGCAAAGCATTACCGCTAACAGGTAGTAACGCTCCTAGAATTTAATCAAATAAGTCTCATAATTATTAATATTGCAATCCTCCTATTTAGTTAGCTATACTGAAGTTGATGGGAAAGTTGTAAATCTTAATACAGCTTTCCCTTACTATTTGTACAGTATAGAAAATTCGATGAAAACGATCAGTTTAGGATTCCAAATAAATCTCTCAAATTTCGTTTATGATTTGGTCCGATCAACATCGAGTAGGTACTACTTCATTAAAGCTAAGATATTTGATCGTAGACAACACAAGTTAAAGTCCTTACTGAAGTCCATAGCACAAAGGACCCAAGTCCCATTGACAAAAGGAAGCAACCAAAACCTTTGCTTGTTCTAATATAATGTGGCTAGTAGCAAGGTGAAGACTCTGGCCTTTTATAGGAACTTCTGACAGAAAGTGAGTTGAGACAGTTGAATGCTTATTACAGGCACTTTCTTGAATAACTCATTCAGGGTTGTATTGTAAATAGATTTTTCAATAGCAGTAAGCTTTTGAATGTTTGACTGGCTATTTTCTTCTTGGTCGCTTATTTAGACTTCAAGGCTTCTTTCAAATATTGCCATAATTCTTTTGGTGTGTACATACCGTATGTTTTGCAAAGAAAAACATTATTCACGAGGTTAACATTGTTTTAACTCTCAGATGTGGAGCGCCACATCTATGTATGATGACCATGAAAATTTAAATTTACCTGATACAGACATTCATTCATTCATTCATTATGCACATTTGCTTTAAGTGGTTTAGTTATGATGAATAGTTTAAACGTATAAGGAGCAATAAGGCTTGAAGTAAAACCAGTTGCTATTTGATTAATGTTGGACATAATGCCGCAATGAGGGAAAGATCGCAATCAATTAAACTTGCAATTTCATATGTAAATTTATACAGGCCGCTCTCTATGTGCAGAAATGGTAATTAAAAGAGAAGTGTTCGCTCTAAAGGAAATTGTTAATAATAAATGTTAGGCTGTAAGCTTGACTACTTCCCGAACTTGCATTTAAATAAATGTATTGATAATATGTATTAATTTTAATATCAATTTTGAATTTTAGACAAAAATGTTTTTAGCGAATGGTGTGTGTGTGTGTGTGCGCGCGTATGTGTGTGTGTGTGTGTGTGTGTGTGTGTGTGTTAACACAATATCTCAAACACGAAACATAGCAGGAAGCTCAAACATGGTATTCCGTTTTGGTATTATTACTGTATCAAACACTAAGGTTTCGGGTAACCGAATGTGGCACTTCATTGAATATTTTTTTGGGATTTCCAATGATATTCTTTAAACTTTGTATACTATCTACGCTAAGGCACGCTAAGATTTTCTTGGAGTTCCCTCAAAGACTCGAGCAAAAAAAGTGGACATAACGCCACAACTGTCCTAGGCCTGTATAAATTACATTGCCTTTTAAGGAACCATCTTCATAATATGGGTGTCTCTGCGGATTCACTTTGCAGTAAATGCGGCCAAAAGGATGAGACACCTTTTCATCTACTTGGAGAGTGCGTGCATTATGATCTGCAGACGATTCCTGAAATTTGGCGCCCCTATTCTGGAGCCGAAGGCGAGATCAGAAATTTCATTCGCCTCAGCCCTGGCGTTTTTTTTTTTAATGATACAGGGCTGATGTGAAGCGTTTTACGGAGTGCACAGTCGTGGTGTAAGTGCCGAACCTTTATGGAGGGCCTCGGGTTCTAGATTAGATTAGATTAAGTGCTTTCTAAACACATAAAGGCCTATCACTTTTATTTGAGAACTTTTCCTGGAATAATTATTTTTTTTGGGAGTTCTGGGGGAACAGTAGCGTTAAGCTCTCCCAAAATACAACTTCAGTACAATCAATATCACAATATAATACCAAAAGGGCGACTTTATAGAATAGATAGATAGACGTTTGAGTAATCTTGACATTTTCTCTAGATAGATTTTAATTAAAGTTGGAATGCTTATTGCAATGATAAAAACTATTACTTTTTGTTTGAAACAAATCTCCGAAAAATTGTTTTTGAAAGGATTTCTGCGGAAACTGTGAAATGCAACTGTGAAACTGTAAATTTAAATGATAAATTTAGATTTGTGCAATATTTTGGCGCTATTTTTTGAAAAACAGGGTACAAATATATAATTTCTACCTTCCATCTGGGGGCTGGCTAGTACCTGCAACTCTAATATTGTACCGTACCTTCCCCCAATATACTTTTGTTAAGGCAAACTGATTTCAAGTTTAAAGAATATTTGTTAATTTGAAATTTTATTATCTATAGTAGGAGGGAAAGTCCAGTGAATATTTAACAACCAGAGTTTTCTTTAATTATTATTTTTCTTTAAACCTTTTTATTTAATATAAAACTTCGATTTACAAAAAAAAAAAAATATGATGTGAAACACTCACATTACATTCTCTTACTACGGTTAATACAATTTAAAATTGATAAATTTCTTTACAATTAGTTATTTCTACTTAGTTGCCCTAACATAAACACAGAAGTAGTGGGGTTACATATACTTATCTGTAGGAGGAAGTATAGTAAACTCCCGGTTTGCGGATTATCCGTACATGAATTTAATTTTAAAAAAATCTGGTGTGAAACACTCACACAACTTTCTCTTACTCCTGTTCTAAAAATTATAATTAACAAATGTTATAGTTTGTGTACCAAATTTAACGAAATTCGTCGAAAATTGAAAAAACAGTTCAGTAAAAGCACACTTCCGGTTTACTAATTTTCTTAAAACTCGGAATTTTGGCCATCTATTTATTTCTAATTAATTTTATATAGAATATTTTGATGATAGAATTGTATAATCAACTATAATACCACTTTAAAGGAAGCTGTAGCCCCCCCCCTAAAAGTACCCTTAAATGAATTTCCTCAGAGAAATGTTTCTAATAAAAGATATAGATCTTTGCATGTTTAGTTTAATACAAAGTTTCAAGAAAATCGTCGGAGCAATTTTTGAGAAAATCGCGAAAAAGTGAAAAAAATCATTTAATAAAGTGGTAAAGTAAACGCACTTCCGGTAATTCCGGTTAAATCGGAATTTCAACAACATATTTAATTCTTATTAACATTATTAAGAAGGCAGAATTGTCTAATAAACTGCAATAGCACTTTAGATGAAAACCTAACTCCACCTCTCCCCCGGAAGTGCCCTTAAATGAATTTTTCCTGAGAAATGTTTCAAATAAAAGTTGCAGCTCTTTGTATATTATGTAGTTGATACACCAAGTTTAAAGAAAATCGTTGGAGCCATTTTTGAGAAAATTTCAAAAACGTAAAAAAAACAACTAGTAAAGTAAACTTCCGGAGGAGGAATTTTGACAGATAACGTACTGTTAGATCCCATTGAGAAACGTAACCGGAATATCAAGTATCAACTTTCTATGGTTTTTCCTTTTTTGAGCTATGCTGTTCACATACATACACACACACATACATACACACACACATACACACAGATAGACACATACACACAGATAGACACATACACACAGACTATTTGCTATAAACCACTTTTTTGGACTCAGGGGACCTCAAAACGGATATTTCCGGTGAAAACTCGATATCGAAAATTTGACACGATTACAATACTTCCTCTTACTAGGAGTAAGAGAAAGTCAAAATAATTATATGTATTTTTTAAAAATATTTTCTTGCTTTCATGTTTACCACAGTGCACGTGTTTGTATTTTAGTTGTTTAAAGTGGGTGGTGGGGTATCTGAAGTCAGCTGGTCTGGCTTTAGTTAGGATTTTTTTGGATTCTATCAAGCCTGAGACAAGTGAAATAGTATCTGAAATAAGTGGATTAATGGCAAATTTAGATGGTTTTGAAAATGTTTAGATAGTGAAAATATATAGGAGTGGCTAGAACATGTTTCATGTTCATGGAGGTTTTCAGATAATGAGTGACGCGGATATTATTTCCGATCTCATTCAACCAGAAGTGTAAGAGAATGAAGCTGGAAAGTGGAGAAGAAGAAATTATCAATCGCATTAGTCACAACGCGGTCCTGAATTCTGTTGACACTTTGTTGGAGTACATCGACAAATGGGAATTCGAGTATAACGACATAATAGCTCTTAGAAAAATTCGAACTGATATTAAAAAAATCATTAAAAGATTCCTGCTAACAAACCATAATCACAGATTTTCATAATAATAATAATGAGCATTAAACATGTTAAAATAATTGTCCGCCTTAGAAAGGTATAATATGTTGTATTTTAGTAATAAATATGGTTCGGATTATCCGTGTTTTTCGATTATCCGTGCCGCCCCTCCCCGCCATTAGCCTGGATAATCGGGAGTTTATTGCAGTTGAATTGATTACACTGTAGTCAAGAAGAGAACGCGAATACATTGAGCATACCCAAATAACATTTGAAATCTAATTCCACAGTCACATTTTGAGTTGGTATTTTTTTTTTTAATTTAAGGCGCGTCAACATCTATGGTCATTATAGCCAGGAGCCTTCTCAGTTCACTGCCGGGTATCCGGACAGTGTTGTCTCGATACAGACAACACTGTCCATCACCGAACAGTGAGCTGCAGAGACTTCTAGAAAGAAACAAATCTAAGGGTAGCATTGGACTCGAACCCGGGACCTCCGTATGGTAGTCCAATGCGCTAACCACTTAGCTAATTTCTCCCCTACAGTTGGTATTAATAAAATTAAGTTTTTCGGGCAAACGTTGTAAATAAAAGTTGTTTTTTTTCCTACGCCTGATTCTAAGGCCCTTTAGGCCATAAGACGTGTTCTAGCAGTCCAATAAGGATCGTCGGTGGCGCATTCGGCGCACACGTCATCCAGTCCTGAGCAAGTAGACAGGTGGTAAATAAAGGTGATGCGCTTATATCTGTGCAATTTATTGTAAATTGCAAAAAACTCACAAAACCTGTAAAGCCACTTTTTCCAGTAAATAAATTTAAAAAAAAACTTGAAATACTATCAATTTATTTAATATATATTATATAGTAAATAGGTTATAGAACCATACTGAAATTGTACTTGGAGAAAAGTTTAACAGTGCTGCCACCACAGAAGTTCCCATAAAAAAAAGAAGTGTTCCCTGGATAAATTGTTCAAGTAAAAGTGATAGGCATTTATGTGAAGTTTAAAAAACAAATGACGACTATCTCTTAATTCATTAATACAATATATTTGACACATTTTCTTAAAAAAATTGCAATTTTACAAATTTTTAGTTGGCCTTGGCCATACAAAAGGACGTAGGTTTTATACATATATACCTGAGAATTATATGTTTGACTGTGCCCTTTGTCTTAATCAATAAAGCTTGTAACGGCAGTTTTGAAAGTTTAAACATGACTGACAGATTTCTAAAAATGTTTTTTCTGGAAAAATGTTACAAATAAAAGTGATAGGTACGTTTTTATCTATGCAGTTAATTATTCCAGGTCTAAAGAAAATCGCCTTTTTGGAGTAAAATTACCGAGTTTGAAGATAATCGGTTTACCGGAAATGCAACTTTACTGAATAGTTTTTCGACGACTATCACCATTTAACGAACAAGTTTCATTAAACTTGGCATGTAAACATACATGCCCTATCACTTTTGTTTAATACATATTTCCAAATAAATTCATTTAAGAATATGTTTTCCTTTAAAGTGTCTTCAATTTATTATATGACTCTCTAGCATTTATATAATATTAATTAAAATTAATTGTTTTGCCAAAATTATGAATCTAAAGAAAATCAATTGATATTATTGAATGATTTTTTTATGATTTTTGTTCTTCGTAATGCCAACGGTTTCAATAAACATGGGATACTAACTGTACCAACAGAAGGCTCATGTAATGGAATCAGTATTAGATGTAATGGAATCGTTTGTTGTGTGATTCCTGGAATAGCAGATGTCTTGAAGAGGGCTGAAGTTAGTTTGAGAGATTTTGGGAAGTTAGTGCTCGAATAATTAAACGGTTTATATAAAAATAACTATAATTGAACAATAATTTGAACGTTAGAAATGGTAACTAATAATTATAATAAAATACTTAGTAATAAATAGAAGATAAATTAGAATGATAAAATAACTGAACTAAAGTGCACAACTAAGAGAATGATAAGTTTGAATATAACTGTGTATAGACGCGTAAACAGCCGCTCGTGTATATAGACGTGCTCGTATGGTTGTAGATGAAAATAATAATAATCTCGTCGTATATGATAGAGTTTATATAATACTGTTGTTCACACTCACACCAAGCCATCTGTCCTAGTGTGCGACCTTCGTAGTTTGGTGACCTTATTCAGGTCATTTCAGTGGCCAACCTTATCGCGGCGCTTGCTTATTGATGTACAGTATTGATGAAAAGGCTTTGTTAATCGTTTGCTTGACCGCGGCTGTCTTGAAGCCGGCGGCCGGTTGCTGGTTATACTTTTATTACTGCCACCCTTTGTTAAGGTAGCAGCTGGCTGGAACCACTAGTTGTAAATTATTATTTCTTTGGTGTTTGACTTTGCCGATGTCATTACATCAATTTATTTGGTATACCAACTTTTACCTATCAATTCACTAGCATTTAAGTTTCCTTTGTGGAGAGGTTTTACGAGGCTGGAAGGGGTCATGACTTCCTTAAAAAATATTGAACACTTCTAAAAATTTAGTGAAAATTGTAAGATTGGAAAAAGTATGTCAATTATTGTACTATATAAATTGCAGTAATAGAAAGTTGTGTGAGTGTTTCACACTAGATTTTTTTTTTTTTTTTTTTACCAAATGTTTTTATAAAAAACAAAATCTCGAAAGTAGAAAAACTTTTCAGAATGTAAAAACCCAAATAAAAGAAATTGTTAAATTAAAGAGAACTAGCGAAGAGTGGTGATAGAAACAACAGGAAATAGTCAGAGTATGTCCAATAATATGTTGTCCAATACAGGAATACTTTTAAACAAACTATACTGTTTTCTATCAATACTAGTGTAGAGAAAGAAATCGTTCTAGTTAATGAGCCTGGAAGTTGCATTCAATACTTCCCAAACTGTCTGGCTCAGGTGTCCTACGCTGTAAAGATCGGTGCCAAATAGGAAGCAGTATATTGTGCACTCTTCTTATACAACCGTACCACATTACCAAGCATCTCTTCTTAACAGCATCATCCTTCTCAATTTCCATCATGTACAACATTCAACAAACGTTCTACACACTGTCTGCACACGCAAGTATTACAAGTTCTTTTCTACCCGTCATCAGCTAACCTCAACGTTCGAAACTAGTAAACATTGTTTTTTTAGAGATAAAAAAAAAAAATCTCTAAAGGCTATAATCAATCCGTTCCTGATCCAATTCAATTTAGTTCACTGGCAAAAGAACCCTCTGCAATTTTGCCCTATAAGTTATACAAGTAAGTACAAGAGATTTACTTTACGTACTGTGTGGGTTGTTTTATTTTTACCAATCTGGTTTTATTTTTCTTTGAAATCTAACAACTAAAACATAACAGGATAGTTGTTTTTTTTTTTTTTTTTTTTTTTACGTTTCCAAAACACTGGCAAACTAATCGCAATCATGTCAGAAAGATTGTAAGCCTTGTTTTAGCCTGCAAGTGAATATTGTTCTTTAAATTTAATTCAGCCAGTTCTGCCAACTAACTGAATATTGTTGAGAACAACTACACAAACATGGGCGATGCTTTTTTTTTTCTTATTTAAATAAAATAAAACAACCGAGAGCAAAAAAAAAAAAAAGTAAAAATAAAAAATACTAAAAAAAAAAAAAGAAATATTTATGTCCTTTCCAATATATATACACATCAGTTGTAGAATTTTTATTGTTTAACATTTAACAAGGTATATATTGTATGAATGAAATGTACACAACAGCAGCAGATTGCAACATTTAGGTACGTCTGTTGTTTTCATTAATACAGATTTACGGTCAAACACAGTAGAGAGGAGGCCTTGTGCTACTATACCGCAACAATGTACAACCAAACCTGCACTACGATACCCTTCTGCCTTCACTTTTCTATTGTCAATTCTTTTTTTTTTTTCTTTTTTTTTTGCATACCACCCTTTTTCCGAAACTCTAACCTGATTTCCAAGCTTTTTCACGTATCAACCCAATCCCTATTCTATTGTGCAACAACCCTTCCTCTAATGAATTTAGCGGACCGTAATTGAAAACTTTCAGATTAAAACGTTCCGCATTGTTTTAGGCCTTCTTTTTTTTTTTCAGTGATTTTTTTATCTTCTTCTTTTATTCACATTAACTTTTTGAATAATCATTATTGTTTAAATTATTAATTTAAACTTTTATAACATTATAAATGGAATTAATTTTTGTAGCACCTCAATTATTATAGTTCATCTGGTATTTTATCCATCGTAGCATGTATATTTATAGTGTTTCTGACCGGTTTCAAAATTTTCATTCAATGTTTCTGTTACACTCACACTTGTTGGTTGTATATATGTGTGGGGAGGTTCCTGTGGAAGATGGTTTCTAAATGAATGATGTTCATATCAAAATTTAAATGAATAAAAATATATGCAATACACAGAAATATGATATACAACAAACAAACCAATAAGTGTGAAGTGTAACAGAAATATTATGTTGAAGTGAACTCTCTACACGAACTCGGCAAATTTGCTCTGACGATAGATAAAAATCCGAAACCGGTCAGGAACACTACAAATATGCATGATACGGCGTATAAAATACCAGATGTTATCCAGCATTGTGGACACATCCACATAATATAATATTATAGTTCAGTTTGAACATTTTTATTCAGATTTACGTAATTACATTGCTTTGCTTCATTAATATCTGAACTAAGCGATATTGAGTACACTAGTTATTTAAGAATCGGTAGTGTAAATATCTGGTATATTATCACACACACACACGACTTTCTCATAATCGAATTCACAAATTCTTAGAGGCATGATTCTAAAAACTAGACATTCTATAGCATATTCACTTATCTTTATTGTTAGACAGTGACGGAACTTTAAAATGTAAATATACTGCGTAGCTTCTTTGAGGAACACTTTTCATTGGACCTTTCATATAACATCTTTAAAATTATTTTTTATGAAAATGTTTCAAATAAAAATTAAAGATTTTTATACTATAAATTGCCTGCATGTTCCAGCGTTGCTCGGGCTTTTGGATTTATTGAGAATTAATTGTACTTTGTACTCAAGGAATATTTTAAACAGAAAATCGGAGGACAACTCTATAAGTTTATAATACATGTATATATATAGTAATATGTATAAACTAATAGTATATATTATTTAAATATATATATATAAAGATATATCAAACCTATATATAAATAAGATAATAACTATATATAAGATAAAATACGAGATAAATATCCACTCTTTTTTCTAATGTATACGAGTATTTGAATAAATTAATTCTTCATATATTGTACTTGAAAATAAAATACAAAATTATATAAATAATACAGCATCTTAAAACATTAAATTTGGAAGGAATCCTTTACAGTGACATCAGCAGAAAAATGAAGAGCATCAGCACCAAAATTAAATTTTAAGGTAGATTTGATTCTATAATTTTTTTGGCATAGGATGAAATTTTGTGAACAATAGGTCTGAAATTCTATCAGAAAAATCTATATTAAAGACATTTTCAATTAAAAAAAACAAAACCCACTTATGATCCGATTAACTGCAAGTCACTTATTCACAAATCTATTACTGGACTTTCATTCAAAAAATAAATTAAAAATTTGGATCTGCGGAAAGAAAAAAATGTCCTAAGATTATTGAAGTTTAAGAGACTTTCATACAATACGAAGATGTAATCATGGTTTGGCTAATCTCTGTTACAATTAAGCTTAAGCCGTCACTCATCTAAAGAAGCTTATACTGACATCAGCCTACCACACAGTACATATTTACACAAATCCTTCAAAGCGCCACAATAGCTGAATGGTTAGAAGCAGAGACAACAAAGTTGAGATACAGCCTGGTACCAGAGATGGCCATCAATCAACTAAATTTTTAATTAACTAAAATTCTGATTACATTTCAATAAAAATTTAATCAAACTAATTTAATTATTTTAGTTTTAAACAAATGTGGTTTATTAAATTAACCATTTTTTTTAAATCATAACCGGATTGATTAATTAATCAATTAAAAATATGAATACATCTTTGAGCAAACTAATTTAATTGGATTAAAAAAAAAATAATTAAATGTGGACTAAATCAATCAATTAATCATTTAATCAACTAAATTTTTAATTTAATTTTCAATCAAATTAATTCTGATTTAGTCATAGGAAAAAATTCTTCTTTTCTTCTCTATACTGTGTGTGTATGTGTACGAATATGTGTGATAAAAATATCAAAAGCGAAATATCACAGAAAATGTGAATTCATATTCTGTGAAGGTACCATTGTGGGATCTGAAGCAAAAACTATAGAAAGAACCGTCAACCGAAAATGGGAAAGATGGATTCTATGTCTTAGATCATCCTAATACTTTCCGCAACAGTAATAAGAAGAAGTAATTTATTTAGAATGACTGACAATAATTTCTAATTTGGAAATTATATTTGGAGGAACGTAGTCCACAAAAGAATAAATTTGGTTAAAACTTTTAAATAATTTAAATAACTTTTATATTCTATTAGGTATTTCCGTAAAATAATTGCTTGCATCATTGAATCATCTAGGTAAGGGATTGGCTCAGTGGTTAGCGCAGTGGACTCCCACACGGAGGACCCAGGTTCGAGTTCAGCTGTCTGCCCTTAGATTTTTTTATCCTAGGAGCCTCTACACTCACTCTCCGATGATGGACAGTGTTGTCTTTAACGAGAGAACACTGTCCTGAGGCCGGCAGTACACTGAGAAGGCTCCGGGCGCCAATGACCATAGATATTACGCGCCTTAAATTAGAAAAAAAAATAAATAAATAAAAAAATAAAAAATAAACAAAGTAAGCAATTGGCATATCAAATTGATGGAAAAATGTTATAGTTGTTATCGAGAAAATTACATAAACCTCAAAAAAAATATGGCATTCTATATAGTTGCAATTACGGTTAACCGATTTTGTTCAGTGCTGAAATTAAAGAGCTAATTCAGAGAAAAGCTGAACTCAAACGTTCCCTCGGAAACCAAAAAATAATCAATTGTCTCGGGGGAATACGTTTCAACTAAAAGTAATCGTATCGTACGTGGATAGTATAAGAAGTTTACAATCGTTAGAGGTGTTTTCGAGTATAACAGTAAAATGGCACTTCCGGTTTATAGATTTTGCGCGAAATCTTCGTCAGATGCGGTGGTAATAACTAAACAGATTGCCAAAGAGTTTTCTGCGATTTATCACTTTCAAGAAATTTAATTCACACACATATAATGGGGTTGATAAAGGAGAGAAATGGTCTGTTTGGAATGAACAAACAAAATATGGCTAACACTGTATAATGTAGAAAATGACACTGACTGCCTGGACTTTACACTTAAAATGGTAAGAGTATGGTAGAGTGGTAAAGGGTAACGTAAATGACATGTTGTGACTGACGAGTGAACTCAGTTGTATGAACTCTGTTGTATATCTATCTCCCGACGCTGTATTTATGTAGTTTCTCACACGCTAGTCCAAGAGAGTGGTCCTGTCATTTTTTTCTCTCTTTCTCAGCTACGGATCCTCTCTTTGGATCCTATTACATACACATATATACAGACCATTCGCTAAAAATATTTTTTTCGTGCTCAATGGACCATAAAACATGTATTTTCGATGAAAATTCAATTTGGAACATTTTGATACGATCGCAATACTAACTCTTACTTACCAGGTGTCAGGGAAAGAAAAATTGGGGTACTTCCGAAATCTGAATTTACAACAACATTTGTTATTCATACTGGTAATTTAATGTAATAATAATAATAGAACCAAAATCAAAGCTATGTATAGAGCTCGATACTAAATCAAGCTAGAAGAGGTGAAATTTGGAGAGCTGATTTCCACGATGCCTAAATATAAATAAAACTGATTTCTAATTTTTTTCGCTTTCTTCTGCCATACTGTCGAATACCATCACATTTATCTATATGCAACTTTTAAATGGGATTAATGAAACAATCCTCCACTTATGAAGGAAAAAAATGTATGATATCGTTTATTAAAATTTATTCAAATAAATATGGATAAACAAAACAAAAAAATCTTTGCGGAATGGGAATAAACGATAGACGAGTGTAGATTATAACACATTCGCACTTAGGCCTATACAATGATAGGTGTGCGTATTGTATATAGAGTGCTCGTAGGTACGTGTCAGGGGTGCCTTATCCAGGGTTCACGGGCGATTACACGTGGTACTATAGGAGAAAGCTTTGCCTCCCCCTTTATAACTACATTGTGTATGTGTTTGTGTTTATGTGTATTGGGTGAGTAGGATCCCCCTTTGGCAGAGGGAGGTAGACCCTCCAATACTGCTAATAATTTATCTACAGGGTCCACCCTTCTACACTACGTCTCACCACCATAACTTGGACCTACCGGCCCTCTTTTTCCCCGTATGACAAACCCTTTATTTCCCTGCGAAATGTCCACTATCCCTACTTCTATTCAATGGTTAGAGAGGTGGACAATGGTAGGACAGATAAAAATCTCCATGCATCCTCCAAATATATGTCGTTATTATGTGTGTAGTGTATGAGATCTAGATGCCGCACGTAATTGTTTAGGACAACAGCCTGGCCCAGACGAACTCCTAAACGTTACCCATATTATTAAATAAGTTAAGTGAAACATAACAATTTACAAAATAGATTTAAGCAATTTTGAAGCACTATTTTCAACATTTTTTGTAAAGCAATTTAAAAGATATTCAGTTTTAATTTTACAAAAAACGATTACATTTCTAATAAAAAAAAAACATTATTGCCTATTTTTATAGATTATTTCAATGAAAAATCAACATCAATTTTAAGACCATGCTTTATCAAATTAAGAAATTTAACAAGAGACAAAGATACTGGCGATATTAATATTTATTTTATTCATGTTATTCATAGATTCTGGAAATGGTGAATGTTAATGATGTTGATGTAATACACACTACTGATACTAAATCATAATATTATATTATACGTTAGGAAATTGAGTATATAATTAGAATAGAGCGGCCGAGCGTAGAGTGATCATAACTAGTAGCGTAGCTGGTGTCCGTAGTTAAAACTCTTAGGACTGATTTTTTAGCTATTTTGCCTAGCTTACATAGAACTCGTTGGCCTGTAAAAGGGCTACTTGATGGAGAGTTGAGTGAAGGCAGATGATAATTTCTTAGACTCGTTGCTTTGAGAATTGTGTGTAAACACCAAGATGGTCAGTGGTCTGCGAGCTCTTGAAAGCAGCTTGCAGACTGATTCC
The DNA here is from genome assembly GCA_011037195.1 of Triatoma infestans. Taxonomy (NCBI): domain Eukaryota; kingdom Metazoa; phylum Arthropoda; class Insecta; order Hemiptera; family Reduviidae; genus Triatoma; species Triatoma infestans. The sequence goes on along the minus strand of JAAEAF010000135.1, from coordinate 298,180 downwards.
TGATTGCTTGTTTAGACTTCTTCGAAAGTTGATTTCAGACTAACAAGCTCTGAATGTCTCGTGCTTAAATAACAAAATGTGGTAGTTCTTGAGGAAATTAGGCTCGAGGAAAATTATTATTGTCCTGGGTCAGCTGCATGTACATTCATTCTTTCTGTCCATACACTCTTTGCGCTTACATATTGTTCCTTTCTGACCAATTCTTTTGCTGTAAGAAAGGTAAGGGGACGGATTGGCTGTGCTTTTTGTGCTACCTTTTTCGACCTTTGGTCAGCTTTTTCATTCCCGGAATTCTAGGAAGGGATCCTTTGTAGGGTACTTCATTTCTGAACTTATTAGTTGTCTAACAGAGAGCTACTTTCAGTTAGATCCGTGCAATCTGTGAACTTATTACTAGTTAAGCTTGAATTCCTGCTTGGAATCTATTAAGAAAAACATTTTTCATTTTTTAGTCCGCAGCTTTCTTAGAGCGAGAAGGATGATCTCAAATCAAAATTTGAAGTTATTTTACCTTTCGCCCCAGCCATCTTAAACTTGTTGCAATAAACCCCGGCACCCGCATTCTTTATGTCTTCTTCGGCAGAACCGTCAGTGCAAACTGGTCAGAAAATCTGAAAATGTATTTCCGGCAGGAACTCAATTTTGAATATTTGTTACAATCCTAATACTTTCCGCATTAGAATAAGAGGAAGTAATTTATTTAGAATGACTGACGGTAATTTCTATATAAAAATCATATTTGGAGGAACGTAGTCCACAAAAGAATAAATTTGGTTAAAACTTTTAAATTCTATTAGATATTTCCGCAAAATAATTGCTTGCATCATTGAATCATCTAGGTAAGGGATTGACTCAGTGGTTAGCGCAGTGGACTCCCCCGCGGAGGATCCGGGTTCGAGTCCAGCTGTGCTGGCCTTAGATTTTTTTCTTTCAAGGAGCTCCTACACCTCACTGTCCAGTGATGGACGAGTGAGTCTGAGAAGGCTCCGGGCGCCAATGACCATAGATGTTGACGCGCCTTAAATTAAAAAATATAAATAAATAAATTATCTTCTAAAGGTAATGAAATGTATATATTTTTAACCCGAGGCAAATTCAAGGGCAACTTTCTCATTCTAGAAACCAATGTATTTTTTGCACTTTTAAACTTCTGTACGATTAGTTCTGAAAGTTTTGCTGGAATAGATATTGACGAGAGCTTACAAAAAGCGTACAAAAAAAAACATTAAAAAATTAAGTTATTAATTAAACTGTAAATTCAAAAATATAAATGAGGTAGATAAAAATAAAATTAATAAATCTAAACAATACAATGGAGACATTTAATAAAAAAAAATATTAAAAAATAAATAAAACTCCAGCAGTAATGTGCGTACTTACCATTAACTTCAAACACTCCATCTTGTGGAAGCAACGCAAACAAAAGAGAATAAAGCAACGTTAGACAATGTTCACAGAGCTGTGCTACTAATTATAATATCACAGAAATGAGTTTACACAACAAACTTTGTAAGGAAAGAAACAAAAAAAAAACAAAAAAAAGGAAAAGTAAAAGAGAATGAAACAAACAAATTGCTGTAAGCAAGAGAATAAGGTAGCCGCTAGCAGTGGCGGCACAGAATTCTGTGTCAATGTTGATAATGTGCTTTTAAGGAAGTTTGAAGACGCTTCTAAGACTTTGGGCGGTGCTTTTATAATAGCCGTTATAATTTTTATTTATTTTACGAACCTTTCACTAACAAGGTTTTTCTACAAAATTAGATTTTCTTCTTCTTTTTTTTTTTTTTGTTTTGTAGTGGAATTTATGCAAAATATCTAACAGCTTCCTTAACTACCCTCCTTAACTTCATTGAACAAATATTCTTTCATCAATTTATTATCCTTATTTTACACAATTCCAATTTTAAAACATCCTTCCTTCTTAAATGGAATATCTGATATGTAAAATTATTAATTAATAATCCTTATGAATATATATATATATATATAATATTATGAAACAAAAGGTAGGGATTCATTTAACATCAGAGATTTTATCCATGATAACCTCTCAGATTTCTTTTCAGATTTTTGGAAAGAATGCTCTGTGCAGTCTTTGACATCATACTGTTTACAATACATCCATCCTGAAGATTAAGTTACAGTTTTTTCCTTTTTTTTTTTCTTTTTTTACCAGAAAATGAAGTAGGGTATCACGGAACAAATAATTTCCAGCACCCCGAATCTAGTCCAGAATTTATTTTTCTAAAGATATAAGAAAGCTTATCTATTAAAACAATCTAAAAAAAAAGGATTCCAGGTTTATTAATAATAAAATCTTCGGTAACTTTTAAGATTTTAAATACAATTAATTTCTTACATTAAATTTTTTTTTCCTTTTTCTTTAAAAAATTTTTTGTTTATATGTTAATAATTAACTATAAAATGACAGCAAAAACACTTGTATAGTTTTCAAGATCACTAAATTAAATAAAGCCACCAAAATACTGATGTATAAAAACATAAACTTAAAACAAGAGAGTAAAATATATCTCTTCCATGCAATCAAGTAATCAAGTTAACCAGCATGCATTTAAATTTAACGCATAAATTATATTTATTTTTTATAAGAAATTGAAATAAAAAAGCAATTAAACTTAGGTAAACTTTTCTTTTTACACTTGAGTTCAAATATTTGACCAAATTGAGCGCAGCAAGTGTGTGGCAACTGGATGAAAGTGTAAAAATCACTCAGGGTAAATTATACATTTTTTTACTTCCTCTTACTCCTATAGTAAGAGGAAGTATTGTAATCGTGTCAAATTTTCGATATCGAATGTTCACCGGAAATATCCGTTTTGAGGTCCCCTGAGACCAAAAAGCTGGTTTTTAGCAAATGGTCTCTGTGTGTGTGAGTATGTGAACAGCATAGCTGAAAAACCGTAGAAAGTTGAAACTTGATATTCCGTTTAGGTATCACCATGGGCATCTCACAGTGGGTCAACTGTCAAAATTCCTCAACCGGAAGTACCACTTTACTTGTTGTTTTTTTTTTACTTTTTTCCGTTTTCCTCAAAAATGGCTCCGACGATTTACTTCAAACTTTTTTTATCAACTACACATACAATGAGCTATAGCTTTTGTTTGAAATGTTTCTCTGGGAAAATTCATTTAAGTGCAGTTATGGGGGAGGGGTGGGATTAGGTTTTCATCTAAAGTGCTATTTCAGTTTATTAGACAATTCTGTAATCTAAATAATGTTAATTAGAATTCAATATGTTGTTGAAATTCCTACTTTCAATAAAATTGGATAACTGGAAGTGCGTCTACATTACCACTTTACTAAATGATTTTTTTCCACTTTTTCGCAATTTGCTCAAAAATTTCTCCGACGATTTTCTTGAAACGTCTCATATAAACTAAGCATACAAAGATCTACAATTTTTATTTAAAACATTACTCTGGACAAATTTATTTAAAAGACCACTTTTGAGTTTAGGGGAGGGGTTATGTTTTCCTTTAGAATGCTATCTATCATAGTTGATTATACAATTCTATTATCCAAACAAAATTAATCAGAAATAAATAGATGGCCAAAATTCCAAGTTTCAAGAAAATTAGTAAACTGGAACAGCGCTTTTACTGGACAGTTTTTTCAGTTTTCTTTGTACTATAATGCAAACTAGAAAATTTGTCAGTTATAATTTTGAGAACTGGAGTAAGAGAAAGTTGTGTGATTGTTTCACACCAGATTTTTTTTAAACCGCGAATGCTTTAATAAATTGGTTCTTAATTTTATTGAAAGATACAAACACAGAGAATGTACTTTTCTCTTACATAAATATTTTTGATTTTTTTCTGCATTTTGTTTTTGTTTTTGTAGCGTTAAACAATAACTTTTTCTGCGGTTTCTTTAATATTTGATGGAATATTTTCAAACGAAACGGATTACTCTACTTCACTTCTATTTCGATACTATAAAAAAACATTATTATTATTATTTTTTTATCTATCGCCCTCGTCGTGGCCTACTCGGCCTAGTACAGTGCGGCTTGGTTCTGCAGAGACAATTCTTGTAGCCCTTTTCTCACGTCCTGCAGCACCGCACACCTAAGTAAGTGGTCCGCATCCATTTTTGTCATCCGGCACAATGAGCATATGGGCGAATTTCAGCCACACTAATTCCATAGCCCAGACAATAAATTATAATATATCAATAATAAATTTTATTTCCTATCTGAATAATTTTAAATAAAAAAGAAATAATTATTTATTTTATTTTATTTTTTTATCATTTTTAACTATTCAAAAACTGACCTGATCTTTATTCTAAATTTATTGGATATCAATTCACAGCTTAATCTATGAAAATATATATATATATATATATCAATATGAATAAAGAGTTGACTATTATGGTGTAATTTATTTGTTTCAAACAATGGATGTTGAAAATGTTTATTTGAGGCATTATATACATTAAATTAGTACCCATTAACGAAAATTATATTTGAAATATTGACTTAAAAATAAAAATAAAAAATAGAATAGGTCAGATTATCCAAATATAATTTGCAAGCCTTTTTGGTTTTTAAATTTTTTTTTACTTAAAAGAACTATTCGTCAGTGAGATTAATTAGAAGTCGCTACAATAAAAACAGTTAGTATCTTTGATGTGATTAACGAAAATTATAGACCTTTAGGGTCACCAATCTTAAGAAATTAGGATCGTTTGGATTTAAAATACTTAGAGCAAGGTCCTTCAATTTAAATTTAATTTATTAATAAATTCCTTCAAAAAAAAAAACGGACTAAATGAAAATGAGCCACCTGTTAGAACTGACATATTATTAAATATATTAATAACACGTTATATATATTATTAAATTTTTTTTTTGGCGCATCGACTGCCTTGGCCATTAGCTCTTACACATTGTCCTTTCCTGACCCGTGGCCACACAAGCTGGGATGGCGCATGTTTATCCTACTTGGCATCCACACATAATGCCTTGTCCAGCAAGATAAGGTGGAGCCATAGGTCATAGTGATACTTGCCGCACATCCCCTCTTGTATCATCAAGCTAGTCGACAAGGAGGAGTGTAGAATAGTTTGTACCATCCCTTATCTACTGGAGTTCGTATATTTAGGCTAAACCAAAAGCATTTTTATATTTATTTATTGCAATATATCCATATTTTCAACAAAATGATTGGTTAGTTATAAATCTTATTCTAAGAAGGCTATTTAATGTTAACAAACTAATTGGGCGTGCTGTACTTTTAACAAATGTTCCTGCACACCTTATAAAGTATTAATCCCAAAATGAACTATCTAAACCTTAATGGGGTTGAAATCTTTTATAAATTTTCTTTCAACCTCGAAATGCAGCCTAACCATTCTCGCCAATAAATACACTAACGCTAATAAATGCATTCACACTAATAAATACATTTATACTAATAAATACATTCACGCAAATAAATAAAATACATTCACGCTAATAAATACATTCGTACTAATAAATACGCTTATATATTAATATTATTATAATTTTTAATACTTAACTTATATACTTAGTAATAACTAATACATAACTTAAATTATCCATTTTAATTTTACATTAGTTTCATAATATGAAACATAATTACAGTATACTTATTTTAAAGTAAATTTCGAAATAGGTACTTTCAATAACCATATATTTAATTACCTTCACTCTATGTGAAAATGGATAATTTTCATTCATTTAATTGGGCAACTTTAAAAATGTTAATTTTTGTTACGATAAAGATATTAATAGAACTCTTGATCCTACTTGGGATCCAGAGTTTTTTTTAACTTTGTTTAGACTATAGAAATTCAAAATTTCATAGCGCCAATAAATACTTCAATTTTTTTATCAATTCAATACTGAATTTTGAATTGATGTTTTCTATTCTTTAATATTTGTACATAATTTACAAAAAAATTATGTTTAAAATATTTGTTTGTATACGAATGTTGATGACAAAGAATACATGCATTTCTTCTGTGTATGCGTTGTGGTAAGCAATATAATTATAATATCTAATTAAAAAGCTATGCAAAAATAAATAATAAAAGGAAATCTAAGACAAATGAAATGATGCAAACCAGATTCATGGTATGCAAAATTGCAAATATGCAAATAATATAGTAAACAATTGAACATACTGGAATATGCATAATATAAACAAATACACAAACAACTAGTTGCAATAACATACATAGCACAAATGATAAATCAAAGATTTTATTTGCCTGTATATATCTATGTAAAACAAGGACCACCCGGGTCTTTGTCAAAGGGATGTCACCATAGATAGGAGTGGTCACGTGCACTGTCTATACTACCATGTCACACAGCATAGCTGCTCAGCTAGAAATGCATATTAACAGTTATTCGTCCATGATAATTGTGCTAGGGTCGTCAATAACATGATACTGTTTGAAGGGTGTGGGAACTAGTGTCTGTTTTGACAGTATCCTTTGCCAGTCTGAGTACAGTAAAACTATAACAATGTTGTTAATTGTGACGGTTTTTGGTCTGTTACCATCTTGTCATCCCTCTTATCGTGTTGACAAAGTGATGCACATAATTTTAGCAAAGGGAGAGTGTACAGGAAGTTTAATAACTTGAGTGTAAAGACATTTTACCATTTAAGCAATGTTAACTAGGCTAATTTAGTTACTGATTATCTAAACTATGTCTGAAGTTATCTTGGCTTAAGTATTCCAAAACTAGCTGAACAATCTAAATGAACGATCAACATCAGAAATGCATACTAACAGCTTATGCTGTCATCACTCCTAACTGATATCTTGTAAGGCTGGTTACTATTTTAATAGTACCATTGTTACCATTTAATAAGGGTGGTTACCATTTAATATCGTTCTTTCTTCCCTCTTGAGCATTAATTTTTTCACAATATGCATTATATTTTGGACTGGCCAGTACAAAAGTTCAAAAATTCTAGATAGTTGAAAATGAGAATATATAGGGGAGGTGTTTGATCCATTAAATATTAGTAAATCCTCGTGGTACTTCTTTTACTCCAAAACTCGTATGTTAGAAAGGAGGAAATTTGCAGAACATATGGTCGGGTCGGGCAATATCTGAGTTTGTTTCCTTCATTGTACGCTTCTCTCCTCTGATTCTGACCGGTTTCAAATCTTCATCAATTATCAGAGTTTTAATACTGCAATAGAAACATTCACTTCTATTTGTCACAGTTTTCATCACCCTAACCGACTGTTTATTTATAATATGTCTGTATACATAATAGTGATGAAGGAAGGAGAGTAAAGGTAATTCTGAAATGAATATACAATATTAATAGTTGTATTCTTAATATTTAAACGTTCTATTTCTTCTTATTCCTATTTTATTAATATCTTATGTTTTCATAATTTTTTTTTTTATTAATCTGTTTAATTTGTAAGTTTATTTCTTTTTTAAGTCATTTTATACTAGAAGTTTTTGTTTTGATCAGTAGTGAATTGAATTTTATATTTGTTTTTTTTGAAAAAAATAGAGATCCTACTACCACTATTTTATTAATATCAGTCTCCAATATTTTTCACGAAATATATGAAATTACTATTGCATTAATGAAAAGGAATTAGCTCAGTGGTAGCGCGCTGGACTCTCATGCGGATGGTCAAGTCTAGCAAAGCTGTCATTAGAGTTTCTGTTATAAGGGCCCTGAAGAACGTGTACAGTTCTCTGTACTGTGATGGGCAGGTTTGAATACAATAAAAGAACCTGTCCAGAGGCCGGCAGGCACTGAGATACTTTCTGGTCGTAGATATAATAAGTTTCAGAAGGAAAGAAATTAGTGAGGAAGGGTTTCTAAGAAATAAGCTAGAATGAAATCTGAATGCTGTATAATAAAATTGAGGCACTAAACTGCCACGACTTTACATTTAAATAAGAGATGGAGACTGAGTAAAGAGAAGGGTAGTAGATGGTTGTTGACGCGTCCTAACTGCTGTATAAACTGTTCTAAACGTCCCCTGTAGGGCGCAGCTGTATATATACAGGGTCTCCCTCTCTAGTCTGCCCTAAGTAGCGAGTGAGGTTCTCAATTTTGTCTCTATCTCTCTGCTTTAGATCCATCACTCTCTTCGGATCCTATGACACAGAGAACAATTCCCCAAACAAAACTTCTACTACTTCATTATCCAACTTATATTTCTATTGGCCTCCGATATTGATTCGATAGAAATTTCTTTAGAAAATTATATAATATATTGTCAATTTAGTAAAAATTAATTTTTGCTTTAGTTACAAAATTATAATAAATTTGATTTCGACATTTTTCATTAACATGAGATGACATATAAGTTAAATTTAAATGAGATGAGAATGAGATGACTTTAAGTATATAAACTTAAACAACCTTTTTATTTTCCTCCGAGTCAAATTTTACAAATCCAACAAACGCCAATGAGTTCGTGAAATGAAAAAAAAAACACTAATGAAAAGCACAATGTAATTATACAAATTAAAACGATTCTTAGAACAAATATTTTGTAGGAGAGAAGATAATTTAATGATCAAGCTTGTAGTTAGTTTTGTGTAGTTATGTGTGTGAGAATTGTGTACGATATATGATTTGTAGAGTTAGTGTTGATGAGGACGTTTGTAAGAGGAATGAGAGGAGAAGAAGAAGAAGAAGAAGAAGAAGAAGATCCCCTTCTGATGGAAGTGGTCAACGCCGTTAAATGGTAAGGCCAATAATGGGATTGGCTGGCTGCTGGGTCTAGTTAGAAACAGAAGAGACCTTACTCTCTTAACTCATATTGGCACCACAATCAGTAATGACCTAGAAAAGAGACTTATTGATCTGGACATATCTTTCTTTTAACTTAAATATATATACATCGTATAAGAGGATTCCAGTTATTGTTCTATAAATCTACCCTTTCCTTTTAATGTTTATAAAGCGATTAAGTTAATAAATACAAATACAAATAAAAAATAAATATCATCCTGCAGGTCAGAGATATTTTGAAATATAAAGTAATTTATTGATGGAAAAATGATTTTTCTTAAAAAAATTATCTATATTTAATAAACAAAATGATAAATTGCATATTACAAGAAAGTAATTAAAAATGGGATGAGTAATTTTGGAAGTATATTCTTCCTTTTGCTTCAAAACTATACCCCTACATATAATCAATCAATAATTTGTTAGGCAATGAATTTTCTAAATTAATAATTGCAGAAATAATAAAAACAAAAAACTTTCTTGGAAGTATAAAGAAATTAAAATGTCATTGGTGTGATGAGTTGTTGAAGTTTGTAGTGATAGCTTGTAGTGACTTGAGCGGTTTTGTAAAAGGGCTAGTAAGTATATATGTTTAAGAGAATGAAGTATCAGAAATAAGAAAGTAGTCACCATTGCTAACAATAAATATATTCTATTAAAATAATAGCTACAAGTTATTTGCAAAGAAATTATTAACTTATTAATATCCACTGATGCTAAGAGAGCGAAAAACAAGTGTTCTACTTTTGAATGTCTAGCCCAGACTGTGTTGAAGGAATGTCTTCTAATTGTTCGTTCAAATCCTCCCCTGTGAGAAGAAGGGGTAGATAATGCTGCTAACAAGGTTCATGAACTCTAAAAGACAATGGTGGTCTTCTACCTGGGTTGTCCTTTTTGCCAAGGGAATGTCAGATTTTCTTAATAATTTTGATTATTTGAAATTAAATATATTTTTATATTTCTGGCATCCATCACAAAATAAAAAATCTGGTACGAAACACTCATTTCATACTGCGGTTTTTCTATAAACTCGAATATTTTTTGTTCTCCTTAGGCACTAACGTAAGTATAGAGGTAGTGAGGTATTATATTATTTAGTACAGTTGCCGGTAGAAATTGTATGTTTACACATTAATCCAGCGATAAAAACACTGTACAAACTAACTCAGTAAAGAGAAGGGTAGTAGTTGGTTGCTGACGCGTCCTAACTGCTGTATAAACTGTCCTAAAGACCCCGTACATTTCAGCCAGTAAAATATATTTTTTTTTTTAAATGTTAGTAATAAAAGTGGTATGTTTATATATGTACCTACAGTTAACATTCTAAGTTAAAAAAAAAAAATGTTTATTGTAAACTATGAAAAAATTCTCATATCTCAAAAACCCTACTACACTATAAAATCTCACACATACTGTTTACCAGCTTTCTTCAAATTTGGAATTTTAGCAATGTTTCTAATGTTTATTAATATTATATGAAAGGTAGAACCATAAATTATAAGGAAATCGTACTTTATAGGTAAGCTTAAATTTACTGTTCTCCCCAAACCCCCCAAAAAAAATCAATATTCTCAAGGAAATGTTTCAAATAGTGTTTTGTGTATGTGTGTAGTTAGAATGCAATGCTTAAAAAAATACTTTGTAGCCGTGTTCAACAGAATCACGTAAAATAAAAGCTGTTTCATTATAAAGAGACAGTAAGTTAATATCTAAAAAAAAAAAAAAAAATCTGCACTCTTTTTACTGTTTTAAACAAATTTCTCTTTATAAATGACATATTGTCTGAATTAACCATTAATTTACTGATTATCACAATCCATTAATAATTGGTAAAGACATATCAAATTAACTCCGTTTACTAAATAACGGAAGTGCTAAAAAAAGATTAATGATGTGTGGTAGGTAATATAATTTTAATAATGCCAGAAAATTAATGAATTTCAAATTGTATTAGAAATTTAAAAAAAAAAAAAAAATGTTGCAAATAAGTTGGGCAATATATAAATTTAAACAATAACTACTAAAAATGCGTGTTATAAATTGAATTATAGACTAATTTATTTCCACTTTCTTCTCTAATTTCTTCTCTCAATTCGCTATAAATCGCCATTTTTTTGTCGCCTTCCTTTTTATTTTTTTAACATTTTCTAACTCCTAGTAAAAGAAAATATTGCGATCATAGCAAAAATTTCGGAATCAAATTTCATTGTTTCGGTATTTTTCCGAAAATTACTTTAACGATTTTGTTTAAACTTCGTATACTAACTACATACAAATAGTTGCCCATTACTTTTAATTAAAATAGTTTCTAGGGAAAATTAATTTATTATTGAATATCTTAGTTTGAACGATTCATGAATTTATTTTATTGGATTTGTGGAAACAACTTCCATCCGCCTCAAACACACATTCATTTGCTAGAGAACCACTTTTTCCTATTCAGGGTACTACTGTTGAAAAAATCAATTTTCCCACTTTGATAAGAAAATGTATATTAACTATGGGTATTTCTGAACAGATGTAAGCGCTACAAATCAGATGAGTGTCGCTCTATTGGCTGTACTTAAGCTGAAGTGGGTTTCTATTTCTGTCCTTCTAAGAACAAAACATCTGAGCACCATATTCTATTACAGAAATCATTTTAAATTAGATATTTATTCTATCAAATACTAATTATTAATGCTATCGATAATTTATTAATTAATATTTTTTAAAATATCTACTAATAGAATAATTTTTTTCTGTGTTATTCAATAATAAATTAAAATTTGTTAATAATTACAGAAAAGCAAAGTTCATTCAGTTTTCAAATATCAACAAAGAAAACAAAGAAGAAAAATGCAGTATATGTTTCTGCAATACTTTACGTTCAGCTTTTTATTTGAATTTTTAAATCATGGCTAGAATATTTCTAATTGAATTAGAATCATTCTAAAATTTTTAAAATTCCAAAATTTTTTCAACAATATTAATTATTCTCAGGTATTTTGAAGCAATATTTGAATTAGAAAAGCAGTTTAGCGGTAAGTTCATGACATTTTATTTGAATAAATTGATGAATGAATAATCATTAACTGAAATTTGAATTGAATTACAATGTCATTTATTGATATTCTTGAAATAAAATTTTGCCAATCTATCCAGATGTAACTGCCCCACTATGTAACAATGGGCTTACTTCAGTGTCCCGCTCACTGAATTCTACTGAAATATACTCTGCTTTTGCCGTAATTGATTGATAAGTGCTCTATTTCTTCGTATGTCCCTGAGACGAGCTCCGATTCTGCCTTATCCTACTGAAAGGGCTTACTTTCTATTTATTTCACTGTTGAGATCTTCTTTTTTGTTCATCTTATTGAGAAGAGCTCGACTTAAGTTTTATTTCACTGAGCAAAGCTCCAATGCTGCATTATCTCATTGATAAGAGCTACCCTCTAAACTTATGTGAAGCGATCTCCTCAGTTTATCTCACTGATTAAGAACTTCCTATCAGTGTTATCTCATTGATAAAAGTTCCCCCTTCTATGTTATTTCAGTGATAACAGCTCCCCTAAGGCTTTTCTCAATATGATTCGATCAGAGACGAATAATACAAATACTTGATAATTTATAAACATATTCTTCATATTAATTACAATACAATCAAGATGAATATTTGGGATCGAACCAGAACAGCACTAGAACTTATCTCAGACATTCACTCCTTTAAAAAAGAGTTAACGCAGTGCTTTACTAACAACTGTAATATCAAGGACATTGAAATATTATATCGTAATAAACTTCTATGTAAAATGCAGATTATGAAAAAAAAAGATCCCTCAAAAAGCACGATTAGAATTTGCATAAAGTTAGTTAAATATATTTAAAACTTCTTCTAACAGTTGAACTTAGCCCAACTTTTAGTGTTAAATATCAACAGAATCTCAACAAAACTGAAATTAGAGTGGACTTGTGAATCCTTTGAAGTTATATCTAGTGATGAAATCAAATTATAATTTAACAAAATATCTTATTTCTCTGGAAGTTTATATAAGTTGAAATTATAAATATACTTAATTGTGACTTTTTTGAGTGCTGATATTGATTTTACATATTATTTAAAGAACAATTGTGTTTATTAATTTATAATTATACATTAAATGGAAGTCTTAAAGTAATATGAAAGCGTCATTGGTCTTTTAGTCATAGTGAATTTTGCCGATTAAATAGTTTTCAAGAAAATTACGCACTTCCGGTTAAACATTTTTCTTTAAATTTGGAATTCTTACCAATTTGGAATATGTTGCTGCCAAAAATAAACAATTTTCTTAGGGAAAATTTCAATTAAACTTCTAGATCCGGTATTTTATCCGTCGTATCATGCGTATTGGTTTTGTTCCTGACCGGTTTTGGATTTTCATCCATCGTCTGAGTAAATTTGCCAAGTTCGTGTATAGAGTTCACTTCAACTTAATGTTTCTGTTACACTCACAATTGTTGGTTGTATATATATTTGGGAAGGTAATAAGGTTATGTTAGTTTTCGAGAAAATTCCCACATCTCAAAAACCCCTACTAATGAACATAACCTACAACCAATGAACATAACATAGAACATAACCAACAAGTGTGAGTCTAACAGAAACATTTCTGTTGAAGTGAACACTCTACATGAACTTGGTGAATTTGCTCTGACAATGGATGAAAATCTGAAACCGGTCAGCAACAAAACCAATATGCATTCTACGACGCATAAAATACCGGATAATATGTAGCATTGCGTTATGCAGCAATCCATGTTTATATAAAATCTTGGAACAATTTCTTGGAAATCCGCGACAAATAAACAAAAATAATATTAGTAAATTCCCAAATTCCACTTTGAGAATTTTTACCAAATCTTTGTTCGCATGCGATGGTGGTCCCTAAAAGGAAGAAAAAAATCATTGTTGAGCCCTCTGCAATTTTTTATTGTTGATATATTTTGCATCTTAAAACATATAAATTCACACACATACTCAAACGTATATAGTTCTTGATATTTAGATATACTTCCATTATAATTCACACAACTCACATTGTGTAATGATACAGTTTGTTAATCTAATATATCAATACATCATACAGCTTTTATTTTCTTTTATTCCTTGTTCAAAATATTTATTAACAAAAATCAGAAATTAAAGTCGGAAATCATATCTCAGTTTCAAGATTTAAAGAAAAATTTAGAACGCTAGAAAATAAATGTTAAAAAGAACTTTTTTCATATTTAGAGGTTTTAAAAAAATGTTATTTCCGATAAAACTTCAATTTTGGAAATGTATGGCGATCGATGGTCATAAATTGTAGCAATAAAAGATAAGTAAAAAATAGTAACAATCTATAAAAAAAAAAAAAAAAAAAAAAAAAAAAAAAAAAAAAAAAAAACAGATCTTCATCTAGGAAATAAAGTAGAAATAGTTTTTTCTAGTATTTTAACCGTCGTAGCATTCATATTTATTATATTGTTCCTGACCGGTTTCCGATTTTCAACCATCGTCAGAGCAAATTCACCAAGTTTGTGTAAAGAGTTCACTTCAACAGAAATGTTTCTGTTACACTCACACTTGTTGGTTGTATATATGTGGGGAGGTTATAAGGTTAGTTGATATACATTTGTTCATAACATTGTAATCTCCCCATATATATACAACCAACAAGTGTGAGTGTAACAGAAATATTACGTTGATGTGAACTCTCTATATGAACACTTGGTGAATTTACTTTGACGATGTATGAAAATCCGAAACCGGTCAGGAACAATATAAATATGCATGCTATGATGGATAAAATATCAGATGTTATCCAGCATTGCGGACCCATCCACATATTCAAATGGTTTTTACTCAGTTATTTTCAGCGATTATTTCTTACAAAGTTTTCAATAGTTTCCTACATATTATTTTCTTGATATAATGAAAACAAAATAATTATTTTAATAAAACCAATCTTTCTGGGAGGTTTCAAGTTTCAATCTGGCAAAATACAATTCATATCTTGCACATACAATGATATATTTAACTAAACATTGGAACATTGTATGTACCATACTTAAAAAGTGGAAATTTATTCATTGATTATTGATTATATCAATGTTTATATAAAATGTAAAAGTGTCTTTAGAAAGTAATTTTTCTTATTCATACATCGTTCTGTTAAAAAATTCATTAAATAACTACTGTTATGTAACATAATAATGGTGCTTGTTTAGTTATTATACTTCTATTGTACTTCAGATTATAATATGTATTATATAATGATAGAGCGAATCGATAAATCGAACATCATATATCTTTTATTTATTCCATATTCTATATTCGATGTATATATCTACGATAAGAAGAAATGTTTATGGACAGTATGTTTATAGTATACATAGATCTTAATTTCAATAGATTTAATAAAATTTAAAAAAAAGCTCACAAATTTCCACCAAACGTAAATATAGAGATGTTGCGATTATATAGTATGTACCTACCCAAGGCAGATAGAAGGTGAATATGTACATTGTAGTCCAGAAGACACAAGGCCAAAAAATATTGAAATTTAATGCAAACCTCAATAACATTGGTAATTTAACATCACAGATATCAGAGATATTTTCCATGATAGCCTTCAGAATGCGTTTGTCAAACAGTGTGATAACACAGACTTGCACAGAGCAAATTCAGTTTACACACTGACTGATCTTTTAAATGTATTTGTTAAATGCCTTAACTAGGTCAAGAGGATTAGAGTGATGGTACCTGAGTAGGAAAAAGAACACATGTTTGGGTCATTAAAGGGGCATATTTTTCTTAAAAATGGAAACATCCAACAGTGGGGATCTAACATCACAGATACCTCTCAGATTCCCATTAAAATTATTTTTCTTTTTTCTGCTACGTTTTATATTGTGTGTGCAGTTAACTATATGCAAAGTTTAAAGAAAATCATTTTACTAATTTCACGAGACAATTCTAAACAATTCTCTGGCTAATAGTGTTAACTGATGCCAGAAAAAAAAGGAAAAAAAACAAAATTCCAGACAAACTAAAATATCTATTCCATAATGTCGCACTTCTGCTTAATCAATTTTCTTCCGTAACTTTGAAATTATACCTAAATATTATGTAAATGGTGGAACCACACATTGTACTAAAGTGTTATATCAGTGAAAAGCTGCTACCACAGAACCATCAAAAATCAATTATGGATTAGATTATGGACTACAATGTTTAAGAAAATTAATAAGCGTTATATTTGAGAAAATTGCTAAAAGTGTATCGAAAAAACTTCAGTAATAACGGATTTCCGGTTGATAGATTATGACCAAAATCTTCTCATGACTTTTTTTTTTGCATTATGAGATACTTTGTTCACACACAAACACAGACACACACACATTCAAGTATTATATATTAGTAAAATTAATTTTCAAATAATCTGGCATGTTATATTAAACCTAATTTTTAGCTATATGGATGGCGTAAAGTATTTACTAAGTGGATTACCTGAGGTGAAACATTCTGTATTCTAGAGGGTTTGAGGAAGGGAGAAACTTAATTTAAGGTGCCATTTTCTAAATTGAATTCATACAACGAATAGTTCCCATGTTTTTATAGGCGGGTAAAACAGTATTTTTTTTTTTTTTTTTGCATTTTATGTAACTAAATTACATTTAATATAAAGTAGAATAATATGTTGCTTAATTGGTTTATCCAATAAATTTACTTTTAATAATTTAAACTTTTTATCTTATAATAATGGTTAATAATTTTTTTTTTTTGTTTTTTACTTTTCTCTACTGTTGTATGAGAAAGTATTGATTCATGTCAGATTTTCAAAATTGATTTTGTTTACCAAAAGTTCATGTTTGGAGGCACCCCTGAACACGACGAAATGATTTTTAGAAATTAGTTTGTGTTTATGTGAGATTAGTAAAACTCTAACTCAAAACGGAAACTGAAAACTAACTAAAAAACGGAAAATCGCCCAAAAGTTGAAACTTGATATTTCGTCTAGATATATGGAATAATAGGACCCGACAATAACGTTTTAGTCAAGATTTCTTAAACTAAAGAAGTGAATGGATTTTTCATTTTCTTTGCGATTTTCTCAAAAACAGTGGCAACGATTTTCTTTACACAGATTACATATATGTAGATCTATTACTTTTGTTTGTAATATTTTACTGAAATAAAATTCTTTTTAACAGCATTTTGGGAGATGGATAACATTAGACTTGCTCCTCAAGAATACTATTTCAGTTTATTTTACAATTTACAATTTAATATTAATTATCAAAATTAAATGTGTTGCCCGAATTCCCTAAAGTGCACCAAAAGTGCTATTTTACATTAGAGCCGTTTATTTAGTTTTTGCGATTCTCTAGACAGATACACCAAAGAGTTCCTTTAAAAATGTTATACTAACTGAACGAGCTATTATTATTATTATTTTTTTTTTTTCAAGGGAGGAACCTGTTTCCAGTATTTGGTAGTTACGGTTCTCACTGGAACCGGACAATTGTCCTATGATGAAAACAAAAGAAAAACATGTCCGTGCTAGTCTCTGGCGTCTTCCCTTAGCACTTCCCTTACAATGCGGCAGGTGTGGACTACCACAGCCTGCTGCATCCGTATATGATGGTCCTCCTGATTCCCATCATGAAGAGGCCTTCCCCTAGCGACCGCGGCATAAGTCCCGTGGCTGAAATAGTCAACGGGACTATCTCCACCCCTGAGACCCCTCTCCATACAGCAGATATTTCTGCCGCCAGTGGCCTGTATTTAGCCAATTTCGTGGTATGCGCGCGGGCTATGTTGGCGTCATCGGGACAGATACATCAATCAGCCACACCCTGCCCGTTATTTTGTTATGCCAGATCACATCCGGCCGAGTGTTGGCAACGGCCATGGTCCGTCAATACCTCTCTGTCCCAGTACAGGAGACACCGCGCGTTTTCCAGCACCGGCAGGGAGTCATACTTGTACTATGGGGGGACGTCTTGTATCAAACCGAGTTTCTGCGCCAGCTCTCTGTGTAGGATCCTGGCCACACTGTTGTGCCTTTGGAGGTAGTCTCTTTGTGCAAGGGGCACGCCGCTAGCAGGTGGTGAACTGTCTCCGGTGCAGCCCGGCATAGTCTGCACCTGACGTCGGCGACACCACTATCATTCATGATGCGGTTCCTGTAGTACCTGGTGGGAACAATCTGGTCCTGTATCGCGATGAGCGCACCTTCCGTTTCCGGAAACAGCCGCCCACGCGTCAACCAGGCCACGGACGCCTCCTTGTCAATCAATTCTCCATCTAGTGCTGCCGGGTATTGTCCGTGCAACGCCTTTCTCCGCCAGGTCTCGCTTACGCTAGATGGGGGCTCATTATCCACCTCCACCATCGTCAGCTCAGCACTCTCAAATTCAGACGGGGTAAAGCCCGTATCACCAGCAAGCATTGCATCTATCAGCCCTGATCTCCGCCGTGCCAAGAAATACTCCCGCATCCGGTTTACCTGGGCTTCGTGCTGCGCGATTATATCCACAATACCCCTGCCGCCTTCCGCACGTGGGAGGATAACCCTCTCCACCGCCGCCCTGGGGTGGTGCTACTTTTGCGCTGTCAGCGAGTTATTATTATTATTATCATCATTATTATTATTTGTTAATTGGTAGGGACCTAGCTCTACTCTATCCAAAGCTTTTTGGCAGCCATAGAGCTCTTTTTAAAATAACTGGTTTACAACAACTAACAATCCGGACAATAACTCCACGATAGACTTCTATTTGAAACATGATTCGTACGGGACTTTAATGAAGCTGGAAGGTCACATTTCTTAAAAAGTGTCGTTTAATTACAGTTTTGCTTCTGTCCCGCATACATTATCAAAATCCACTAAACGTTTACTGAATTGCGACATGTTAGAAACAAGTTAGACAATTTAATTATTAGAAAGTAAGTCAATATTTAAGTAATGCAATAAGACAAAGTTAGATTGTTTCACCTGTTTTTTTTTTTTTTTATAAAAAAAATATGAGTTTTAAGATTGAATTAATTTCAGACTATAAATTAATAATATGAGGGTATGTTGTCTTTTGAAATAATCAATAATGGAAATGTGTTCTTTCTTTGTTCGTTAATTAAAATTCTCACTAATGCCTTGAAATAAAATTACTTGAAGATTCACACGTAAAACTTGATCTGTAATGCAGAGACACAGGTTGTATCGAAGACGTTTCATACCTTCTGTATGTGTGTGTGTAAAATCAGGTTTGCCTTTCATTGGTCAAAAATTAGTTCTGTGTTTTTCCTCAAGATGTAATAGATGCTTCTTCTAGGCGGCGTCCATTAGTGATGCTTAAATCGTCAGACTTTCATTTCACTTTTTTTTTCTTATTTTAATTAGTACAGGACGAGCAATATCTATTCTGCTATTTTTACAGCTCCATACAAAAAAAACTCTATTTCGAGCAGGAGCTTGGCTGCAGAAGTTAAAGAAGGAAAATACTGAAGGAAAGCTTTAATGTTTTCCAGGCCGAGATCGTTGGCCACTGAATGGTGGTACTTGGTGGAGGAGTGGCAGCGACAACTGAAATAGTTGAAGGTACTTTCTGATAGTTAAGCTGCACTATTATCTATTTTATTTTATTCATGATGAAGCTCTAAATTCTGGGCAAACGTAGAGAAAGATTTAACTGCCTAGCTCGGTGGAGCAGAGTTGAGCTCTTCTGGGGGACCTGGACAGGCGGGAATAGTGAGCAATGAGAGGGCGGGCAGTTGGTCATGATGAAATCCATATAAGCCATCAAGAAGCAATTTTGCATCAGAGTAATAAAGGACGAGGGGATTGGATAAGCACTGGAATGACATAGAGGGGTATCTCCAAAGTAAAAGTTTCTTAAATATACAAGACATTTTACCTCCCTGTCAATGATACAAACTGAGAGTCCTGGTAGCCAGTCATTTACATAAAATAAGTAGTACGTATTATTTACATATAAATAAGTAGTAGTCCTATGTGTCAGAATTGTGACGAAGGAGTCAGAGAGAGACAGTACCACTAATTAGCAAGTGTCTCTACTTCGTTAATACTAGATTTCGCATATTTTGGGAGACACATATCTCAAGGGACTGTTTGAGAAAGTTGGAGATTATGGATATCTTAAGAGATTGTAGCTAGATCCGTAGATTGCTCTTTTGGGGAACTTTGGTTTTCTGTTGGAAGAAAGAGCCATACTGACTTTGGTCCCATGCCTTCGGGCACCTAGCAATAATAATAATAATGGAATCTCGGTGAATAAGCAGGGGGATAGGAAGTCTAAATTAGGCGCCTCTTTTCCACTCTTTACTAGAGGTTAGAAAAAGGCCCATTTACTTCTATTGGTGACTACTGTTGGCAACTAATGCTGTCCATTTTAAATTAAAACAAATGCAAGAGTTCATTAGAAGATTTAATGATTAGAAGATTTTAGAGTGGTTGATTGCATCTTACAAGACTTATTTTGGGTTCCTTGGATATGTGTGTTTTGAAATGAACGTAGTAAGAAGTTTATGAAGTGCAATTGTTTGAAACTGAGCATGTATGAAAGAAAGTAAGTTAGTTTGCTTGCGAGTAGGCAAGAGCAAAGTGGAGTTAGTTTTACATCCCCGCAGGTCCTATGTGTGGTACATTAGGTTTATTAGATTGGGGAATCTGCAACGGGTCCCAAAGAAATGGCTAGCCTACTTTTCCCAGTGGAGTCTTTCAGGGTTTAGAAGAAATAAAAGAATGTGTTGATTTTTTTCCCATTTAGGCACAAGACCCCCCAAGGTACGAATACTTACAACAGTTTAAAAACCTCTGTTCTAAAACACTATTTAACTACATGTTAATTACACTCCATACAGAAAAGAACATTCGCTGTAAAAAAAATTTTATAGTCGGCTTGAAGATTTCGCAGAAATTATTGTCTTATATGCACTCTCCAAACTCTCTCTCATATAACATTACATTAATAAAGATTCCATAGAAATACTCCATTTGCATGTAATAAAATTGCATAAGTTTTTTCAAATATATACAATATTACCTGCGGTTATGATGATGAAAGTGCATTGTTTAATATATTTTATTATTATTTTCTTTTCTATTTTTAAAAGGTCATCTAATGCATAATCATTTTCAGAATATGATAATCAACAAATTTGTTATAACTAGTTAAAGAAAGAGCTCTAGCCGTCTAGTTAGTTAAATGTCTACTATAATATATTTTTGTAAAATGTAAACATTTCACATAACTTCATCACCTGGTTTAGTTTGTAAATATAAGATTTTGTTTTGTAGTGGTTTTGCTCTACGATGCTTTACGTCAGTTAATTAGCAAGTAGCTAGTGTCATTAATTTGTACAAAGTTGCTATCCCTCTAATGAACCGGCTGACAGGTATAAACCTGCTTTAGGCCAATCTAGTTTCCACTATATACTCATCTAATTAATGAAACTAATCAATACACTGACTTATAGGATTGACTTTTTATATATATATATATATATATATATTTATAATGTTTATGTGAATGTGTAGGTGTATGTTTATATGTATTTGTGTGTGCGTAAGTTGTAAGTTTCTAATCAGATTACAATGTTCCTTTTATTAAAATAAATAAAAAAACCTTATGTGTGTCCACTTTGATAATATTACTACCACTTCTAGTTGCAAACAACTAGAATGAATTTAATTAGTAAACTTTTTTTTTATTTTAAAAATTATACATGTTTTTATAAAGATAACAATAAAAAAATATTAATCTAAGTTAACCATCTTAATATGTATATGTATATGTTTCTTAATGAATATAACGTATGTGCATAAAATAACTAACAACGATATGAATCTGTACAAGTAAAATAGTACAACTACAACAAAAGTTAGTTTTATTCTTTATTTTTGTTTTGTTTTTAATACTTCCACCAACTTTTATTATGGTGAACCAAAAAAAAAAAAAAAAATTATATAAATTAAAAATATAGAAACAATTAAAGGATGGTTATCTTTATTGTTGAAAGAAATTCTCTCAACCAATATTATGGTAGATGCAGATTATTGTAAGGGATCTATTGTGTTCTCAGTGCACTGCCGGCCACCAAGCAGTGTTCTATACCAACAGACAACACTGCTCATCACCGTACAGTGAGTTGTAGAGGCTCCTAGGAAGAGAAAATCTAACGGCAGCATGCTGGATTCGAACCCGGGATCTCCGCGTTGCTAGTCCAGCGTGCCACCATTGAGCTAATCTCTTCTTTTTCCCTTGGCTTTCGCCAATTAACTAGGGACGGAGACCTTAGTTTGTTTACTGTGTTTGTCCTTGTCTGTAAAGTGTAAGTGTATTGTGTACTGTTCTGACGAAGTGCACGGAGTATTGAGCTGAGGTAAGCCGTGGGGTCGCTACTCCCCAAGTAACTGCATGCAGCAGATACCCCTTGTGGGCAATATTATGGTAAGTTGAAATTCACATATTTGTAATCGTATCAATTGGAGGTAAAATCCGCCTATTAAGTAATGTCATGTAACCCTTAGTTATTTTTAAAAAATAACATTCATTATTCTAATGTTCATATAAAAGATAAACTAGTGAGCTGATATAAGAAAATATTATGGTAGGTTGAAATTTTTTACAAACAGCTAACAAAAGTTTATCTTTTTTTATATGACTTTACTTAGTAGGCGGATTTTACCTCCAATTGATATGATTACAAATAGGTGGATTTGGAGTACATTGTAATGCCTCCATTGCTATCTGTAGCGGCAAGAGATCAACCAGCGGCAATAAAAGATGACCAACTAAGAGGATTGCAATGAGTCAACAAGGTAACTTTCAATATCACTCATATCAATAAACTTAAAAGAATAAAGATCAGTTGCTAAAAACAATTTCAGCCTTGAAAGATTCACCCATCTAGTTACACTAGCTCACCATCATTAGAACAAGTAAGAGTTCTTACTAATCACATCACTTATGTGATCCACATCAGCCAATGCTACATTAATCATAATATCACTCATCACTCGGCCACTCTACTCTCTCTATACATTCTTCTCTCCTTACTAAGTCAATCATTATAAAATAAATTGTCAATTTAGTGTCAGTCCCTGTGTTTTCATTTCCAGATTCACCATCACAACTAGGTTAGTATTGCAACATACTTCACTTGTTTTATATTAATCTTGTTTATTTGTCACCACATAAATTTACATAACATTTTTTCAGTAAAATTAAATCTTTATTTTTAATCTATGGTCACTGGCGTCCCCAAAGCCTTCTCAGTGCTCAGCCGGCCTCCGGACAGTGTTCTCTCGTTCAGACAACATTGTCCATCACTGGACAGTGAGCTGTAGAGGCTCCTAGGAAGAAAATATCGAAGGGTAGCACAGCTGGACTTGAACTTTCTCGAAATATAATTTGAGGGAAAAAAGCCTTAATGGGACTGAAATACTTTCAATTTGGTTAAGAAAAAAATGACAAATGACATTTTCCAATATAATTTATATAAAAAAAAAATCAAAACAATTTCATTTTTAAAAGAAACTTGAAAAATGAAATTGAGACTTTATGAATTTGTGGATTTATTAAGCCGTTGAAACCTTAAAAAAAAAAAAATATATATATAAATTAATATAAATTCGGTGGATTAATACTCGTTTATCGACGGAAATTCACAAGTAAATAATTTGTCAACCATATAATGTGTAGTATTAATGCATGATTGATTTCTAACGATACATATAATATATGCATGGAAAGGTGTACAGAGGAACGCTCATTAGTATCGCTTTCCTAGCGCTAATAATATATATATATATATATCCGTTTGTTATTAAACAGATTAATTAAGAACTGGCATTGTATGTAAATAACAAATAAATATTCAAATAGTTTTTTGTTATTGATATATTATATTTTGTCTAACTGTGATTATAACTTTAAAGTTCAAACTTGATATTATGTTAAAGTTGTATGACAAGACTAAGATGTGGATTCTTTTAAGTTTTATGAGATTTCTAACAATTTTCTTTAAAATTAGTACATCAAAGAAAAATATATTACGAGCTTTTACTACTGTTTGAAACATTTCTTTGGGAAAATTCATTTTGTTATTTATTTAGAAAATGGGGTAATGCTAGACTTTTCTGTAAAGTGTAATTTATAAAATATTAATTAGTATTTAATGAATTGGAAAATTTCAACTATGAAGAAAATCGGTTAACGGTAAGTGTTTGATTTTACTGAACTGGTTTTTCTTCTTTCTCTTTTCACGGGTTTCTTCTAATGATTTGTCGAGTTTGTTCCATACTAATTACAGATATATAGCTCTTCACTTCTGTTTGGAACGTTATTTCAAGTAAAAATTCGAGGGAGGACCAGTAGTTACTGGGAGGTGATTTTTTTTTTTTTTGTAATTTAAGGCGCTTCAACATCTATGGGTCACTGGCGCTCGGAGCCTTTTCAGTGCACTGTCGGCCTGCGGACAATGTTCTCTCGTTACAGACAACTCTGTCCATCATAGGACAGTGATCTGTAGAGGCTCCTAGGAAGAAAAAAACTGAAGGCAGCACAGTTGAACTAGGACATGGAACCTCCGCGTGGAAGTCCATTACGCAAATCACAAAGCTAAGGGAGTTTTTATTTAATTTCTCCAAGCTATACTCATATACTATAATATTGAAATCAGTTGACTGTAGTAAAAATACGAAGTTTGAAAGAAATCAGTCAACAATACCTATGCACAGGAGCTGTAAGAGAAATCTGTACGTTCATTTGTAAAGATTTTTATATTTCATTTTTTAAAATACACAGCTCTTCTAGTAATTTGCTGAACATAATACGAGGCATGTCCAGTAAGTAAGTGTACTGAGGCTCTCACGGCCGGAGGAATTTTGTTTTCGACATGTTGGCTACACTGTCATGTAGCCTGATTCCTCCCCTCCGCAACGAGACCGGTTCGAGGTCAGTACGTTGAGAACTGTCGGCGCGACAATACGTTTCGTGAAAAATGTCAATCCAATCTCCCGCCAAGTTGAATCGAGTGGAGGTCGGGCAAAAGTTTTTGAGACGTTACAAACTCCATGGAAATGAATTTCTCCGCTCCATCATTATTGGAGATGAAACTTGGGTTGCACACTACACACTTGAAACCAAAAGGCAGTCTCAACAGTGGCGTCACACCTCTTCACCCTCCGCCAAAAAGTTCAAAACCATAATTTCAGCCAAGAAAATCATGGCATCCGTGTTTTGGGACTGTCAAGGCATAATTTTAATTGAATATATGCCTCAAGGTGAGACCATCAACTCTGCAAGATACTGTGAGTCCCTAAAAAAATTGCGGAGGGCGATTCAAAACAAAAGGAGAGGCATGCTGACAAAGGGAGTCTGGCTGCTGCACGACAATGCCAGACCACACACGGCCAACGCCACGAAGGAACTGCTTGCCTCGTTTAAATGGGATGTCCTGAACCATCCCGCGCATTCCCCTGACCTAGCACCTTCAGATTACTATCTCTTTACCTCCCTGAAGCTGCACATGGGTGGAAAAAGGTTTTCAACCGACGAGGAGGTGAAGGGGAAGGTGGAGAAGTGGACGAAGGGGTTGGCGGGAAACTACTTCGAGGAAGGCATCAAAAAATTAATACCCCGGTTCACCACCTGCATTGAGACGAATGGTGACTATGTCGAAAAATAGCTTACATATATATATACTAATGCAACCAGGTAATTTTTTTGTTCAAATAAAAACTTTTGTAACCTACAAAAATTCAGTACACTTACTTACTGGACATGCCTCGTATATTGATTTTTCACTATTCAAATATTTAGTGACAGATTGAACTGACTAATTGTAATAGTGAAGAAATCTGTATTTTTAATGTTCAATCTTAAATTAAAACTATTATAATTCTGTAAAGTAAGTTCGCTCCATTTATCTGCCTCTGAGAATACCTAAAGATCAGAAATTCGAAACGAATCCAACTGCTAAATTATTTTTCTACACAAATTTTGGAATAAGGGAGGAAATATTTCATTAATTCGCAAGGTATATTGTTTAAAAAACAGAAAATAATAATAATAATAATAATAATAATTTATTTAATCCTAACTTATGAACATACATTATATACCAAAATAATATGTGATAAGATCAGAGTGTATAAACTGAATTTGCTCTGGGCAAGTCTGTGTTGTCACACTGTCTGAAAAACGCATCCTGATGATGGGCGAACACCCGAAACCGGTCGATGACCACAAAATGAAGCAGGGCTATCACGGAAAATGTCTCTGATGCTTTCTAGCTCTGCGGAACCAACCATCACAACAATAATATGTATAATATATATATATATATATCCGTCTGCTGAAGCCGTTACATGAAAGAAAATTTGAATAAGAAACAATTACATTGTTAACAAGTATGAAAAAATGAATAAAAAGGGATAAAAAATAGAGAGATTACTATGAGTGACCGAACATTTACAAAAGTAGCTGGGATATAGAAAAAAAAGAACACATGCAGAGAGAATGTAAGAAATTAAAAATTAAAATATTCTGTCCGCTCATATCTGTACTTCCAGGTTTGATGACATAATGAATTAGCGGTCTAACAGTTTTTATTATTAAAAGAAAAAAGATAATCTGGAATCTTGACAAAAAAAGGACATAACTTCCACGTCTTAGTGAGACGTAATATCCAATGGGTGAATAAAAGAAGAGTGTAGCGTTAGAAATAGAATAAATATTAAAAATGTAACAAGAATTTTATTTTAACTACAATACAATGATAAGAAGGGAAACCCCTAGATGAGATGAGTGTGCATAATTTAAAAGGCAACACAATAATGGATAATACGCTGGAAATAACCTGCAAAATGTTTGTAATGTGAGGGGTGAATAAAGTAAAACACAATTTCCAAACTTTAAATTGTTTACCGAGAGAATAAGTGAGTATGCTCTAGGTTACTATGATGTTGACGGTCTTGAGGATGTAATGCATAAGGGGAGCCCAGGAGGGATGGAGCTTGTTTTGTCGAGCTACAGAATTTAACATCTCTCTCATTCTCACTTTTCCCCATCCTGTTTCCATTCACAGTGTAATAATCATAACAGGGTGTACAATTTAATTCAAACTGTAAGCAAAGAGAAGCAACACAAACGACACCAGTCATAAGACTGGGTTTTATACGGATACTATGCTATAGACTAACCGTTTTACCCAAACTACAAAGCTTCAACGATGCATGAACATATGAATTTGAGGGTGATATTAACTGAAAGTTAAGAGGGTTTTGAACGGTGGAGAAGGTTCAGTAGAGGTTATCATGTAGTCCGGATTTATAGGGGGTAGCATGCAGGTTATCATTGGCTAGAGGTGGTAGAATAAACGTGACACCCTAATTATAGATATTATCTATATACTTTATGAAAGTGGACTATCTCTAACAACACAACTTAAACATTTAACTAATTAATATGTAAATACAAACTTTCTCTAAATAGAATAAATTTCATTAGGAAAAACAATTTAGAAGTTTACGAACAGATAAATGAATAATCAGGTGATAATAATCTCAAATTTTGTTACATTCTGTGAAATTTCGGTGAAAGCTTTCAGAATACAATTAGAACAATTTTCTAGATTAATATTTTCATAAAACAATGAAGGATAAAATGCAATGTATAAAGAAAAATAATATTCCGAGACATTTTCCATGGTAGCCTGCTTCATTTGTGGTCATCGACCGGTTTCGGGCGTTCGCCCATCTTCAGGATGCGTTTGTCAGACAGTGTGATAACACAGACTTGCACAGAGCAAGTTTGTACACTGACTGGTTTTT
Organism: Triatoma infestans; assembly: GCA_011037195.1. NCBI lineage: Eukaryota > Metazoa > Arthropoda > Insecta > Hemiptera > Reduviidae > Triatoma > Triatoma infestans. Next base: position 270,545 of record JAAEAF010000135.1, on the reverse strand, counting down.
TAAATTGTATTTTAAAACTAAACTCTTAAACTAGGTCAAGGTGGACTATGTTATTAAACTGGGTAGCTGGGTGGGAAAGGAACACATGTTTGGGTTGTTAAAGGGGCAAATTTTCCTTAAAATGGAAACAACACGTGGGGGTTTAATTTTTAAACTCTGTTGTTGGAGGGAGATTCACTTGACAATTAAATAATCAGAACAACTTGAAAATTAAATTAAATAACGATTTCAAGCTAACACAATTTAAAATTAAGTGATTGAAATAATAAAAATTAAAGACACATAAGCATATTAAGCATATTTTATAATCAGAGACATTTTCCGTGGTAGCCTGCTTTATTTTGTGGTCATCGACCGGTTTCTGGCGTTCGCCCATCTTCAGGATGCGTTTTTTAGTGAGTGTGAAACTAAGTTTGCTCTGTGCGAGTCTGTGTTGTCACACTGTCTAAAAATCGCATCCTGAAGATAGGCGAACGCCCGAAACCGGTCGATGACCACAAAATGAAGCAGGACCACGGAAAATGTCTCTGATGCTTTCCAGCTCTGCGGAACCAACCACCACAACAAATATTTTATAATGTTTATAACTATGTTTTATATATATATATATATCTGCATATATTATACTATGTATACTACAGTACATACATATACTAAACATATGCCCACCCAACTGACCATACCGCCCTTTGACCTAGTTTAGAGTTTAGTTTTAAAATACAATTAAAAGACCAGTCAATGTATAAACTGAATTTGCTCTGTGCAGGCTACTACCTAAAATGTCTCTGATGCTTTCCAGCTCTGCGGAACCAACCACAACAAGAAATATAATATTTGTTGAGGTTGGTTTCGCAGGGCTGGAAATCATCAGAGATATTTCCTGTGATACCCAGCTTTTTTTTTGTGGTCACCGACCGGTTTCGGGAGTTCGCCCATCATCAGGATGTTTTGTTAAAATACTGTGATAACACAGATGTGCCCAGAGCAAATTCAGTATATAAACACTGTTTTCAGAAAAGATTCTGATGATGGGCGAACGCCCGAAACCGGTAGATGACCATAAAAAGAAATGCAGGCTATCATGGAAAATATCTCTGATGAAAGAAAAAATTTTAATAATCGATTGACTCAAAAATTTATGATTAAACATAGATCGTCTTAATTTAATCATATTTAATTAGAAAAATGTTTTCAATATTTTTTTTTTTTTGGTTAATGCATACGAGTTGTACATAATGACTATTTTTTGACTTGATCTAATATTTTTTTATTTATATTTGTGTAAGGAGGAAACATTTATGTTTTCATGTGTTATTATTAGAATAAATAAATAAAGAAATGTCTTTTTCATTAGACCAGAAAATTACATCCATTATTACATAACTTCTACTTTAAAGAAAGTACATGTCATTAATTTTGGGGGAATGAAACAATAAAAATGGAATGCAGCATCAAGAATGCTTTTGTAAATAGCCCTTCACAGTTTAGTGAAAACAACTGAAATTATAGTTGATGATTTACTTTCAAAAAAAGCCAAATATATTTGTCAGAATTAATGTTAAACCTGTAAATAAAACGAAAATAATACAATATGTCAGTACAATAATTATTATGACCATATTATATTTTATCTTTTAATGGATAACATAATTTATCTAATGTAATTGTAATAAAATAAACGCCAGCTCTTTCTGATAAAATTCGCTACCAAGCGCACTTCAACTATGTTTACTCTCTCTGTCACACCCCCGCCCCAAAGATGCTGTCTTTAGCTCCCATCACGAGATAGTAGAAAATGGGCTAACAAGTCAGGTCTCAGGTCTTTAAGAAATCAACAGAAAAACTGAAGAATTAACAAGTCTCAAGATCAATCTTAAAAGGTACAACTAGCTAGCCACACTAGCTCACCACCATTACAACAAGCAAGAGTTCCGTCTAACCACATCACTCTTCAGGCCAACTGTACCAGCCTCATCACTCTACGCTTAATCGCTCTATTCTGAATATACCCTCTTTTCATTTCTACTGTTTAAAAAATAATAATTAATTGTTGAAAGTGTAAATAGTGAATTTCGTATTTATTTCAACATCACCAATCATTGTGCCCCCCTGCTACCATTATATAAGTCACATTATTCCATAAATATTTAATTAATAATGTGCTTTTACAATTTTTGTTTATTTACCACATACGTCAGAAATTGATAGAGCTGTAATAGTATCTAAATAGAGTATTCGTAGCAGAGAGACAAAATGACAGGACCACCCTCTCGGACTGGAGTGGGAGAAACCACATAAATACAGCGACATGAGATCTAAGGAGAACAGTTCATACTACAGAGTCATACAGTCAATCACTACATGTCATTTCCCTTTACCACTCTACCATACTCTATCATTTCAAGTGTAAATTCTAGGCAGTCAATGTTTTTTATCATATTATACCGTGTTAACCAGATTCTGGTAATTCATTCTAACCAAACCAATTCTCTCCTTCATCAACCTCATTATAGAGCAATACCTGGCAAAGGATTTAAAAGTGTCACTTTTTAAAGAAATATGTTTCTTCAATGATTAACATAAACAGTAATTATTGAAAGTGGAAATTTTGAAACATAATCATGGAATGTTACAAGAAAAAAAGTAGTACATATCATTTACAACATTTTGTTTATTAATGGATTAATATATTTACAAATTTAAAACAATGTAATTATTAAATAAATGTTGATGTTAACTTTTGGAGATTCCCCTTTCGGAAAAAAGAAGAAAAAAAGAAGAAGAGTAATTACTAATGAATCATTATCCCTAATTTTAAGAAAGGATCCCAACCGTACTACCTCCCCTATTACATTGAAGCCCTTTCTCAATTTGTGTAAGTGGCATTGTACTGTGAAGGGTGAAAGGTTTCTACCAAAGATAGAAAAGGGATATTGCACAAAAAAAAAAGAAAAAAGGTAGAGAGGGTTGATGAGTATATTCCTTCTCCCCAAGTTTATACAAGTAAACTATGAATCGCAGAAAGCGACTCTACAAGTAAAAAAGAAAAACACAAAAATATAACCATAAAGGAAAAATTATAAAGAAAATATTGTAGACAAGCACAAACAGGAAAAGGAAATACAGAAAGAAGTCTATATATACTGCTGAAATAGCAGTTAACCCTCGTATTTCTATCTTTTGGAATGAAAAAAAAAAAACAAGTTTTTTTTGTTATTACTTTCCATTAAGAGGCCTAGAGCCCATAAAGTGGTAACGTTAATGTTTCCGGTTTTTTAAATGAGCTTTTGTTCGGAAACGAGTACTAAGATTTATTTGCATATGATTTCTTTAAATGTATACTTGTAATCAAAACATTTTAAGGGGGTGTTTAAATTGTGAGGGGGAAAATGTATTATTTTTTTGTTATATATTTGTTATGTTACCCTACGGAAGTATCTATTGCATAGAGGAGATGTTATTCTGTATCCATTTGGCTTTGCTGATAAAACATCAATAACTGAGCTGAATTTTTGATTGTACCAGGAATCTGCATGATTTTTGAAAATATCTAGATGTTTATATATATATATATATATTAAATTATAATAAAAGTAAAATATAATAAAGGTAAAGAAAAAGTCAATTTTATCAACCGAACTGAATAGTTATTCAAAGAAGAAATTAAATTGTTTAACACTATAACTTTGTTTTGTTTATTGGACTTAAAAACTTTTACAAAATATGACAGTTAGGAATTAAATGACAAAATGTCCTAATATAATATGTATATAAAACACTTTATTATAATAGTATCGAGCTTTCAACTTGGGAGCCAGGTGATTCTCAAGATGACACAACTAGATTGCTAAGTTGTTTTAATCTAGTTGTATTATCTTGAGAATGATCTGGCTCCCAGGTCGAAAGCTCGATATAGTATAATAAAGTGTTTTTTATTCATAATGTAATGTTTTTCCCTCTAAACCAGCTACTGCAACCAGTTCTAAGTGGGTTCGTTTAGATAAAATACTCTAAACCTCAATAAGAAAAACACCAATTTATTGTTTTACACAATAAATTATAAATACAACACTTAATAATAATTAATTCAGAGAGTTTAAACCACAACAGTTCAATTTGTTCACTTTTTATACACTTTTTACAAATGTACACTTAGTTTGTAAGAAGAAAACTCTCCTAGACTGACTATGGTCCCACTATTTATACCAGTAGAGAAGAGTCTAGAATCTTCTCGATTCTTCTAAAAAGAGCTAGATCGCGCCGCCGGCGCTTCCTAGCGGCCACTAGGAGAACTTGAGGTACCTGCTTTCTCCCTAGATGGCACCAGTGGCTGCGTTACAATATTATATTAGGACTTTTTGTCATTTAATTCTAACTATTAAATTGTTTATTTCTATGAATGAACGTGTTTTCTTGATTCATAGTTTTGAGGAATATTGCTTAGAGGTGATGGTATACGGTACCCATTTAAGGAATATTGCATAGAAGTGATGTTATTCCGATATCCCTTTGCATGCGAATGCACTTCGGAGTTACATGTTGCTTCCTTTAAAGCTTGCATAACTCAGGTCTCATTTTGGCAAATCTTCCTACTCTGTTTTTAATATTTGGTACATATTTGAAGAGTATGCTGTGTTTTTTGTGAGTGTGTGTGTGAGAGAGAGAGAGAGAGTGAGAGAGATGTAGAGATAGAATGAGATAGGAAGATAAAGAAAGAAAGATAAGTTTATTATGCTCTGGGACCTATGTCCCTTAAAAGCAAAAAAGGAATTTACATCTGTAATAAATACAATAATCACTCTCTGAACTAATCAAAGTAAATAAAAATGAAATAAATTTCCATTCACATTAATATTATTTATAATAAAACTATTCACAATAACTAATACAGGTTTAAAATTAAAATTAATACTAATAATGAGGATAATAGAATAAATAATAATAACAATTTGTAAAAACTTAACAATTTCCTTTAAACTTTACAAATAAATAATTATAAAAATAAAATTTAAAACTATAAAGTGTTTTCTTGCTTGTCATGTCTGTAGGTAAGTGTTCCATAGTCTACTAGAGCAGTAACTTTAAAGGAATTGTGATATGTAGCAGTCCTGTAAGGTTGTATGTAAAGTGTAGAGTCAACAGTCCTTGTAGTTCGTAAGTCTACTTTTACTGTAAACATATCCGCCAGATATTTTGGTGTTTGTAATTTGAGCATCAGATAAATGAAATTGCCAGTAAAATACTTTCTGCGGTACTCAACACTAAGCCAGTTTAAACTGTGATAATATGGAGTTATGCGATGTCTTTTCTAACATTCAATATAAACCGGACGCAGGAGTTAAGTGAACTTTGTAATTTTAAATTCAGTGCAGAGGTTAGATCATTATGTAACAATAATCAAAATAAGGAAATATTAATGTTTTCTAATGAGCTGTTTACGGGGAGAGATGTAAGAAAGTAGCATGTTTTTATGGAGATTCAACTGATGCAAGGATTAATGAAACACTTTTGCAAATATTACTAAGATGGCTATTCCAAGACAAGGTATTAGAAATTGTCAATCCCAAACATTTTGCCGTTACAACATAAGGTATAATTACATTATTCACATAAATTTTTGGGGATTAAGACCCAATTAATTGCACCTATATATCTATTACTTCCAATAATCATTGCTTTGATTTTAGAAATATTGAATGAAATAAAATTAGACTTTGTCCAATTAAGAATAGAATTTACATCCGACTTTACTCTGGCAATACCGGATTCCAATTCAGAGGGCAGACAGTGTAAATACGAGTATATTTGTAAATCATTCGCATAAAGCATATTATATTTACAGTGTTTTATTACACTAGGCAGAGTACACTAGAGAGAGAGAGAGAGAGAGAGAGAGAGAGAGAGTAAGGTATAATTAAAAAACGAAACATTGTAGGAAGATGAAATTATGATATGGTTAGACAATTCCAGCGGATCCGTAGGTTTCGATCGAATTCCATCAATCGGATATTCGAGTTAAATGATTGATTCATTTCAGTTTCCCGCGATTTTTCGCAAACGGTTCCATTAGCTTTCAAGAACCCATATAAAGGCCTATCTCTTTGATTTAATTTATTATTTTTTTTTTTAATTGATACTAGTAGTCCAGGAGGTCAAGCTTGTAACTGAAGCCAATTCAATATAAATAAAATCTTGCAGTATTAATTTGGAAAGACTGTTTTTTTTTTTGATAAATAAGAAACAAGGTTTTAAAACTCCATTGAATTATAGTATTTTGAAATAACATTAAAAAATTTATGTTCCAAGAATTATAAATCTACTTTCACTTGAAACATAAAAACAAACAAAACAAAAAAAAAAAGAAAAAAGAAATAGTATACTGTAAAATAATCAATAAAAATTTATGTTATATCAGAATCATTAAAATACTGGAGGAACAGGTGTAGCCTGCTGATTTATTTATACCACAATCTCTTTTGTTCTTTCAAATATGTTATATATATATAATCTTTTATACTTGTTTTGTTGTTTTTATTTTAGAGAACTACCACAGCTGCAGTGCAGGACCGATTTGGTAGACTAAAGTCTGTTGGCAAGTAGGACTGGCAGGAATGTATAAATCAAGGGTTATTGTAGGACAACCAGTGAGACTGGAGTGGTTAGAAGGCATGTGTGTGTGTGTGTGTGTGTGTAATTCTGAGAGAACAATAACAGTGTAGTGTATCTCATTGTGTGTGCGATGTTGTGGCCGAGTTTTGATTTAAGGCTGGCCATGATACGCAAGTTCTACAATACCAACAAACCTTACAAGTTCTTCTAATACTGCGACGTACTCCCTTCTATTGGAGAGTAGTAGATTATTGGCTGTAGAGTGACGACAGCAGCGGTTCTTACTATAAACATTTATTCCTAACTCTCTCTCTCTCTTCCCCTTCATACAAACACTTTGACACACACAAACAGATATATATACACCATATACATACACTGACTATAAGTAATGACAGATAAATGTATGAACTACCCTCTTTAGACGATGTAGACAACTAGGCATACAATAAACATTCTATATATGGCCACAATTGTTATAACTACAATCATAAAATCCTTCAGGTTGTAGTAACATTCAATATATATATATACATGTTTGGTCCAATTCATAAACTTCTTTCATAAACTTTGTCTTACATTTATATTATTTTATTGTTGAAGTTCATACAATGAACCATGGTTCAATTATTGCTCTCATATAGTTTTACTTAACCTAAACATAACTACCTAAATTCCGTGGTGAGCTATGGAAATTTAATAAAGGGTATCGTCCTAAACAAAACTTTTTTTTTTTGGCGCTCGTTTGATTATATTCTTCTTGGAGACTATCAATGTAAGGATATATTAATATCCTTAATAATCATTTGATTATATTAATTTTTGAGGCAATATTAGTCTCCTGATGTAGCCTTAAAAATTCATGAATATTCTTCTCATGAATCAAAAACAAAAAAAAATTATATCCTTACATTGGGTGTCTCTAAAAAAAAATTTAATAAAACAAGCAAACAATGAATGCTATGGATGGTAAGAAAAGGAAAATAAATCATAAAAACAAAATTCAACAAATTAATAAAACAGACAAACTATTTTTGTAAAATAAATATAATTATGAGAGACACTTGAGTTTCTGGGGTTAAGACCCACGACAGTGGTTTCCTAAAACCCGACGTTTTGCCCATGTTGTTGTAATGAGCCTGTTTACGGTCGTTAAACTAAAAAAAAAAAAAAAAACTAATAAAGCAATGAACCTTGATAGAGAAGGAGGGGCGTGGCTTCTTATTCCGCCATCTTGACCGCCGTAGAAAAAAAAATTCCATCAAACTTGGAATTTTTAATAAACGTTCAGTTGTCTGTAATATGATTTAGTTAATTTTTATGCTGAAATTTTTATAATAATGTAATTTATTTTATTGGTTTATCTACCTACCCTCCAAGGCTTAGTTCAATCTGACAAATGTAGCAAATATAAGTGACAGATTTATTTATATACGTGCTATAATTTAGTTGTACACTGTGTACAAAGATCTCGTTGGACAAGTTTTCGAGAAAATTGTGAAAATTAGAAAAAAAAAATGCAGTAAACTTACACTTCCGGTTAATCAACTTCCGGTAAATCTACTTCGTTCGGTTCTCCTGATTACCATGTAAATGAAATATCACTTTGAAGCATCTTGAATCGTTACTATTTTATTTTGTAAAACACAGATTGCAAAATTGGACAATACGGAAATATTATTTTTATGTAATTATATATACAGTAATAAAATAAATTATAGAATCCGCACACTTTCAATACGTCAGTCAATTGAAAGATTAAAGAAATTTTTAAGCATTTTGACGATTTGTTCCACATAATTGGCTAAAAGAAATGTGTATATTAGAAAAACTACATTGCAGTAATAATATAGTTGAAAATGTGACAGCAATAGATATTACATAATAAATAAAATAAAAAAAATTATTATGAGAAAGGTTATCAGTAGTTTCAATGTTATTAGACTCTTCATTTACCCTTCATTTACATAATCCCTCTCGCGAGTAGATGTGTTACAAGCCCTTGGATGTTTATTTGTGACAAATTCTAGGCTGGTTTTTTTTTTAGAAAGCAAGTGAGAAGTTGGAAGTATAAAGAAGAATATCTTTACAATTTTTACTTTCTCTTACTCCTAGTAAGAGGAAATATTGTAATCGTGTCAAATTTTCGATATCGAATTTTCACCGGAAATATACGTTTTGAGGTCCCGTGAGTCCAAAAAAGTGGTTTGTAGCATATGGTCTGTAGTGTGTGTGTGTGTGTGTGTGTATGTGAACAGCATAGTTCAAAAACGAAAACCCGTAGAATGTTGAAACTTCATATTACGTTTAGGTATCACCATGGGATCTGATGGTGCGTTATCTGTCAAAATTTCTCAACCGTAAGTACCAATTTACTAGTTTTTTTTTTTTACCTTTTTGCTATTTTCTGAAAAATGGCTCCGACGATGTTCTTCAAACTTGGTATATCAACTACACATACAAAGAGCTGTAACTTTCATTTGAAACATTTCTTCGGGAAAATTCATTTAAGGGCACTTTTGAGGGAGGGGTGGGGTTGGGTTTTCATCTGCTATTTCAGTTTATTAGACAATTCTGTCATCTAAATAATGTTAATTAGAATAAAATATTTTGTTGAAATTCCGAGTTTGAAAAATCGGATAACCGGAATTGCGCTTGCTTTAACACTTTACTAAATGATTTTTTTTCACTTATTCACGATTTTCTCAAAAATGGCTCCGACGATTTTCTTGAAACTTGCATGCAAAACTAAACATGCAAAGATCTACATCTTTTATTTAAAACTTATCTCTGGGAAGATTCATTTAAGGGCACTTTTAGGGAAAGGGTAAGGTTACAACTTCCTCTAAAGTGGTATCATAGTTGATTATACAATTTTATCATCCAAACAAAATTAATTAGAAATAAATAGATAGCCAAAATTCCAAGTTTTAAGAAAATTAGTAAACCGGAAGTGCGCTTTTACTGAACAGTTTTTTTAGTTGACGATGAATTTCGTTATATTTGGTGCACAAACTATAACATTTGTCAATTTTTATTTTAAGAACAGGAGTAAGAGTAAGTAGTGTGCGTGTTTCACACCAGATTTTTCTTACGTTTGAAATGTCAATACCTTTTTGGGAAGTGATATGGATTGTGATTCTGAAGAGTCTTAAGATTAAGATCACTAGATCCGCTAGACGTAGTATCGACAGAGTGGGCCACACAGCTTTTATACAGAAAGTTTACAGTGACTTAATAAAATAAGCGTTTGTTTTCCATTGAGATTTTGAATATTCTTTGTCATTAAGTATAGGTTTTATTTTTTTTTTATAGCGTATGTGATCCAAATTAGGCTTCTATCAATGTATATCTGACCAAAGTAGCAGGAGTTACTGAAGAATAAGTAATTTTAATAAAGTTAAATAGGGAAATATATTCAATAAGAACTGACAGTTACAAATATTGTTGTTAATGGAAAGTCAAGACAGAATGTGTATGAAAAGCTTTATCAAAATATTCTTCAAAGTGCCTGTCGACAGTATTATTAGACTACATATACATGCCATTTATTAGCTCTCCTAGCAACGTTAAAATTAGTCCAGTCGAACAAAATTGATGAATTCAATAAATATTAAATATAAATTTGCTGAATTAAATCAGCTTAACATTTAATTATTTATTTTTACTATCATAGAATATTAAAGGAAAAATTTTGAAATTTAATGAGACAGCATTCCCAAAATTTCTTTTCTAATAAAGATATATATTTTTTTTAATACATTCAGCGCCAATTATATCAAGCAAGACCTAGACTGAATTGCAAGTTTTTGATTAATTTCCTAAATTCATTTGAACGTGAAAATTAAAGAATTATTGTGGCAAGCAAGCAGATAATAATTCTTTAAAAGTCATTTTTGCTTTTTCTTATGTTTAAAAAGCACAATTATGCATAAAAAAAAAGAAGAAGGATAAATATTAAAGCAAAAATTAAAACCGCATTTTATTTATATTGATAATTAAAGTAACATATGATCTTTTGACTAGTAATAAATAGTGCATAGTAGAGAGTTGATGATGGATGATTGTACATCGATTGTAGCTTGTCTCGAGCGGCTTTAAAGTAAGTTTAAGAAATATGGCAAGAACTTATAGAATTTGGAAATAGAATTTAACCACTCTTAAATACAGCTAATTTAATGACTAGATAGATTTTTATACTTAAGTACAAGCTAAACTAAATATAACTAGGATGGACAAATAGGCAGGGTGACAGTGTGGAACGTTTCTCGAAAATAACTAGCTTCTTGATGTAACTTATGTATGTATATACAGGGTGTCCCAAGGTATAAGGATAACGACTTTTTCTCGGAAACTAAAATAGCTAGAAAAAAAAACTAAAAAATATGTGTCCCCGTAGATTTTTATTAGAAATCCAAATTTAATTTGCAAATTTGTTTTGGTGCTTCGAGAAGCGAGATACGGGCACCAACTTCATTTTTTCAAATGGGGAGATGTGGTTTTCATTAAAGAAATAGATTCCTCTATTTTTTGTAAGACAAATTTACTTGTACGGTTTTTTACTTTGAGCGATATTTTACAAGTTATGAATGAAAACATGATTCCTATAAGAAATTTCAAAATGATATAATAACGGTTTTCTGATTGAATAAGAAGAAAAGTACTATTTTACTATAAATTTTACTCCTCATTAATTACAGATCTTGCTCGAACTGGCCTCCACCATTAGAGATGTATTTCTTTGGTCGAAAGGTACAATTGGCAGGAAAAAGCATGTGTATTAGCTTCAATTCATTCCATCGGTTTCTTTACAATAGAGTTGGCCTAGTGCTTTGTTTTTCACTAACGGTTTTTCATCTCTTTTACCAGCAACTTTCCCATTTTTCTTCTAAACTCATAATTTAAAATTTCTAATTCTCCTGCTTCTTGCTTCCATCACACTATCTATCAGCTTAATATTAAAACTTTCAAATTAAGGAGTTAATTTATGACAATCATCCATAGTTGATGATATTTTCCATCTATACAAAAGTCGCAGAAACAATAAGTAAGGGACTTAATAAAATTGTGAAATTATTTGAAATCTATCCTTCATCATCATTTAAAATTATAAAATACATTTAGTACGATGCTTCTCACTCTCTCTTACTCAAATATGGAAACTGGTATAAATAGTTTCATGGTTGCAAAGGCTATGAAACATGAAGTAAAATTATGGAACTTCATGTTAGAAAATAATATTACAAGTTTACGGTTTGTCCTAAAACTGCATGACAGCATTTTTATTTTATTTGTCTTTACACGGATTAAAAAATATTTTTGTCACGTATATTTTGTATTTTGTAACGGTATTGTATTGAAGTGAAAAATTTATGAGTTATACGCAGCTATATGTACTACTACATCATTCACTCAGTATTTATGTGCACTATCCGTTTGTTTATTATCCAGAGTTTTGATATGCGCATTTATTTACAATTCTAAAAGTTTATCCTTCTTCTGATTCCTCTTTACCTCAAAATAAGGCTGCATCCTGGTTATATACTTATAGCTGTGTGGGGAAGTATAAAAAAGCAATAAGGAGTATAAGGGTTTGTAGAGATGATAAGGAGACAACAGCAGCCACAACACAAGTGATAGTAGGTGGGGGGGGGGGGGGTGAGTGGACGGAGAATCAATGAGGCGGGACCATGTCGTCAATGTTGTCCCCTTAATGCTTTTCTCCAACCCTATCTTTCATGCCGCTTAACTGGTTGTGCTCTTCATGAGTAGATCCAGACGCCTAATTGTCCCATAGGCAAAGGCCAAAACCCAAACCTATAGGACTAGTGTAGAGAAAGGAGATCTTACCTCTTTTATTGCTTTTTATTCTATTCCCCCCTCCCCCGAAACCAACAAAACTTAACCATTGTACTTCTAACTCGGACTCGAGGTCGAATTTATTTAGTTTCCAGCTATCTCTTTCCATTTACCATTCTTATTCCTTATGTTATTATAATGTAAAACTTTTTTCCATATCTACTAACTTAAGGGCTTCCCCTTTCCAATTGCAGTTAGCTATTCCATACAGTACTTGCTCCGTGTTTTATTCTAATGTTTCCATATAAAATATAGGATCCTACCACGTTTCTCTTCACATAACGAAGTCTTTTTATTTTTTTTAAATTAAATTTATTTCTTGCCAAAATATTGCAGTTTACTCTTTAAAAATATCTAGGTGAAAGTATTCCAAAGATTTTCTCTTACTTGCAAATTTCTATAAGCTGAGATATTTTTACTTAGCCCTGACATTGGGATAGTGACTGCCCCACTGTGCTCGGTAATTCAGTCTGTTATAGTGACCGCTCCAAGACTCTGACTGGGATCGGTCAGAGGCAGGCCTAAGGTCAAGATCAAGGCCAGTCTAAGGAATACGCCACGGTCTTTCAGGCCGTAGTAGTGGTGTTACAACTTTGCGCTAAGGAGATTCTAAGGCAAGGACTGGAGAGAAGGCGGGTGGCCATATACTCCGATAGCCTTGCAGCATTAAAGGCACTTTCTCAACACCAAATAGTTTTAAGCTTGGTTTAGGCCTATCACACTGCCCTTAACCAGTTGTGTGATAAGAATAAGCTGATACTCGCTTTGGTGCCGAGACATGGGAGTTGTTTTCTGGGCAACAGAAAGCGAATGTCCTAGCGAGGGAGGACTCGAAGAATACCTTCATAGGTCCCAATCCTTCTGCGGGTGAAAATAATATTTTAAAAAATTATTTAATAATATTATATTTTTCGTGATACCGGATTCACTTCGTAATCATAGTTTGGATTGGGGCTATCGCCCATAATTAAGACGCGTTTTGATAACTACTGTGATATCATACATTAATTACAGTTATTTATTGTAAATAAAATGTAAAAAACATCACCCTACACACAAGCGAACGTCTGAATTTGATTGAATAATATAGGCTGTGGCGGAAAAAATCTACATTTTCGATATAGGCATGATAGCCAGCGAACTATATGTGCCAGGAATATATGAGAATACTAGGTTGTTAATGCTTTATAATTGTGCCTTATCACTTGTAAAGGAAGCATTGTAATCGTACCAGATTTTTGAAACAGTGTTTTCACCGGAAATATATGTTCTGTGGTCCCCTCAGTAGGACAGAAAGGTCTTTACCGAATGTTATGTGCGCGCGTGTGTATGTGTGTATGTGAGAGAGAGCTCAAAAACCGTTCTAGATTTTTTTCGAACGCATCTGACATGAGTTTTTGGTCAAAAATCTAAGTATAACACAGCTGGACTCGAACCCGGATCCTCCGCGTAGGAGTCCAGTACGCTAATCACTTAGCTATTCCCTTCCCTAAGTTCTTGATAGTATTTTCAATTCGGTATTTATCTTTATTTGAATGAATGTATGTAGGTGTTTCTTGCTCTTTAAAATAGGTAAGGTAAGTAAAATTTTTTAACAGAACAAAGCCAGTATATAGGAATTCATTACCAATTCTATTAAAAGTTACCATGAAAATAATCAAGAAAATAACTTTTTATCTTTAAAAGTTTATTCGACGTTTTGGATTCCCTTGGCGTCCTTTCTATGGAGTTTCGAACACCCAAGGAATAAATTTTTAAGATAAAAAGTTTATCCTTTGGCCCAGCTTACAAATATTTTGCTTTGTTTAATTAACAAGGGCCAAACATAATTATTGTTTATATTAATTAAATTAATAAAATTATTTTATTTAGAAAAATGATTTCAGAATTTAATAGATAGACACTTCCGTTACGATCTATACTACTGAACTTCTAAAAAAATTTTTTGGAATAATAAAAAGAATAATAATTAATATTTATGGAGACAGGACACAAATTAAAAATAAAAGTATAAATGAATAATATAAGTCTATAAATATATATATATAGTAGGCAGTATTATCTTCCTATAACAGTACATTTAATTCAACTATAAACATCGATAATAGAATAATAATAAGGCAATAAACTATGTGTTAAATCCTATAAAAAGAAAAAAATAAATGAAGGTATTTGAATTAATTAAATAGTATGTTCACATAGTTTACATGTATAAAAGAAATACTTTCCTCCATTTAGTATGTATACGTGATGTTTATAAATATATTCAAATTGTATATATATACAATTCACATTCATGACTATCATTATTTAGAGATTTCCTTAGTTTTACTGTCTATAATAATAAATAATATTATTCTTTAGAAAACAAACAATGAGGAATAAATATTGTTGCTATGAGGAGATAGGCTACTGCATTTTACAGTGAGTTGTAGAGGCTCCTAGGAAGAGAAAAAATCTAAGGGCAGCATGCTGGATTCGAACCCGGGACCTCCGCGTTGCTAGTCCAGCGTGCTACCTACCATTGAGCTAATCTCTTCCTTCTCCCTTGGCTTTCCTCAATTAACTAGGGAGGAGACCCTAGTTCGTGTACTGTGTTTCATCCTTGTCTGTAAAGTGTAGAGCGTATGTGGTTTAAGTGTATTGTGTACTGTTCTGATGAAGTGCATGGAGTACTGAGCTGTGGTAACCCGTAGGGTTGCTACTCCCCAAGTAACTACATGCAACAGATACCCCTTGCGGGCATCTATCATAATACTACAATAATAAAAGTTAATACTCAGAATAGTAAGCAGGTCCAATTCTGTTATCAATAGGTCTCTTTAATAGCCACAAGAAAATTCTGGTTTAAAATGAAATTAAGTTTTAATACAACTTCTTCAATAAAATTCACAAAGTACGAATAAGTTGTACGAAAGAGAATTCTAATAATTATGTAGCCTTAAAACTCAAAATTTTTATTTTGCAGGCGTCCCTAACTATGTAAACAGAAGCAAACAGCAAACATATATTTTCTATAAATTTCTAAATACAATAAATAAAATACAAAATCAAGGACAGAATAAATCTAAAATAGAACTAAAGACGAAGATACTAATTAAACATAATGGATAAATATGAGCAGGTGGTGGCGCTTATCTCCAAGTCTTGTTGAGTGCGCTGAGAAAATAATTCTTTTATAGGGAAGATTTTTCGTAATATTGAAGAATAATATATTTATAATAACATTGTATTAATAAAATATAATAAGATATAAAATTGTAAAATAAAAGAAAAAAAAATAGTTTAATAACGAGAGAAGAAAGTAAAAAGGGGGGGAAAAAACACAGAAGATGTTTAAGAGAATATTTTTGTATAATATGCTGTAAAATACATTATACATTACTGCCGGATATCTTTTTGGTAGTGTTTTTAGTTAAAGAAAATACACTACCAAAATGTAGGAGAAGAGGAGTCAGGGGGGAGAAGAGGAGTAGGGATTGTTGTGTATAATAGAGGAGAGTAAAGTGTCGTTTTCTTCAATTTATTCTTCCTTGAACTGGAGAAAAGTAAGCGGCCTTGATGATGAAGAAAAGAAGGAGAGGTTAGCCCGGCTTTTCATTTGAAATTCAGAAAACTAAGAAAGAGGATGATGAAGTTATTTTCTTCATTTTAATGGAGACGAATGGAATACTAGAATAACAGAGGGCAAAGAATTATTAGACTAACAATATTTTGGTCGATTAAATTTTAAGAGGGTTTCATTTCTATTTATAAAGGGTAAACAGATGGTTAGTTCTGTTGTTGATTCAATTCAAATTTATAATATAAAATATCGTATAAGGATTTTCATAGCTGATTTTTTTACTTTCTCTTACTATAGTAAGAGGAAATATTAGGATCATGTCAAATTTTCAAAATTGAATTTAGACATTAGGCATGTGTAGAAAAAATGATTACACAGCCAATGCCACTGCGTCATGGAACATCTTTTGCAGCCACCTTAGATGTTATTGTTTAAGATTGAATGTAGCCGTATGGAAGAGTGAGTTGAGAGTTTGGCTATGGAAACGCTAGCATAAATTATCTACTTCATTTTCGGCTAAATTTCATATTGTTTGGTGTTACAGGAATCAAGTTGTACGTGAAGTTTGTTGCATTTTTTTTATATAACAATACATAGTATCACTTGAAAACCTGATAAATACAGGAATGATTGATTGATTTGGCCTGGGAAAAAGAGATCGAAGATTACTCTCAAAAGTTTTCCAGACTGAGGTTTATGCTATTCTTTGTTATAGCGAGGATGAGAGGGTACGCAACACTAACTTAAAAGGTGTTTGTATCTGCTCGGACCGCCAAGCTGCACTGAAGCCACTGAGTTCATGTGACTTCGCTTCCAGGTTGGAGTTATAATGTTCTAAAAGACTGGAAGAGCTTTCTTCTCTGCAGGATGGGAATGGGAATGAGAATTTATGGGAATGAGGAGGTGGATAGGTTTGCTAAATTAGGCGCCTCTCTCCCTTTTATTGGTCCCGCGCCTGCTGTTGGCGTGCCCTTAGGCACTTGTCTGTCAGGCTTCCAGTCATGGGCAGCTTCACAGCATTCATCCTTATGGATGAGTACAGTTGGTTTCTGCGTCTAAGATGCTCATCGGTGGGTCCGGACAGGGCTATTATGCGTCGTTGCTGTGTCTTTCACGGTGCTCTCTTTGGCATCTGGTTGGATCCCTACTAGACATTGTAGTTTAAGGAGACATCTCTGCGTAATGGGGCTCATGCCGGATCCATTCTGTAGAGTCTGTGAGATAGAGAAGGAAACACCCATCCATCTTATGATAGATTGCTTGGGTTGTGAGGAAATTAGGTTCAGGAGCTTTGGTCTGAACAGAATGTCTGTGGGAGAGCTTAGGCAATTTTGCTTTAATGTTATTGTCCGATTTGTTCGGACTGCGGTGAATCTTAGATGGATTAGACCCGGGTTTGGATATTTGTCCTAGACCCGGTTTGTAGTTGTTTTTCTTGGGGTACCTATATGGGCCTAGTGGGGCTTTAAATAGCTTGAGGTTTGGTCCCTCCCCACAGACAAGTAATTATACTTTCAATGGAAGTATGCCATTCAAGTTTTATTTTCAGATGTATGGAGGCTTAATTATTGTTGAGGAAATCTCGAGAGCAGGGCTTTTATAATCTTCTGTGGGAGGATTACAGGGATGACGAGAGACAGTCTTTGAAGAAGAGAGTTTTAAGATAGGCAGACGTGGTATCCTGGATTTTTTTATAACGAGATTTTATTAGCTGGAGGACAAAAGGAATTTTAAGATCAGTGTGGAGACGTGGGTAGAAGCACTGTTGATTTTTCCAAAAACTTTGGACTGGAAGGATTGGATACGGTAGGATTTGTATGTTTAGTTGAAGCCCAAACTCGCATCTGTTAGTCTTTTTTCTGGGGGGGGGGGGAAAGGCCCTCAAGATCGAAAATCTGACATCAGCAATAAGAGAAAGTAAAAAAAAATCTACTAGACTAGTTCGCCGGCGAATGAATACTTCTTCTTAGAAATGTGTGATGTATAAGGATTTCATATTTTAATTAAAAGGTCTATTGAAAGAAAATAATTCAGTAACTCTTTAGAAATCTAATAACTGTTTAAACAAAAGTTTTTGATAGAATGTTCAATTATGAATATCAATGAATTAGGGATACCAAGAATATCATCCTAAAACTATTTCTTGAATATAAAGAGCCAACCACAATATGGAACTCAATCCGGGACCACCAAGTAAACAGTCCGTTAACAAGGAACCTTCTACACTTAATTATTCATTTTGACATTTACATTAGAAAAAAATACAAGTCTCCGATCCCTACACAGAGTAAATTTAGATGAAAAAATAAAATAAAATCATAAAAAGAAATTTAACAGGAAGGAAAACTAAATATATTAATAACTTTAGGGATGTTTAATTAACTGTAGTAATAAAGTTATAAATTTAAAAGGTAATATTGGGATGTTTAAATTTATGAATATATTTTGGTTAAGACATGTTTTACAAGGATCATTTATAATAATAATAATAGCTGTCATTTTATTTATACAAGTAACAAGATTTTTAAAGTGTTGGCAGTGTGCCCTCGGTGTTAACAGATTTAAAATATCTTTACGCTAATCCTTTACAAAAATATTACTAACACGGCTTCCATATCACTCAACACTATTATTATTTTATTTCGAAATTATAAAATATAAATAAATTGTAAATATAATTCAACTAACAACTTGAGGTATTTTTTTTTTTTTTTTAGTTTATTTATTAGAAATAAACGGAAAAAGTAAACTTTTATTATCCGAAATTTAAATTTTATATAATACTTTTAAAATGGATATCCGCGTTTATAACGCTCATAAGGGAGGTTTACCATCACTGTACTTGTATGTGTTATGATTAAATACACCGCTGCTTAAATAAGCACCATTTCTGTTTTTAGTGAAGTTAAAATTCAGACTTTTTTTTTCTTTTTTAGCGAAAAACATTCTAGAAGCTGTAGGAAAACTTTAAAGACATTCTTTTAAAGCCACGGTTCGAAAGGGATTTAAATCAGCTGTTCTCGGAGTGTACCGAAGCTTTAACGATGAATGGAAGTTTGAAGTCTGAAAATGCCTCCTAGAGAATTATACATTTAAATGCTCAAGTCCTACAGTTTTTTGAACATTTTCATTTTCTTTTTTGAACATTCATTAATATAAAAAATCTGGTGTGAAACACCCACACAACTTTCTCTTACGCCAGTTTCCAAAATTGTAATTGACAAATTTTATAGACAGAACACTAAATTGAATGAAATTCGTCGAAAACTGAAAAAAAAAACTATTCAGTAAAAGCGCACTTGTTTACTAATTTTCTTGAAACTCGAAATTTTGGCCATCTATTTATTTCTAATTAATATTGTTTGGATGATAGAATTGTATAATCAACTATGATAGCACTTTAGAGAAAAACATAACCCCATACCTACCTTAAAAGTGCCATTAAATGAATTTTCCCGGAGAAATGTTTTAAATAAAAGTTTTAGCTCTTTGTATGTCTAGTTGATGTAACAGGTTTCAAGAAAATCGGTGGAGCCATTTTTGGGAAAATCGCAAAAAAGTAAAAAAAAAAAAAACTAGTAAAGTGGAACTTTCGGTTGAGGAATTTTGAGAGATCACGTACTGTCAGATCCCATGGTGATACCTAAACGCAATATAAAGTTTTAACTTTCTACGGTTTTTTCGATTTTGAGCTATGCTGTTCACATACATACACACGCTCACCAGAGACCATTTGCTATAAACCACTTGTTTGGATTCAGGGGACCTCAAAACGGATATTTCCGGTGAAAACTCGAAATATCGAAAATTTGACATGATTACAATACTTTCTCTTACTAGGAGAAAGAGAAAGTAATAAACTGGTATGAAATATTCAAACGACCTTCTGTAACTGCAATTAATACAATTTTAATTCAGGTTCTCTTCCAAATTGCAATATTGGCAAACATTTAATTAAGCTTTTCCAAAAAAAAAAAGGTGGTAGCTGTGTAATATGTATATCTGAGTAGACTTGTATGATAGCGTCCTCTCAACCAACAAAGCTTTAAAACCCGGGAGAACTCGCTAGAAAAAAAGAATAGCAAGAACTCCGCGTGAGACTTTCTCTCACACCCCAATTTTCATATTTTTTCACCACATAATAATATTATTAGCTTCTAAATACCAATTAAATAAACGTCGTTATACTTATAAATATAAATACACACATAAATTAAACAAATATCAATTTAAAAAATATAAATAACACTTTTTTATTTATAAAAAAAAAACTGGAGCAAAACTCAATATAAAAAATATAATTTGTGTTGAATTATTCAGTAACAGGACACTTTGGACACATAGCACAATTTGGGTGTAATTGCATCTGCTAATGAAAACACTTTGAGGACACATTTTGCGGTTTACTAGGGATGTATTGCCGAAAATTGCAACGTCCCCGAAACGGTTCCAACATTTCATCTATAGTACAGTATTCACCAACTTGGTAATTTTCTTTACATTTGGATATAAATTCATCCAGTCCTCTCTTATGGAATCAGGAAAAAAAGACTCCAACATTCCAACGGAGTTTTAGCTTGCTTTGCAATAGTTTTCACACCTGGAAGATGGATAACGATGTTTTGTTTCCTTCTGTGCACATTTTCGCAGGGAGCGAAAACATGCCAAACAGCAGTTTTGTCGTTACTGCACAAGCAGTTCTCAGGATCGTCGTTTTCGAGTTCATCTTTCTTTTCTATCCCTGATTGTTCTGAATCACTTTCCTCAGCATCAAAGCGGTTTTCATTGTCTACAAGGTTGGGGAGAACTTCAGTTTTACGCTGTTCGGGATTAGGAATCCATGGCAAATATTCTAAGCGAAAAAATTAACATAAATAAAATTACCAGGAATACATAAAGTAAATAAATATCCTGAAAAATGCCACTTACGGAGATCGTACAACGCTTTCCCCATTTCGGTCATATGTTTGCCACGACTCATATGAATTTAAAAAATCTAAAATTCAAAAGAAAAACTAATTTTGCGACACCAGTAAACCAAAAATATACAAACAGAAAATTACTTACTTATAAAAACGTAACGCGAACACTAGCGCGTGAGAGATTCACTCACGGTTTAGAATATTTTCGTTTAACTTCCTCTCCTGAAGCTAACACAACACTGAGAGGAAAAATATTTCAAGAGGAAGTAAACAAAAGATAAAAACTCAGCTAGACGAAACTTAGGATCTCTCACTACTCCCTGTTCCGGAGTCATTATGAGTGTTTTTCTTCAAGCGTGAGAGAAAATCTCACGGTGCGAGTTCTCCCGGGTTAAAGATAAGTCCCTCAGAACACTCCTAATATAAATTTTGTTACATTACGATACGTTTTTATTTATACAATTAGAATTCCAAGTTTATAGATAATTGTTAGTGCTGTTTTCATGAATATTAGATAAAACTCAAAAAACCGATTCATTAGTCTCGCACTTCTGTGTTAACCGATTTTGTACAAAATTTGGAGCTCTAACAATGTTTCTAATGTCTCTTAATATTACGAGTAACAAAACCATAAATTGTATTGAAGTTATACTTTAGAAAAAAAAGTTTAAACGTTATGGCTCCTCATAATTCCTCCAAAAAAAATGTATTCTACCAGAAATGTTTCAAATAAAAATGATAGATAGCTTTAGTGTGATAGTATTTTACGAATTTTAAAGAAAATCTTTGTTAACATTTCCACGAAAAACTGAAAGAAACTATTTAGTGAAATCGCAGTCTTGCTTGAAAGATTTTGGCAAAACCTTATTTTGTCAGATATTGATTCCAAAAACCACAATATTAAGATTGAGTTTCCTATTAATTTTCGTTTTCGAGAAATTTGGTTCATACATGCTATCTAAAACGATTTTTTCGTATTCAGAGGACTTCAATAACATATTTCCAGTGAAAACTCTCCTTCGAAAACTTGACACGATCACAATACTTACTTCGTGCAGCAATAAGAGTAAGTTAAAAAATACACTGGATCAAAATAGTCGCCAAATCTTGGTCATTAGTGTCCGAAGAGCCTTCAGGGAAGAGAGGTAAGCTTCTTTTCTTCTCATATTAATTGATATGTCTTTGAAAAAAATAATTCTTTTAACTTTTATTCAAATGCATTATATACAGTATAAATCGTATATAACGACACCGGAAATAAGAAACAACCGTTTGTAACGTACAAAATCTTCGGTCCCGTGAAATGTCATGGTAGGAAATGCGTAGGGGCTCGTTTATAACGTACAATCGTTTATAATGTACAAATTGGTTGTAAGGAACATATTCCATGATTCTTTGAACTGTTTGCTATCGGTTATAGTGAACAGGAAGTGAGTGTAAACACAGCTGCCAAATTAATTCTAGGAATGATTTCCCCAGTTTTCAAACTCTACAACCTAAAGTCTTGGGAAAAACTTGACCCTCAGTTTGATTTTGTTAATAAATAACAATGCCTCGTCAGTCATTTTCTATTGAGGAAAAATTCGAAATAATTTCTCGAATTGAATCGGGAGATTGTGCGAGTAGTATCGCGAATGAAATGGGGACATCTCCTTCCACTATATCGGGAATTCTTAAAAACAAAGAGAAGATAATTGAACAATTCAGCAAGTGACATAAAGTTAAAAAAATACGAGCCTCTCAATACAATGATTTGGACACCGCACTTCTAAGTTGGTTCAAACAATAACGAGCGAACAACATACCCATTAATCATCCTATCCTTCAGGCCAAAGCGATTGAGCTAGCTTCTCTTTTGAAAACAGAAAATTTCACATGCAGCACGTTATGGATACCAAGATTTCGTGCTCGGTATGATATAGTCTTCGGAAAAATCTCAGGTGAGTCAGCTAGTGTTAAATAGAGTTTGACTGGAGACTGGCTTCAAATTGTCTGGCTTAAAATTAAAGGAGCTTACACTGAACATCAAATTTTTAATGCGAACGAAATGGGCCTGTTTTACCATCTAACTCCCGACCACTCTCCGCAGTCTGTGGAAAATTGAGTAAGTTTTTTTAGTATAAATGACCCAAATATCAACGAAGGACAAGCTGTGTTGACTATCTTCAAGGCAATTTAAAAAAAAATTTACACTAGCAAATGCAAAAAAAAAAAGATAATGGATCACATATGTGTTAAATGCCTTTAACAGATTAGAATTTTGTATTTCTTCAGAAACCTTAAAAAATCATTTTTAAATTACTTGCGCATAATGAAAACTTCACTATACACATACACACAAGTATGAATTGGATGTGATGTTCAGATATAACGCACTGTTCGCTATAAACGATATATTGGTTATAGTGAATACCGCTTATAACGAACCAAATTTGACAGTCCCCTGAAGTTCGTAATAATCGATTTATACTCTATATATATATATATATACTCTCTATATATATATAATGCATTTGATTGCAGTAGATTTTTACTTTCTCTCACTCCTAGTAAGAGGAAGTATTGTAATCGTTCCCAATTTTCACTATCGAGTTTTCACTGGAAATATCCGTTTTCAGGTCCCCAAAGTCCAAGGTTTTTAGAAAAGGGTGTGTATATATATATATATATATATATATACATGTATGTGAACAGCATAGCTCAAAAACGAAAAATTTGAGAAAGTTAATACTTGATATTCCGTTTAGGTATCACCATGGGATCCGATAGTAGATCATCTGTCAAAATTCCTCAATTAGAACGTTACGACTTCAATGAATGGATTTTTCACTATTTTGCAATTTTTTTCTCAAAAACGGCTGAGACGATTTTCTAAATAATATTAATTCTGTCATCTAAATAATATTAATTAAGAATTAAATGTGTTGTTGAAATTCCGAGTTTGAAAAAAAATCGTATGACCGGGAAGTGCGTTTTTATTGAAATGTATTTTTTCAGTTTTCTGGTATTTTCTCTAACCCGGATCGAACGATTTTCTTTCAACTAGGAATATGAACTATACATATAAAGAGCTGCAACTTTTATATAAAAAATTTCTCTTGGTAAAGTCATTTAAGGGGTCTTTTGGGTTTTTCTTTAAATGTTATGATGGCTAATTATACAGTTTTACCATCGAAACAAAATTAATTATAAATTAATGGTCAAAATTCCGAGTTTCAAGAATATTAGTAAACCATAAGGACGTTTTTACTGAACAGTTTGTTTCCGTATTCGATGAATTTCATTCAATTTGGTACACTAAATATAAAAATTTGTCGGAGTAAGAGAAAGTTGTGTGAGTATATCACACCTGATTTTTTTTAGTAAGTCTGAAAGCAATAAAATATATAAAATAGTTTTGGGACATGCAACATTCGGTTCAGCTCTTCATGGAGGCATTTCTGGGCATGTGACCAGACATGAAGGTTTACTCTGTTTTTATAGGAAGCATTACATGTTCTTTCCCAATTTTTGATTAAAGAAATCGTATCTTTAAAAACCGATCATTTAAGCTGGAGCAATCTGTAAATTATACCTTACACCAAATGTTTGCCTGTTAAAATAATGGATAATAATGTTATTGGTGTTCGTTACGACCGCTGTATTCAATGTTGTAAATTGGATGTTGAGGTTCGGTCATACAAAAGAACTCTTTTTTTAAATTCCTACCGACGTTTTGGCATATTTATTGCCTTGTTCACGGTAAAAATTTTCAGTTAGAATTATTTACAAACTGTACTTTAACCTGTGACATACCATCACCAAGTGTTGATCACCAACATGGTCTACACTAATTATGTACAAAGTATTGCTAGGATTTTACACTGTTGAATTAGCAAAGTGTTCGGTAGCGAGAAAGAGAATGACAGACTGAGCTGGTATAGTGACGACGGTGGATGATGACTTCTTGATGTAGACTTGAATGATTTTAGTTGAGAATAGCGAGCATTTATATACGCTTTCTTAACTATCCCTACTGCTCTTTAACTTCTCCTTCCTGTAGTTAGATGGATCACTTTGTCTGCAACGGTCAGAATCTTAACCGTTTGTAGTGGGGAGGCATATCGCGCCTCAAGTGATGTATGGAGTGTTGCAGCTTGTGAGGATTGTGTGGTGCCTTATGATTATGCTGCAGGCAGGCAAGCCAAAATACGTCACGGCCATGCACCATGGAAGTCTATTTACATGTAGATAAGAAAAAAACCATGTAGATAAGGAATCCAAAGATGGTTTTGGAAGTAAAAATTTTTGGAGACCTCTATCTTGAAATCTTGGTTCAAAAAATTTATGACGCATTACTAAGGAAAAGGAAACGATTATTTTTTCAATTTAACTGTTGATAGGAGCTTGTTTAATATAAAATAAATAAATATTTTCCCCCCTCGCTTAAAAAATAAATTGGATAACGATAACTGCGCTCTCGCACACCCTCCCTCCCTCTCTCTCTCTAAGAAAAAAAAAGTAATTGAATCTGTCGATAGAAATAAATCAATTTATTTTTATTAACTTTGATAAATATTCTGCATACAACGAAAATTGGCAAGAATGATTTATGGTAGCAATGAGAACACGTTATCTTTGAATAATGTTTTTGATACTGATAAAAGTATATATAT
Organism: Triatoma infestans; assembly: GCA_011037195.1. Classification (NCBI taxonomy): domain Eukaryota; kingdom Metazoa; phylum Arthropoda; class Insecta; order Hemiptera; family Reduviidae; genus Triatoma; species Triatoma infestans. The sequence goes on along the minus strand of JAAEAF010000135.1, from coordinate 244,935 downwards.
ATAATTTATAAAAATAACCTAATGATACGCGGAGTGATAAATTTATCATTATCATAAAAGTAAATCTTATTTAGAAAAATAAAAATCACCTGAACAACGACAGGAATATTACTGTACTGATAGGTATATTGATTGGTGAGTAATACGGTATTAATGTTAAATGATACGGCTAAGAGATATCAATAATGCAAAGAAAGCACTAGGCCAAGAGCTTATACCTCAGTCTTAAATCACTTTGAATAACAAAATTCGTTGAAAAGATTATTATATATTTATTTATTAACTGTAGCTGTAAATCAAACCAGTTTTATCTAATATCAAAATGATTCATACTGGCAATTTTTATGGCAATACATCTATATATTAATATCAAGCTTGTTAAAACTCTACATAACTATAGGACAACAGATTTTTGTTATATATTTTAATGCAAAGAACAGAATTTTTCGTACACAAAGCTATACACTAAAAGCTTAACATTAAATTATTAATAAATTATAGTTCAACAATTTCTAACATTGATGAACTTTTCGTAAAAAAAAAAAAAAGAAGAAAAAATGTGTAAGATCAAATAGTGAATAAGAAACACTTAACATAACAATATCAATACTTGACGCCATTTATAATTTCTCTTACTACCGTAAGAGAACTTTTACTATGGTGTAAAATTTTTGAAATATTGAGTTTACTCCGGAAATACAAGTTACGAAGTTTCCTGAGCTCCTAAAAGTGGTTTTTAGAAATCGGCTGTGTGTTTCTTGTGTAAGTGAAAAGCATAGGTCAGCATAGAATGCTGAGTGTTGGTATTTCGTTTAGGTGCTACTAGGGAACACGACAATAAGGTTTGGTGAAGATCAATCGACCGATTGTACGTAATTTACTGAATAGATTTTCTTCTTTTTTCTTTGTGATTTTTGTAGAAAACTGCACCAATATATTCTTCAAACTTCAAAGATAATCATTAAATGCTTCAAGTTTTATTTGGGACATTATTTTGGGAAAATTCATTTAAGAGTGTTCTGGGGTGGGGAAACTTAGATTTTCCTCTAAACTGCCATACAATAGACTTTATACGAATCTACCCTCTATAATAAGTATTTAATGTGTTGCCAAAAAGTCTGAATTTGAAGAAAATCCATTAACTGGAAGTAATACTTATAATAATAATAATAATAATAATAATAATAATAATAATAATAATAATACATAATAATAAGTTAATACATAAGAATAATAATAATAATATAATAAGGTAGTATTATTGATCAATAACAACAAGCCACTATTAAGTAAGCGCATGGACAATAGTCCATCTGCTGAGTTGCGTCGTAATAGTTCTTTAATTTTCATACATATATGTATATATTTATAACAAAATAATAACTCTTGATATAAACAGAAAACTAAAACCAAAACTAAACAGAAAATAAGCAGAGATATTTCTAGATTCTTTGAAATATATAAAACAAATAAAATTATATTACATTTTTAGTTATTTTAATGGTAGGTAATTAAGTATTATAATTTTCAATTAAAAAACTCCTATATTTCCAGGAATTAACATGGTAATTGTATAAAGCTGCCCAGTTCTGACCATTCAAATAGCTGATACATTCTTCTTTAGATAAATATTTCTTACCGAACCACCTTACCCTGAACTCACCCAACACCGGGCATACTGCTACTAAATAGTGGAATGTATTTTCTATGGCCTTATGATTACACATTGTACATAACTGAATCTCCTCTCTCCGTGTTATATTGTAATTTAAGTTTAATAATTGACCTCTTAACTTTAATATTGTTTTCATAAAATTGAAATTAGCATCGTCAGAAATATAATGATTTTTACCTAAACTTAAATTTAACTCACTAGACAAAACGGTGATACTGGGAGTTTTGAGCTTTTAAAATTAAATTGTTCTTAAAATCATTTCTAATATTCCCCAGTAAACCTTCCAAACATTGTTTAGTCCCATTAATGAAATAGTAACCGTATTCCCAGCTGTACTTTTCACAAATTGCTTGGAATTCCTTATACCAAAATAGTTTTTTACTGATTATTTCCCTTGCCAAAATTTTTGGGATTCTATTATTAGGCAGAAGCAACACTTTTTGAATATATTTCAAATGTAGTTGGAGAGTAGATATGAAGGGCGGGTCAATTCCAGTTTCCAAATATATTACATAATTTGGTGTTGACCTATAAAGCGAGAAGAGCCTTTTTATAAAAAAAGTAAACAATTTTTCTGTTGCCTCTATACGCAAAAAACCCACACTTGCGCAGCATAGTTCATAATCACTCTACTGACAGAGTTAAACACTTCTACTTTTGACGATAAAGGAACATCTTTATTTTTAAAAAAATTTGAATAAGTAGAATGAATACTGAACTTGACCAGGGAATCAAACGCTGACTTAAAATCAACGAAAAAACAATACAATTTTCTACCTTTCTCCAAGGTTTTAAGATTAATAATGTTTATAAGGCTAAAAATATTATCAACAGTGGAATACTTATTTAAACTAGTTATTTTTCAGCAGTACAAACTATGTACACTCATTAAAACGCGTATGTAAAACGAGTATTGTGAGTGGGTAATACCCGTATAAATAAATAAAAATGTATACAATGTAAATTGCTGTTATGCAGTGAGGAGGTTGAATACCCAGTTACAGAGGACAGCCGAATTCAAATTAATAAAATTTAGTATCTTTAAAAAAATGGTGCGACCACATTTAATTGTATGTCTGAAGCCGAGCTCCTAAATAATTATATTATATTTTAAACATCTGCCTGCCAGGCTTATCCAAAATATGACCAACTTTGGATCAAAGATAACTTTGACATCCCAAGCTCGAAGATTTCTCATATTTGTTGAGAGGTAGTGTTGTTTGTAAAAAGAAATGTCTGGAGGGGGTCAGTGCAGTGAGAAGTCTCCGGACGCAAATGAATTTAGATTTGAGACGCTTTAAAAAAAAAATATCCACAATTATCATCGTGTAGGCGATGAAAATGAAATTAAAATCTAGTCGTGAGAATAGAAATAAGAACGACTGAGCAAATAATAAATGAACCGATGTGAAGCCAACATAAAATGGCTCACAAGTTAATAAACTAGATGTAGCTCATTTAACTAGCGATACCCATACTGTTCATGCATATTGTAAAGGAAAGCATGAGCTGCTGCCTCGAACTTTGCCACCTTAAGAAATGTGTATCCAAAAAAATCTATGGCTAAGAATCTTACAGCAGATCTATTTTGTGAGGAATGTGACAAATATTTCTTCAAATTTAGAACAGCGTTTTTTTTTTTTTCTTTGTTAAACCAGGGATCAAAATTATTTTTGACCTCAAACTACTGGAGATCTTAATATGCCCTGTGACTTAGGAGTGCAACTGTTCTCCAATGGGAAGGCCATAACACTAGATTAGAATAAGTTTAACATAAATGTTTCTACTCTTATCGCAACAATACAAATATGAGGCCATGAGCTATCCAATTAATCGTATGATATCTATAATCTATTTATTGATTAATATAGTTTTATATAGCTTATATATTGGGAAAGTTTGTGATCAATGTTTATTCAATTTATAGTCAAATTTCAAACAATTTAATAAGTTGTCAAATTTTTCAGTGTTTTTCAGTGTGTTTGAGAAAGGTAGAAATAATAATTTTTACTCAGAAAACTCATTTGAAGAGTGTACAATTAACACTCAAAGAAGTTAATACTAATTATCAATTGGGCAACAGCCAATCTGGCAACAAGCAGGCAAGACGTGTTATTGAGGAGTGCAAAACTCAAAGTGTTACTCAAGAAACTGATTACCACAAGAATCAACTGATTGCACTCGCTCTCTACTAAAAGCCAGATAATTTTCACCATACTACCGACTATTATAACAAGCAAGCATTATGACTAACCCCACATGGGTTTTATTAAGCGATGCTAATTTATCTAGCCAATTCTACAATATCAGCCAACATCATCACTTATCGCTCGCTTACTTTAACCTCTCATACCCGTATTCATTTTTTCTCAGAAAATATTTAAAAAATATATACTTATAGTGTGCAGAGTGTCATTAGTTGTTTGTGTGTCAACAACACCAACAATACCATTTCCTCCTATTATTAAAATATTATATTTGACACTTTAAATATTGTTAAAATGGAGAGATAAGGGTAAAAATTCACCAGAAGACTTTAGCAAGTCAGATTGACGATCTTGGCGCGGCTTAATTCTGTTTTTTTTTTTTGTTTTTTTTGCTTCTATTCGACCGAGACTGTTTCTTTATTTAACCACATGAGTTGAGACTAATGTTGAAAATAAGAAATATGAGTTGCAGTAGTAATATAATTTCAGTGTATATTTTAAATGAATATTATATGAATTAGAGATTAAAAAATTATAATATAAATACATTATTTAAAAATAATTACAAACAATAATAAGGTAACAAGTGGAGAAACGTATTGTACAGAGTGTCAATAGGACATGTTTGTGGTTATAACAACCCCACACAGTGCATACTACGTACATGGAATTTAGTTAAAAACCACAAGGGAAATTGATATTTAATTAGTTCTAACAGGGCTATTTAATAATAGTTACATATCACATGGATTTTAAGCTATTTCAGTTAGAAAGAGATACATATGTGTGCGCGTATAATTTATAGGGTAAGTAACATGTATGATTGTGGTAGTGTAGTTTACAATAATGCGCATGCTTGTGTGGTCCAGTAATATACCGCACCTAGATAGTACAAACAACAGAGTATTGTGGACGTTCATTGGACCATGCTATACAACCACTCAATATTGACGCTATCAATTTAAATAATAACCTATTAAGGCCGGCTGTAGACTATGATCCTAACGATTGGCTTCATTATCTGTATTATAAAGGTCCTATACATTCTCCTAATAATTACCTAACTATCATGTATGTATGTAAAGGTCTGCGGGCTCCAAACATTCTATTCTCTCAAATTTTCAATCAAACCCTATCCACATATAAACATTATGATGTCAAAATAGTATTGTGATTAATTCAACAGAGCAATTTACGCCCTACCCTAAATATCCATCTAGAAATAACAGAGAGATGAGAATTAATTTTTAATGCTATAACTTGTTGTATGTACATTACAGCTTTGTATTTAATTAAGACTGTAGGGGTTGTAATCGTGATGTTACAAGATGTATAGCATAAATTTTTAAACTCTCAATTTTGGTAATTATTCCTAAATTGTTACTTGATCGACTAATAATCACTGTTTGAATATTTAATAAATTTAATCTGGTATTCCACTTAAGATCTGCTTTTCTGTCACAAGGGTTCCTTACTTTTACTTTTTCATTTATTTATTTTTCGCCTTTGGTGCGAGAATTCAGAGTCCCGTGAAGGTAAAGTCGATACTCACCCAGCATCCATCATAAGAAAAAAATAGGAAACAACAATTGGTAGCGCACCTAAATCTACCAATAAAAGCCGCCTTCTGGCAAACTTTAATCCTTGATGGGCTGTTGCGTCATAAGTTTTTAGGCTTATTGATAAAAACAAATTGCTTTCTTGTTTAGTCATCTGAAGCGTAGATTTGTTTATGTGTAAAATATCAAGAATGCTTGTGGTGCTAAACAATTTCGAGTAACGCTAGTGAATATGGTTGTAAGTGACCTTGCGACAGGTAGTACATTTTACTGCAGGCAACAACCATTATAGTATTCAATGGTATGTAAAGGTTGCAATATACAGTATACCAAAGTAGGTTGCAAAAAACTGCCTTATCACCAGAGAACTAACAAAACTTTAAAAAACAATTTAGTAAAACAAGCACTTCTGCTTGACGAATTTTGATATAAACTTCGTATAGAACAAGCACGAAGATATTTAAGGGATCCGAGACATTTTCCATGATAGCCTGCTTCTTTTTGTGGTCATCGACCAGTTTCTGGCATTTGCAGACCATCAGGATGTTTTTGTGTAAGAAATTTAATAACATAGACTTGCACAGAGCAAATACAGTTGATACACTGGATTTTAAAAAGTTTTTGTTATGACGAACTAGGTTAAAAGGGGTGTTGTTACCTGAATAGGAAAACACATGTTCGGTTCTTTAGTGACGTTGTTAACTTTTTAAATGGAAACATCAATGAGTGGGAATATATAACTTAAACCATGTTTTATGAAGGAGATTTTACTTTGATGATTATTTACTCATACCATCTTATAATTTCTATTTATTAATTTATAACAGAGCGAAATAACGCGAAAGTGTTAGTCGTGGGCCACTATGGAATAGTTGCTGATAAGAAATGATATAATTCGAGCTGAATGATCGTAAGATGTATAGATACATAACTATATTGAGCAAGTAATCTATACAATCAAGTTTATTTTATAATTATGCATTCAATTCCACATTTCACCTATCATAATTCACACACACCATCCACGCACGCATGTATACTTAATATGGGTTCTTTTTTACAGGCCTAAATATAACAAGTCTTAAGATATACAAGACATTCAGTAAATATAACAAGACATTCAGTAAATACAACAAGACATTCACAGATATATCGCTGAAAAAATTAGACAAGTATGTTTTCTAATCTTAATGTAACATGAACAATCCACATGAACATTTTATTTTCTTGATCTGCATGCAACATTCACATACTCATATGTTCAAACTTAAAGGCTGTTTTGTTTCGTATATACAGACTTACGCAGTGGCCCACGACTGACAATTTCGCGTTATTTCGTTTTGTTATAAATTAATAAATAGAAATGATAAGATGGTATGGATAAACAATTATCAAAGTAAAATCTCCTTTAAAAAACATAGTTTAAGTTGTACAACCCCACTCATTGATGTTTCCATTTAAAAAGGGAACAACGTCACTAATGAACTGAACATGTGTTTTCCCATTCAGATAGCAACATAGCCTAGTTCCATCATGACAAAGACTTTTTAAAATCCATTGCATCAACTGCATTTGCTCTGTGCAAGTCTATGTTATTACACTTGTACAGTCCTGATGATTGGCGAACGCCCGAAACCAGTCGATGACCATAAAAAGAAGCAGGCTATCACGGAAATTGACACTGATGCTTTCCAGCTTTGCGGAACCAACACACAACAACATATCTAAGAGAAATTGAAATTTTTTACTTCTGACAATATGTGTTTTGTTTTTGAGTTAGTTTATTCTCTCTTTCTCTCAATTTCCCCGAATACAAAAACACACTAAATGAACCTTTCATTAAAAAAAAGGAAGAGAAGGAATTAGCTCAGTGGTTAGCGCGCTGGACTCCCATGCGGAGGACCTGGGTTCAAGTCCAGCTGTACTGCCCTTAGATTTTTTCTTCCCAGAAACCCCTAATGCTCACTGTCCGGTGATAGACATTGTTGTCTGTAACGAGAGAACACTGTCCAGAGGCCGGTAGTGCACTGAGAAGGCTCCGGATGCGTCCTAGATTTTGACGCGTCTTAAATTAAAAAAAAAGAAGTTTTTATCCTAGAAGATTTTTTCGGTGAAAATGGAATTACGAAAATTTGCCGTTCTTGCAATACTTCCTTTATAAGGAAAAAAGTAAAAATGATAAATAAATGTCACAGAAGAAAAAGGGTTTACTAATATATTTATCAACTTATTGACAATTTAGGAATAATATCAAAATTATTGCCTTTATTTTTATAAAAGAAAACAAAACTAAAACTGATGAAGAAAAGAACCGAGTGAAAAAGATTAAAAAAAAAATACTGAAGTGATTTAGAGCAGAATGAAAAGTCTATAGAAAAAGGTGGGAAGGAAGAGGAAGGAAGGAAAACAGAAGAAAAGTAAAAAAGAAGATGGTCGGATGAAGAAATAAACGAATCATTAGGTTGCGTACAGTACTTTTTTTTTAAGCACCGTTTTGCCAGCTTTTTTTTTTTACTCTCTCGGCTGGAAAAGATTTCTTTCTGTCTTATTGATTTTTTTCTTCATAAATCAAGATTTCAGCAGAAGAAAACTAATTTCTAAAATATGGTGCATGAACAATATTGCAATCAGAGATTAAGTGTTAAGTCTCAACCAACAATAAAATTGGAAAATCTTTTGTTCACTGATACTTTGATCAGTGATCTAGTATTACTATGATCAGTCTCATGCATCTAAACTGAACCAAAAAGTTTAAGTATTATTTTAAAATATCTATTATGTTTGAATATTTTTCTATATAATTCCCTTTCACTCAATTAATTGAAGGAATCAGAATGTTTTCAAAATAGTTTACAAAATTATACTTCATCAGAGCTTCCTCAAGAATATCGCAAAATAAATTTAATTACTACAAGCATTCTTAGGATAATAATTGATTTAAAGGAAACCCTTTCTGATACCCATTAGAAAAGTAGATCTACAAAGTTTCGAACTAGATATTTACTCAAGAAGTGCGAACAATGAGGCGAAATATTTGATTTTGAAAAGAAATTGTAAATGAATGAATGGTTTGTTAAGAAAATAATAACGAAAAAAATACAACTTAAAAAAATAAAAACAAACATTATTAGACGGACAAAAGTCCATATATATATTTGTATAAGAACAAAATTTTAATTTAAGTGATAAATGATATAACAAAAAAAACAATAATACTAATAATTATCAGAAAGTAAGACATTACTAAACACTTAATAGTAAATTCTCATGAACGTCAATATTTTATAGGAACAAGCATAAGTAGAACGTAGTACCACAGAGATCAGTAAAGATTAAAGTAGTAAAAATTAAAGAGGAAAACTTTGAAATTTAATTGCTTAATGCTTAAATGTGTGCTTCATGCTTACAAAGCTTGTTTTGAAAATTATGATTTAATCTAGAATTCAGAGTTAGAGTCCCGTGAAGGTAAAGTCGATATTCACCCAGCATCCATCGTAAGAAAAAAAAGCCACGTTCTGGCAAGCCTTCCTGCACTTATAGTGAACTTAGCAGTCAGTCACACATGTCTGTCAAGCTTCCAGTCATGGACAGCTTCACAGCATTTATCCTTACGGATGAGCATAGTTGGTTGTCGCCGGTCCAAGATACTCATCGGGGGTCCGGACAAGGATATTATGAGACGTTGCTGTATCTTTCACGGAGCTCTCTTAGGCATCTGGTTGGATCCCTTACTGGACATTGTCCAGTACTGTGGCTGAAGGAGACATCTCTACGTAATCGGGCACATTTTGTAGAGGCTGTGAGACAGAACAGCAAACATCCATCCATATTATGACAGATTGCTTGGGATGTAAGGAAATTAGGTTCAAAACCTTTGATCGGAACAGAATGTCTGTGGGACAGCTTAGGCTATTTCTCTTTAAGGTTACTGTCCAATTTGTTCGGACTGCGGTGAATCTTAGATGGGTTAGACCCAGATTTGGATATTTTTATATGGCCCAGTGGAGCTTTAGATATCGTACGGTTTGGTCCCTCCCCACAGACAAATAATAATAACGTCAGTCAAAAAATAGCATTCATTTCTCTTTCATATTTAATAAAACAAAGTAAATACTTCTTTTTGAAATTAACTGTAACAATTCATGACATAATAATATAATTATATGGAGAGGGATTTTTTGTTGATAACATATTTCATTTTGCGAGCAAGCATTTGTTTCGTTAGATTCCCCCATCTTCAGAGTATCTTAAAATAGTAAATATCATAGGCCAGCAAATGTAAAGTTAGGGCAAAGATACAATGTAATTATACGTCCTTGTCGTACGAAATATTGTTTGTATATAATCAGGTATATTAAGATAAAGAATGTTGATTGCACAACCAACAATGAAAACATTAATACTGTTCTAAAAATACAACGTTAAAAAGAAAAAAATGTATGCAACATTAAAATGAGAAACACAATACATATTTTCTCTGTTGCAAATATAGTTATTATCACAAATGATAGCCACTCTCACTTAATTACCTCTCTACTAAGGTCCGTGGGCGTACAAGGTTACTTAAGGAACAAGTCAATAAGGAATTTAGGCAAATAATGTATCAATAAAATTAAAATTAAGCTGGTTTATTAATGATAGAAGTTGATAAATCTCTGTATTGAACCTCCACACACGTTGAACGTACAATTAAAATTCAACAATAAAAATACTAATTCACCTTCAAACTTGTGATATTGATGAAATAAAACATTGACAAATTATACAGCAAATAAGGAACCAAATTTAGTTAGATAATATTACATGTTTATGTGGTAATATTAAATTATTCAAATTAACATAGAAAGATAGCGAGTAGTTCCTTATTTTTACATTCTCTCCCGCTGTAACTTGAAGTATTGTTACATACATGTTTTTAATCTGATAAACTTCCTCCAAGCAGGAGTACTACTTTGAGAAAAAAAACAAAAAACAAAAAAGTTCTGAATCCACAATTTGAAAGAGATTCCACAAAGCAAATCACAGAGAGAAAGTATGTATTCTGTTCAAACAAAAGAACCATTCAATGTAAACATTATTTTTATACTCAGAGGACCTCAAAACGTGTTTCTGTTAAAATGAATGGATCACGGAAGAGATACTTGCTCGGCGATTGCAAATGTTATGAGACATTTTGTAAATACTGGATGGGAAGTATAATATCACAGCTAGTGTTGCTAGCTATTACATGTATGGTATAACCATAAATAAAAAAAATCTGGCATGAAACACTCACACAACTTTCTCTCACTCCAGTTCTCAAAATTATAATTGACAAATTTAATGACAATCGTCGAAAACTGAAAAAAAAACTGTCCAATAAAAGCGCACTTCCGGTTTACTAATTTTCATGAAACTCGGAATTTTGGCCATCGATTTATTTCTAATAAATTTTGTTTGGATGATAAGATTTGTATAATAATAGTCGACTATGAGAGCACTTTAGCGAAAAACATAACCCCATCACCTCTCCTCTAAAGTGCCCTCAAATGAATTTTCCCAGAAAAATGTTTTAAATAAAAGTTGTAGATCTTTGTATGTGTAGTTGATATAACTAGTTTAATGAAAGTCGACGGAGACATTTTTTGAGAAAATCGCGAAAAAGTGAAAAAATCATTTAGTAAAGTGGTAAAGTAAACGGACTTCCGTTTATCCAATTTTTTTTGAAACACGGAATTCCAATATCATATTCAATTCTAATTATCATTATTTAGATGATAGAATTGTTTAATAAACTGAAACAGCACTTTAGATTACAACCTAACCTCACCCCTTCCCCATAACTGCCCTTAAATGGATTTTCCCAGAGATACGTTTCAAATAAAAGTTGTAGCTTTTTGCATGTGTAGTTAATATACTAAGGTAGTTGATATACTAAGTGTAAAGAAAATCGTCGGAGCCATTTTTGAGAAAAAAGTAAAACAATTCGTAAAGTTGTACTTCCGGTTGAGGAATTTTGACAGATAATGTACTGTCAGATTCCATGGTGATACCTAAACGGAATATCAAGTTTCAACTTTCTACGGTTTTTCGTTTTTGAGCTATGCTGTTCACATACACTCACACACATACACGGACACACAGACCATTTGCTAAAAACCACTTTTTTGGACTCACGGGACCTCAAAACGGATATTTCCGGTGAAAACTCGATATCAAAAATTTGACACGATTACAATACTTCATCTTACTAGGAGTAAGAGAAAGTAAAAAATCTGGTATGGCACACTCACTCGGTTTTCTCTTACTCCAAAATGGCAAATTTTTCTTCACAATTACAGTTGTTATTAATGTTAGAAACCGTTGGCATTTTTATGGAGAAAATAAAAAGAAACTGTAAATCTATTCAGGAAAGTCACACACTTCCCCTGTCAACCAATTTACTTTAAACCAGGAATTTTGGCAACTTATACAGTTCTAATTACTATTATTTAGTTGACAGAATTGTATACCACACTGTTGAAATGAAATAACACATTAAAGGAAAAACGTAACCGCACCACTCCACCAAAAGTCCCCTTAAATGAATTTTCCCGGAGAAATGTTACAAATAAAAGTTGTAGCTCTTTGTATTTGTAGTTAGTATTTAATGTTTAGAGAAAATCGTTAAGAGCCATTTTTGAGAAATCATCAGAAATCTAAAAAATACTCAGTAAAACGCATTTCCAATTATCCGATTTTCTTCAAACAAGGGATTTCGACAAAATATTTAATTTTAATTAATATTATTTAGATGATAGAATTGTGTAATAACTGAAATAGCATTTTAGGTGAACCGTAATCCCACACCTTCTTCAAAAGTGTCCTTATATGAATTTTCCCGAAGAAATGTTTCAAGTAGCTTGTAAGGGTGTTGTGAGGAGATGTTGGTTGTTGATGATGAAAGATAAACACCTTAATTTGGTTTAAAATATATAATTGATATATATATGTATATGACTGTATACCAAAGACTTTACTCTTTAGAGTTTAGAACCTAACTGAACTGACAGACTGACGTGGCTAAACGATATGTACGGAGTGTGAATTAACAGAATGATGTCTGACGTGTAAGACTGAATTGAACAGAATGACTCTCTGACTGTCTCTCTCGTATATATATACACTCGCCGAGCCTCTCCTCTCTGTGCGAGAGGGGCTGTTTCTCTCCGCTAGAGTGGATGAGTGGTGGGGGTTCAGTGGTTCACTAAGACCACTAGTTGATATACCAAATTTAAAGAAAATCGCTGTAGCCGTTTTTGAAAAAAATCACGAAAAACTGAAAAAAAAAAAAACATTCATTAAAGTGGCACTTCAGGTTTGTGGATTTTGCTCGAAATCTCGAGTGTCTGATGCGGTGATAGTACCTAAACGGAATACCATGTTCGAGCATCTTCCCGCAACTTTTCGTTTTTGAGATTTTCTTTTCACACATATCCACACACACATACTGACCATTTTATAAAAATCACTTTTTTTGGACTCAGGGGACATCAAAACATGTATTTTCGGTGATAACTCAATTTAGAAAATCTGGCCCCAATAACAATACCTCCCCCCAATTAGCAAGAGGAAGTAGTAATACACTATCTCATATACACAACGCATAAAAGAAAGATACTTTTTCTAGAACTAATTGAAGTTTAGTAAAATAATAATAAGAATAATAAATTGTGAATGACCATAGATGTTGACGGGTCTTAAATTAAAAAGAAAAAAACAAAAAATTGTGCAACAATTGAATTATGCAATTAAACAAACTGAGACAACAATTGAATAAGTAGAATTTTATTAGGTAAAGTGCTCTTATTAAGAATTTCATTAAACGGTGTCAGAAATTGAACAGAACACTTTTTTTAAATTCGCTTTTATGGAGATTGGGAAGTACTTACAATTCAATAATGGGACAAAAAAAAAAAATTAAAAAACTCGGGTACGTTATATAGAAAAAAAAAATTGTGATAGAAACAAAAGAAAAAATTGAAATTAATGTATTACTGATGGATTTTATCTAAATAATACTTCACTAGATGTTATATGACAGATGCTGGAGAAATGGTGTCTCCATAGGAACATGTAAAATAATAGAAGTACTGGCGCCCTTGTGAGGGCATCCTAGCTAAAGATAGCCCCGGCTATCCCTGATCAGAATATAAAAATAAATACAAGACTATAGATTATTAAACATGCTAGAAGCACAATGTCTGCGATATGGAGAAGTAGGAGCAACAACGGCAGCCAGCGGTGGTACATGATGTGCCAGGCGGATGGATAGCAACACAAGAGCTGACATACTACAACAGCTCCAACCCTTTTGTCAACAGCTGTACGTGCTACATTCACACAGACCAGGACTTACTCCACACTTAACAAGCAAACATTCTCAACCCTTTGGACTTTTTACACAAATCATCATGATAGCACGTATTTCTTCTGCTATATTCTATATATATATTTGATGTTTATGTATATGTGTGTTTATATGTATGTTTTTGTTGGCAGTGTTTATGTGTATATCACATTTTTATTCTCCTAATGGTATCCCACTTTCTTTTTTTTTGTATGGTAAAACGCACAAAAGTAATTCCGTTTATCCTTTTTATAAACGTTTGAGTAAAAATGATATGTACGTTTAACATAAAAATGTAAACCTTTTATTGTATTTATTAGCTTTGCAAAACAAATTTCTAGAAAACAAAGCTTTTTTTTTCAAAAAAAATATTCTGGAGTTTAGACTATATTATAGTATGCTGCATTACGAATCCAACAAAATATCTTGGATTTTTAAAATGGTATTCAAATCGTCAGGCCTTAAAATTACAATGAGATGTTTGTTCGGCAATGGCCAGAGGAGTTTTTAAAGAAAAAAAAAAATTCCTTCTTGCTCTACGTTTCGGGTACCATTGGTGCCCTTCTTCAGGAGCTCTGTAAAAATTTATTGGAGAAAATACATTATTGTACAGTATAGTAGTGGTAAAAAGTGCATAGATTTATAACAAAAAAAAAGCAAAGAAAGAAAAATTTATTTATTAGTATTTATTTAACTGGTACAAATAAAAGAGAGCTAGACACTGTTTAATGAATATACTGCACTCAACAAAAATGTGGGGAGTAAAACAATGATCTGCTGAGGCAACATAATGGGTAGAATAGGATCCGAGGTGCGGAGAGAAACACAAAAATGAATCAATCTAGTTACTCACTATCTAGCCAGACAAGAATGAGAGACTATGTATATATACAACCGAGCTAGCCCTACAGGAGGACAGTTTTACAACAGTTTAAGAACAGTTAATAACCAGTCAGCAACTTTCTACTACCTTTCTAATTCTTTATATGTATCTCTCGCTACCTAACTTCTAATATACTTGTAAAGTCCTTGGAGTTTGTGTGTTTTCTCTCATTACACAATATGTTCAGCACATATTCTAGCTTATTTTATCTTAAAATCCTATCACTCTAAATTCTCTCGCCTTCTCACATCCATTATATGGGACATTCTTTCACGGATATGACCAGCATCAATATGATTAATAAAGGGATACTTTAGAGGAACGGATGTCACTTCTACAATTTTTAGTTTTTTGAGAACCGCTGACCACACTCATGCAATGCACACACACACACACCTTTAATTTAACACAATACCTTAAGACAGTTAAATTTATAAGTATTATCTATTTAGGATTCTTATATCTTGTTTTCTTTAATTTTTTATAAGAAGATAAATCTTGCAGTTGAAAATCACGAGAATTAAGATTGTCGTCTTAAATTTCCAACCTAATCATTTGCTTAAAATTTTGAGTCTTGGATTTGACTACTGTTTTAGCACTATAAACTTATCAGCTCTAAATATTGTTTAATACATTAATGATTATAAAATCTTTAAATTGTAAAGAAAAAAAATGTATGACCATTAATTTAATGCTTAATTAAACATTATTTTTTTAAACTATTTTATTTAATTAACCAAATTCTTCTAAAAAAAACAAAAACAAATGCTCATATTATATTTGTTTACAAATCAATTTATCATGGATTTTAGACAAACTAGTACGTATACCATTATTGCCCAATCATCAAGTTAATGAAATAGCAATCTTGGGCAGACAATGATAAATTCTTTTCTAGTTGTTATATTATTTATAACCGATTGTATTCTACCCACATATATATATATCTAATATCTATGTTTTTAGTGTGGCCCAAGCTCTTCTTTCAACTAGATTGGACTACTTCAACATAAGACTAGAAATTTCCTGGTATTCCTTTCTCCTCCTTCAGTGTTTCCAGTTGCGGGCCACCAATCCTTTTCTTCTCTCTCAAAATGACAAATGTTTATTCTCTTGTAGATGTTGCACATATCTTTTAAAAAAATCACCGTTCAACTAATAAACTTGTATGTAATATTACTCTGATAATTTATGGCAATCTAAACTATTTTTATAAAAAAAAAGGATTTATATATGAACTTGTAGATAGATATTTTTTTTCTCTGTTTCCTGATAGTTTTGCTCATTTAATAAATTAATTTATCAAAGTATATTTACGTTTCATCCATTTTATTTATTTATTTAAATTTTTCTCGTAGGTACTATAGTGAAGGAGAGAAATGGATTACTCCTCAGCTCGAATATTGTACTTATTTAGTGTGGATACAATTAGTAAGAAATAAGAACAGGGATTACTTCTTACCATTTTAAATAATTTTTGTTATTCCATTACAATTTTAAGTAAATAAATTGTTTTGGTAACACACCAAAAGTATTAAACTAAGTTAGATTTTACAATCACTATTATAAGTTCAAAACTATAAATCGATAGAATTGTTTTCAAGTCAGAAAAACTGAAAATCCTATTGGCCAATGATGAATTCCAATTAATTGTTATTCTTCAAAGTTGGGTACTCCAGCAAATATATTTAATGAATTTAACGTTAAGTAAAAATAGTTGAACGAATCATAAATTTTATTGAAGCTGTTGTTTAAATAAGGAAAGCATGAACGATGTATCTCGTTCAGGAACCTCGTAAAAATATAATATGTGCTGGAAAAAGTTTCAAATATTCGATAAGAGAGGAAGTTTATAAAAAAATCGTTGAAAAGAACTGAAAATAAAAAAATAAAAAATTCACTAATGCTGCACCTTAATCGAAACCTTCATGTCGAATCTCATAATGGTACTTTTTAAAACGGAATATCAAGTTTGTTCTCTCTTCAAATTTTTCCAGCATACTATATTACCCCAGATAATTCCATACAATTCTATACCACAGATCATTCGTGTTTTCCGAACCTCAAATTTTGTATTTCCGGTAAAATTTCTATGTAGAAAATTGAAATGATCTTATTACTTTCTCTTACACAGTATGAGAAAGAAAAAAATATGCTGTGAACCGATGAAGTTACGTTTTTATATAATGAATTGAAATTACCTCAATTTCTAATTCAAAATATATTAACTAATAAATGAAAATACTTGAATTATGCTGTTAACTGGCCTGTCGAGTTCTCCGATGACTCACGCATTCGTCGTTGTCTTCCTTATTACTGCACCGTTCATGCAGAGTATTTTATCACTTTCATCAATAAATAAACAAGACCTTCATACAACTTATAATCAAACAATATTTTTTATATAATTATGTCGTCACCATATATATGTGCTAACAACCTTATGCACAGCTAAGTCATCTCAATGACAGATTTGAGAATTATGCTGTTAACCTTGATGTAAACCTGAGTCCAGCAGCTTGTTATTTATTCATTATTCAACCAACATAAACAATGTTATTGATTGATGTAGGATTTTTTCTTTTACTACAGTCGAGGTGTACAATGCACCAGCCAAGCAATTTATCTAATTTAATATGTACAGGAACATTTTACTTTATCATATATGGATTGGAGAATTGTCGGAAGACACTATTATAAAACTTTATAGGTGTGACCAAGAACTGTCATACCATCAGACATAATAGTGGTTTTTATAGTTATAAGAAACACAGTTTCCTCTTTGAGTAGTTAGCACAATTTTTGCCTAAAAAACAAAATTATTTAACACGAATCAGAAAACAGCCTCTAATTTTTTTCCAATTTTAATACTTAGAACAGGAAGATCCTTCCGTCCTCCAGTTTCGTTAAATCATAATGTAACACTGTATGATACAGTATGATATCTGACATAGAATGATCTGAAATATACATGCACATCTGAAACGATAAGAACTTACAACAACAAAATTATCATCACCTGTTTGCAGGACTACTTGACACACCACATATGACTTGATTAAACAATCAAGTATTGATACATAAAGCGCTACCGAACCGATATGGACTTATGGATTTGATCTATAGGACCAGCCAAGCTTCCAACACCTATTACCTCCAAACATTACACTCAAAAATCCTGTTCTGCATAACTATTGCTCCATATTATGTTTCCAATGTAACTATTCACTCAAAAATTTGTGGATGTAATAGGATCCAAAGAGAGGATCCATAGCAGAGAAAGAGAGACAAAAATGACAGGACCAGAGTGGGAGAAACTGCATAAATACAGCGACGGGAGACAGATATACAGCAGAGTTCACTCACCAGTCACAACGTGTCATTTACCTTACCCTTCACCATTCTACCATACTCTACCATTTTAATGTAAAGTCTAGGCAGTCAGTGACACTTTTAACATTACACAGTGTTCAGCCATATCTAGTTTTCTCATTCAAACCAAACCATTTCTCTCCTTCATCATACCCATTATAGTGGACGATTCAAAAAATTTCACGGCTTGATACAGGAAATTTCACTCTTAACTTTCCGAACATCCTGGTCCTCTAATAAAGTAGGTCACATCTCTATATCATTCTGAGAATCTCACTTGTAGGCAGTAAGGGCATCCGCCATGTGATTACCAGACTTGGAGGTCCGTTATTAATTCAATTGGAGAGCCACCAAAAGGGAGGTAGGTTAACTCCCCTCATATCCATTGTCAGTCAAACTATTTATATTTACTGTTTGCAGGAACAATTGCACTGGCAGATCTAAATTCAAATAAAGTAAAAAGAAGAAGAAATTCTCATACAATTTGTTTTAGGAAAGGAAGATATAATAAAAATATATCAGAGAAGTTGAAAAGGACTTATTTCCACTTTCGAGATAGATAGAATTCACAATAAAATGTTTAGTCTTACTTCCGATGTTTCTTATGTTTCAAAATATATAAATTATTCTATTAGGAAAATGCCAAATTCAATTTTCTCAATATTTCCATCCTAAAGAGAACACAAATTTATTTCTGAAATCATTTTTGTTCATTTTCTTTGGAGAAAATATTCCAAGTGTGCTAAATTTATGAAACTAAGTTGTCCTTTTTTGCCTTTATATAATATTAAGGTACCTACTATTAAATTTCGGATTGGAATAACATTGAATAAACTGTAAACTGCGATTTTACTGATTAATTCTCTTAATATTTTTTAAACTTTCTCAAAAACTGATTCAATCGATTTTTTTTTTTTTTTAATTTGTGATCCTAATTGAACATAATATATAAACCAAAAAGAGTGATTTCAAAGGTTACAATTTGGTTAGCACACAGATGGCAGTTGAAACTTAAATATGTTTAGACATGGACAATAACGCTGAACAATTTTTCACGCCTCATTTTTTCCTGGAAAAAATGGATAATGGAGTTGATGAGGAAAGAAATTGGGTTAATTTATTATATTGAAACGTTAGTAATGCAAGGTTAGTAACACACATCTATTTACAATTAATATTTATTTATTTATTTACAATAAATTATGATCATCCTTCTAGGAATTATAATTAAATTGTGTATTAATGATATCATTGTATTGTTTCTTGTTATTTTAATTTATTATTAATAATAGATTTTATAGTTATTGCTTATGATGGATAATGTGATGGATGCAAGAAATTATATCTATTTTATTTAAAAAAAATAATCAAAATTATGAGAAAATGCAAGCTCGTTCGCATAAAGGGTGACCCAGGTAGAAAAGTACAGTTACTGGGACAGTTCATGAACCTTGATAAGATTGTCCTACCCCTTCCACTCACAGGGGAGGATTTGAACGAACAATTAGAAGAGATTCCTTCAGGACAGTTTGTTGGAGACATTCAGAAGCAGAACACTTGTTTTTCGCTCTCTCTGGCATCAGTGCATATTAATTAGTTAATCATTCCTTTGCAAATAACTTGTAGTTATTAATTTAACAGCATATATTATTGTTAGCAGTGGTAACTACTTTCTTATTACTAATACTTCTCTCTTAAACATATATACATACAAGCCCTTTTACAAAACCGCTCAAGCCACTACAAATACACTATCACCAATAACATTTCATTAATGGAGTTTATGAGGAGAGAAATTGGGTTAGATTAATTAGACGAGATATGAAGACACTGTTATAATATAACTATAAGTTTACACAAACTGCACTGGACTTGTAATGATTTTATAGAATAATGTATAAAGGATTAGAGTAGATTTATGACACGATGCGATGTATATGGTTGAATCTGATAGATAGATGTCTAGACCTCTCACTGGCTTATATACAGGTTCTCCCCACTCTAGCCTGCTTAAGTCAGAGAGTACGAGAGAGAGTCTGTTTTCTCTCGGTCGGGCTTTTGTTCTCTCTCTTGCCGTTACAAATGTAACAAATAAAAGTGAGATGTATATCTGTGCAGCTGTTTTGGGAAAATTAAAAAAAAAAAACATATAAATATATCTGAAAAGTGGAACATTCAATTAAACAATTCTCTTCAAATCGGAGTTCCAGCAATGCTACTTGTGTAAATTAACACATAAGTAGTAGATACAACCATACATTGTACTGAAGTGATATATTACAGGAATGCTTGACATTGCTACTAACTATTGTAATGGAAGAAAGAAATGAAAAGATAAGAATTTTGAAAATAGTTTAGTGAAATAATCTTGTTAATTTAGCTAGTTCAAATAGTGTATTTTTAGTGAAGGGGAAAGAGCCAGGTACTATAATTTAGGTCAATGCAAACCAAGAGACAAAGGGCAAGAAACATTAGGGTAACACAATACACTCCCTCCTCCAGACATACCAGCATTATTTGAAAAGATATGAACTAACAATTAGAAGGCATTCTTTCAAAACAGACTGCTTTCTGCTTTCAAACAAGAACAGTCTGAAGAAGACATCCAACCAGAACACTTTAGAAATTGTTCTCTTAAATTCAGTGCCAGTTGTAGAGTTTAGCATTTATTCTAGATAAACAGTTGATTTTTAATAAGCACACATAGTTGTGAATATTGTAAAGCATTTAAATTCAGTTAGAGAATATATTTATTTCAAAAACTGATTATTTACTAATACTTCTCATTCTTTAAACATCAATACACAAGCCCTTTACTAAACCGCTCGTGCTACACAAACTACTACTACTACTACAAAATACACTAAACAATAAATAGCTCATCAATTACATTTCACTATACATGTATGAGAAATCCCCCCAGAAACAGAGACCCCCCACATGTAACAGAACCCTCCAAACAAAAATTTCCCGGGAATTATACTACGAATACAAGTTATAAGCATTGATGAGTGTAAATAGTATCCAAATCGTTATTGTCTGATGCTGCGGTAGTACATAAACGGAGTAATAACAAGTTGTGAGTTTGCTGTGATTTTTCGTTTTTAAGATATTTTATTCTACAGACACACACACACACACACAAAGTCCATTCGTTAAACATTTTTTTTTCATACTTAGGGAGGTCTATCATTTCCGGTTAGAATTCAATTTCGAAACTTTGACACGATCATAATACTTCCGCTTGCCCGATGTAAGAGAAAGTAAAAATGTTTTACAGTTTTATAGATGCTGAACAAGATTAATTAGAAAATCGAAATCGATGCAAAAATTAAAAATGAAGGGACACGACGTGAGATGGTTTTTCATTAAAAACCATAAATTAGTCCATTTTCACTATGAAATTAATTTTTCTCGTTTTTTATAAGACTTACTAGCTAAATCCGGCCACGCTTAGCTGTGGCTCAGGCTGATTTTAATTATTAGGGAAGTAAATAGAAGTATGATAGTTAACATAGATTCAGCAAGAAAACACATCATTCAATTTAATACCCTACTTTGCGTTGCTGTGAACTGAATGGAAAGAAAGAAAAAATGTTTTTAACTGAAAGAATGTTTTTAAGAGCTGAATGCGCTGTTCTACCTCCTTCTATCAACGTAGCAGCAATACCTGAAGAAGTAAGTGCTAACGCAATATGGCCATTTGAACGGATTTTAGCTAGTTTTAAGGAAATTAAGAACGTTTTTCCAGTTCCACCTGGAACGTCCAAAAAGTAAATCCACCGGATTGGTTGGTCACAGCTTGTATGATAGTATAAAATGCTATCTTTTGTTCCTGAAGGAGTTTCAGTGTACTTTCTTGGACGAATAGCTGTATGTCATTTCTGGTGTATGATTGCTCTCTGAGCAGTTCTCTCTCTAATGTTGCATTGAGCGACCTACTCGGTAATGTTACTCTCAATAGTGCCAACAACTTGCCACACATTGCAAGACAAAGATCCTCAATGAAGATTAGCGCTTCATTGTATATTTCTTCTGTGAAATCCAAGCCATGATAGCGTTTCTTGACGTATTCTGTGCAGAATATCTTCGGCAGAGAGCGCGCCACGATCGCAACGCGTCTGCGTCTGTCTATTTTTGCCAAACTGACGAAACGCTCGGAATTTCCCGTTTCCGTGGGAACTTCGGAATAAAAAGTATATAATATAAACACTCTTATATAGAAATGTAACGTTGTGTAAAAATTTCAAGTCAATCCATCAACTACTTTTCGAGTTTTGCGGCCACAAACATACATACGGATGCTGAATTTTTATATAGATAGATAACACCGTTATTATAACATAAGTTGGTTTGGCTGATAAAGAAAAAACTACTTATTCCAAAAAGAATTTATAAGAAATACGTATATAATATGAGTTAAAAATTAAGTGAATATTATTGAAGAACCAGGTGATTAAGTTTCAGTATTACTGCGGGCGGTTAAAAAAAAAAAAACTTTGTAATATCCTTGAATAGTAAAGAAAGGATTTTTCTTTACCTTCAAATTATCTGAAGTTTTTCTTATCAAGAAAGTATTAAAAGAGAAGATTAGAATTTTCTCATCTCCTCACAAGTCTAAAGAAAAAACAAGATTTAGAAGAGGTTTTTCTTCCGCCCCCCCTGAGAAGATTAATAATAAGGAAGAACGAAAGTAATTTTTTTATGTGAAGAATGGATAGTAGATATTAAAATAAATATTTAAAATGTATAATGCATAAAATAGAAAAGATGAATTATTGCTAGAGGTTAAGACAAATTGGTTAGTTAAGATTTTCCTTATCAAAGTTTCATAACTAAAGTGTGATATCAACATTACTGGAAAATACTTTAGTAATTTGGTGACAAATCGAGACTAAGCACGTGATAATCTTTCACCAAACATATAACAACTATTTGTAATTTAGTAGCATAGAAGTAGTCATATAATTGGCTGAAGACCTTTTGGTTTATACTGTACAAGTGTTTGAACGAACTATATATTTCCGGTGAAATAAATAAAAGTTATAAAATGAGAAAAAAAAAGGGGAATGAAATTGAACAATGTGGGGGTGGCAGGAATGTTGACAAAATGATGGCGTTAACTTTTTCTATAGCATACAGGTAATTTACTTGGTGGCAAACACCTTCAAAAATCCTTACGGCTTCACTAAAACTACCCCTAACCAACTAAAGGGTGGCATTTTGTTGAAGAACTAAACACCACACTTCTACCTACTTCTTCTTCATCTTCTATATCGACTGTGGTGTGTTTAACGGCTTTCATACACGACAAGTACTATTAGAAAAATTGAATGGCGTCCAACCCTTGCCAACAGCCGTCTTGTTTGTTACAACATATTGATTAAATAAGGTTTCGACACTGTAAAGATTGGTGTGGAAGGGTGAATGCTTCTTATACCTTGATAGATTGTCTGTCATAAGGCGGTAACAACCAATCTTTCTTTTAAACACTTCTACTGCGTTTACTTGTTTACTGAAGAAGATGCCAAGAAAATGTAACTCTTCTGTGAAGGATAAACGGTACATACACAATTTGAAGATTAGAGACGAAAAAATATTTTTTTTTTTTATCCATTCACAAATGTATTTTCTTTTTTTTTTTTTTTGGCAGAAAACAACCGCACAAATATCTGTATTTCTACTTTAATATTGACTAAGAGAAAAATCTTTACTTGCCATATTACAAGTCCGATTTACTATAATGGAGTCTAGTAAGAGGCCTATATTTCTAAGACTGAAGCCACTTGCAGTTATAGCTTGAATGAAATATAAAGCCTAAGATATTGTGTTAATTATGCCCTCGAATATAACCATAAGACATAGTGGATATATCAGGCGAGCTTAACGAAATGTTTTTATAGAAATGGTATGAGAAGGAGTGAGAATTTCGAGTGAAAGAATTTTAAGTTTATAATTCTCAGTAAATCTTACTTTTAAATGAGTAATTTCAAAAATAATAATAGATGAATGTTAAAAAAAAACTAACTTAATAAGATATTGTTAGTCACACATAATACAGCGCGCAATAATATAATTCTATACCTCAAATATTTATTTTTTTAACAATTATTTCGTAAACATGTATAAGAAAACTAGAAATTGAAGAAATAACCAACTCAAAATAAATAATTTTTGTTAAAAATTGCTTCATATTTGCAATATAATAGGGAACTGAAAAGCTGCACATTATCTCAGATTAATAATTTCTTAAAAATAAATTTGACACTAATATAATTAAATGAACAAAAAAAAAACAAAAAAAAACAGAAGCAATAAGCCATCATAAAAGGAAAATAATATAAAATGAATTTATTTAATAAAAGATAGATTAGCCTTCAATGCCACTGGTAGGCCAAGTGTGAATAATGTAGAAGTGTGAAAAACTAATTTGCTTCGGGTTTACGCTTCTTTAGTTAGAAATGATTCCAAAGATCTATACTATTGCTAAGGGCTGTTTAAGGGTGTCAGTTACAGGGTATACGAATAAATCGCATTCACTTATTAAGAGGGTCGCTTGGCAGTGTTTTAGTTATACTATAAGGGTGTGCAGAATTATCTATACACTGAGTTGTTAGACGCACAGTCTATTCTTTTTATAATTTAGTTCTTTTTATTTAAGGGACGGGTCAGTTTGATCACTGAAGTTCTTGAACAACACATAAAGGATTGGGCCATATACATAAATGTTTATGAGAGAAAAGAAAATTATAAAGCGTGTCAATATATTCAATTGTGCGCTGAGAAGGCTCCGGGCACAAATAACCATATATTAACGCCTGAAAAAAAAAAAAAAATTACAATTGTATGATTAGATTCGCCAAACAGGATAATAACTGGGATTTTGTTCGTAATCACATGCTTCCTTTCATTTATTCTGTCCGTTTTCGGATTTTTCTCCAGAGTTTACATTGGTTCTTCAAGTTCACGTAGCAAAAGTTTTTTAATGACGATCAATGGCACTACACCAATTTATTTTTTTATGTATACGTCGATAGAGTTAAAAACCGATCAGAATTAATGAAGAAGAACAGATTTCATTATTTTATTTTTAAACTGTATAACATAACTATATAACTTACAAATAAAATGAAAAAAAAATCATTGATGTGAAACACTCACACGACTTTCTCTGCCGCCGTTTACAGAATTATATTGATAAATTGTTTTTAAACTTATAATTTGTACTAAAAGGTTTATTTGTTTTCAATTTTATATCAATCGTAGAATCAAAATATAATAAATGGACTTTTTTGAGGAAACCATACACTCTTCCCCCCACTCAAACCCCCTTAAATGAACTATTTCGGAAAAATCATTTCAAGCAAAAGTGATAGGTCATTATATTCAGAATTAGTATGCCAAATTTGATTAAAACCTTAGGTGTTTTTTTTTTTTTAAATAAATGCAGGTCTTCCAACCGAAAGCTCACTCACTCTGATATGTAGAGAGAGAGAATGAATGTTGACCAGCATGTGAATGAATGTTGAACAGCGACTTCGAGATCATTTTCCAGAGGGGGGATTCCGAGGTATGTTAAGGCAGACTTACTGCTGATAGACGTATAATCAGTTATCCTTGATGTGCTTCTACAGATCTCCAGTGAAAGGAAATACATTGACAAGCTTTGCGATATTCCTATCCCCTGGAATCTGCCAAGTTCTGTCGCTTTTCATCTGTTCATTGGCCATGACTGTCTACACATTTACCTTAGCGGGATTGGGGTCTCCAGCTCGGATATGTGACCTCTGAGCCACGGAGGTAGAATGAATGCTATTTATTCATGTAATGTGCTCGATTGCTACTAGGGCATCAAGCGAGCAATATAATGATTTTTAAGCAGCATTCTACCCTTTATTGGGACGCGTGACTCCAATGGTAAGCATTGAAAAGAAAACTTTTTAAGACTAAAATTTAGAGCTAGTTTTAAAAACAGATCCTAGCAGCAACCAAGAAATACGGAATAGATATGGAAATTTCTGGCAGAAAAGTCCTGGTATATAATGCTGTTATCGTTAGAATATACCACTAAAGTTGCTATTAATCGATCTCTTTACCCATTTTTTTTTTTTTTAAATAAAAAACTATGCTAATGTAAAAAATAAATATATATATATTAAAGTATCTTCCACTTGACTCGAAATTTTAAAATTATCATTTCGAATAATGCAATATTTTTAGTCAATTAGGCTAAAAAAAGGAATATCGAGAAATCGGCAATCTGAGATGCTCATTGAGAGTCCGGACAAGGGCTATTAGTGAGATGTTACTGTGTCTTTTACGGACCTCTCTTAGGCGTTTGGTTGGACCCCTTACTGGGCATTATGGTTTAAGGAGACACCTCAACATAATAGGGCTCATGTCCGAGCTGCTTTTGTAGAGTATGTGAGACAGAAGAGGAAACATTCATTCATCTTATGACAGATTGCTTGAATTGTGAGGAAATTAGGTTCTAGACCTTTGGTCGGAACAGGATGTATGTGGAAGAGCATAGGCTATTTCCCTTTAATATTATTGTCCGATTTGTTTGGACTGACGTGAATCTTAGATGGGTTAGACCCGGGTTTGGATTTTTGTCCTAGACCCAGTTTGTTGTTGTTTTACTTTGGGGTAGCTATATGGGACCAGTGAGGTTTTGGATAGCGTAGGGTTTGGTCCCTACCCATAAAAGGATAATAATAATAATAACAAAGAAATATCGAGAAATAAATGACGAAAATGAAAGCTGGCCGAAATATATGGAACAAATGTTAGAATTCTAGTATTTGCAAAAATCCCGATGTATTTTTTTTCCTTTCATTAAAGTAATTAGAAATTACCACTCGAAAAAATGTTTGTTAATCCATAAATAAGAGTAATTTGCAAATCAATATTTACTTGAAGAGAGATAATATAAATGATTAATAATAGTATAATGGAAGATGGAAGGATTTTTTTGGTATTAAAATGAAAAAGGAGAAGATATTTGGAAGAGTAGCGTAGAAACACATTTCAGAGCAGAAGGCCACAAGTTGGTTGAGAAAGTTACCAGTCTACAGCAGGGTGTAGTAAGATAGGCAGTACGGCTAAGAGGATGGTGTGTAAGACCTTTGGACAATATTTACCCAGCACCGCCTCCAGCTGTGCCTGAATCTTCTTCTAAGTAACATCTACTTCGGTTCTACTGGTCGTTTTACACCATCACCAACCTGATACAATTTATCTACTAAAATAAGAACCAAATAATGTTTACACTGATCATAAACGCCATTAAGTCATTCTAATACTTTTTGTTTTTTATCATTTTCTTCGGAATAATATTAAGAAAAGGAATATGAAATAATAATATTCTCTTCAAGAGATTTTGTCTTTTTATTTTCTCTTTAAAGCCGGTTCAAATATAACAGACAAATTTTCTTCCAAAATTGAATTTTCAATCAACCTTTAGTTGCCATTCATTAATCTTGCGCGTTAGCAAACCAGCATTTAGTGAGGTAAATCAGGATTTGGTTCCAATGTGAGGGCAGAAACGGTGTTGAACCAACATGAGAATAAAATGGAGAGCTAAAGTTATTTCCGACAAATTAAGCCTCTGAAAGTACATTACATTCTATAATACCTGGTAAGAATAAAGTAAAAATCATAAGGCAATTAATTGACTTTTCGTTATTGAAATATAATGTTCAGTACTAAATAGTCCACGCAAAGTTGATCAAAGGATTTCTTGCAAGTATTCTTTTTATTTAGAGAATAAAAGGCTAATTACTCTGAATAAACAAAAATTATTTTTCTTTAAGCTCGGCAACAGTAACAAAAGAAGGCTGCTGTTGCTTAATGATTCCTTTACAACTTAATCTTGGCTTATTTTTGTTTGTTTTATTTCAGTCTTGTTTCTTATCTCAATTTATGTTTTTAAACAGAAGTTTTGGCTAATAATTACAAAAAGTATATTGAAGTCTGGGCATTATCCTAATCCGTATATTACACTTTTCTTGCATTATAAATTTCTTTCATGCAATTTAAAAGCACATAAGTAAATTTTATCATTTTGGCCACGAAAGGCACAATGTGGAATATAGTTTGAAAACAGACAGACATTTTTATAAATAATATCAAACAATAAAAACAAATAAACAACAAAATTAAAGATGATTTTCAATACGTGTTCTTCTTGGAAGACAGATGGTTAGCGGTGTATCTAATTTCAAGATATAAACATCAACGTTCTGAAGGAGTAGATGAACTATAATTTTATAACATTCCAAATATTTCTTCTTTTTCCTTATCTACTAGAAACTAACATTGTAATAGAGGACTAGCCTAATGTTTAGAGAATAAAATTTGGGATTTACTTATTAACTTAGTTATTACACACACTCAAGTACTCTACGTGAATATACTACAATGCCATATGACATTATAATATTGTAATTTGCCTAAATATTTTAAATTTTTATAATTTGGACACCAATTTTATTAATGGGACATTGGTAAGGATCGTTTTAAATAAAAACCACATCAGTTTTTTTTGTCGACATTTCGATTAATTTACATATAATCACCTTCAGTCTTAAAAACTCTATAAAGTGCCTGAAGATTATTTTAAAATTAATCGAAATGCCTGCAAAAATTATGTAGCTTTCATTAAAAACGATTCTGACCACCGTCTCAATTGCAAAATTTGTGAAATAAGTGAACATATATGTATATTGGCAAAACAAAAAAGGTTTACAATTATGGCTAATTATTTGAAAGTAACAACAATTAAAGCAAATTTAACAAATAATTACCTCAACAAGAATCAAATTAAAATCAAGCTCTAAACTTATTTTGTGTTTGTTGGAAATTTTTTGTTATCTAATTTGACTTGTTCTTAACCTCTATAAAAAAGGAAGGGATTACCTCAATAGTAGCGCGCTGGTCTCCCACGCGTGAGTGGTAATGTTGTCGAGAACATTGCTCGAAGCCTGGCAGTGCACTGAGAAGGCTTCGCGGGGGGGGGGGCACAATAGATCTTTCAGGTCGCAATGCACTATCCACTAAAAGAATCTAATCTACCCCTTTAGGAAATCTGGTTTATATTAGTATTTTAAGCGGAGATTACTCTGAAAATTATATCGTGAACTAGTTTCGATTATCATGTTGGCATGGATTTATATCACGTAATTAATCTGGTACAGTAGCTACTATTGCCTCAGCATAATGCACTTGATTATTAAGCTGGATTTAAAGACCAACTGAAAAGTGATCTTTTTGTTTATTCTTACTACTTATGTATACATTTGAAGAAGTAGAGCCAGAAGTGTATATTTTCTTTTTCATAAAATGTCGTATAATTAAAAGTAGAATTATTATAGTGAGGTTGAACAATGCCGAATTTATGGCCTAGCCACTTTCTCAATGATCTTTGAAAACAGGTCATCCCAACCTACCGTCTTAAATAACACTTACACTAAAGCCTCAACACCCGCACACAACAATAGAGCCTGCAAAGCTACTTACATAGGCAACTATTTAAGTATAGCAAACAAATAGGCCTAACACATTTGCACCTGCATCCAGATTATTGACCAATAATATAAGCATCTCTTCAAAGGTATATTTAAGTATATTTTATAAACATATATTATATACTATGTACTGTATTATATACTATATACTATATGTATTTTATAAGTTATATATTACATTTACAAGCGCATTCGTAATTTAAGTATATTTTAAATATATTCGAGTAAAACCTTCAAGTTATATTTTAACCAAAAATAAATTATATCAATAGTTTTTAAGTTCACATTCATCACTTGAATAAATTCTGAATGAAAGTAAAATTCCCAAAAATGTTTTGGTGAATGATTAAGAGAAACCTAGAAAAGAAAACAGAAATGAAAAGTATTGGCAAAAAGTCAGAACAGAAAGGAAATGTTAAGTGAAACGAATGGAATGAGAGTATTGCTATGGTACATATTACAAGATGAAAGGAAAACCCTTTTCTGTAACTGGAAAAAGAGATTATGAGGGAATGGAAGGGCTAAAGCCTGTTTTTTTATGAATAAAGGTAACCGGGCCGTTTAGGAGATTGCCTGAGAATGTTGGTCCATTTTCAATAGCATAAAGTATCCAAATAAAATACTTATATATTAGATATGTTCAATAATACAACTGTTACTTTTTTATTCAAGGTATCATATTATTTGTAATTTAAGACTTATAAAAGCATTGAAGATATCCAAAACAGAAACAATTCGATCAGGATATCACCAATCACAGTTCATTTCAAATTATTTGAACTAATAATTGGAATCAAAAACTGGGAAGAAATTTAGATGAATTTGGTCCGATTTATTCCTTTATCTAACACGCAGATTTGCATATTTTTACTTTAGCTTTAAACTACTATTAAGGAAAACATTGCAATTGAGCTAAATTTGCTAAGTTCAGTGTTTACCGGAAATAATGGTCTCCGGAAAGAAAAACAAAATTATTTTATTTTTTACAGAATACTATGTGTGTGAGGATATTCTAAAAATAAAGTAATTCGAAAATCGGAAAACTCGCAGCGATCCTTTAAACTGATATTCTTTTTAGGCACCCATTAGAAGATACGAAACGAACAGTACGAACATTTGTATCAGGAATCGTTCTCTTAAATTCAGTGCCAGTTATTAGAGTTCAACATTTATTCTAGCTAAATAATTGATTTAATAAGCATATTGTTGTGATTTTATTTTTTTAATTTAAGGCGTCTCAACCTCTGAGGTCATTTGCGCCCGGAGCCTTTTCAGTGCACTGCCGGCTTCCGGACAGTGTTCTCCCGTTACAGACAACACTGTCCATCACTGTTGTGATATTGAAAAGTATTTAAATTTCTTTAAACATAATATATTTAATTTAATTTAGCACTGTTTTCTTATTTATTTCTTATTATTTCTCTTCTCTTTAAACATACACACAAGCCCTTTACAAAACCAGTCACGCCACAAGTTACTTCTACATCAAATCATACAACTACATTTCAACGCTCTCGTGTCATTTCAAGTGACTTAACCAGTTTGTAATATAACTTAAAATAACATTAAAATCATTGATGGAATTCCAAACTTGAAAACAATATTTATCCGAAAGAATGACTTGACACACATCCAGAATAATTTGCTAAAAACGTTTTTTTGCTTTGTTTTATTGCCATCCAAAGGGAAATACAAATAGATATTTTCGGCGAAAACTCAATTTGGGGTAATCAACCAAATCGCATTACCTTCTCATAGAGCAGTATAAGAGTTTGATATAAAATAATATAGTATTCGATTTTCAACTTTAAAGACGAATATTACCGTTCATATCATTATAATACTTCTTGAATATACCTTAACATAAAATCAAGGAATTTTGATTTTTAATACCGTAAAAGAGGAGGGAAAGTTTCAATGTGTAATGCATCTGTAATGTACTGGTGATGTGTTGAGTTTGTTGTAGCACGGTAGCCTGTGTAGCACGAAAGGTTTTGTAAAAGTGCTTGTAAGTATGTTTGAGGTAAAGATAGAAGTATTAAGAATAATTAAGAAAGCACCACTGTTAACAATATATGCTTTCAAAATAATAACTACAGGTTATTTGATATTATAAACTAATTTAATATATTGTGAAACTGCCACTAATATTTAGATGTTTTCAACCAGAATCCACAAATTAACAAGTATGTAAAATTTTTAATTTAATAATTAAACAAATTATCCATCAGATAATTTGATTTATTTTTCAATTATTTTCTCAGCGGAAATATCCTAAATATTTCCCATAATTGAATTTTCTATTGAATTTTATTTTTAATTTTTTGTAATTGTACCACTGTACCCCAATCCCTTGTGAATTTTGAATTTATGAGTGTACTTAATAGATCGCAAATTGTAAAGATATTACGCGATAATAACCTTTCTGTTGGAGGCAATTTTCTCCAATTACGTAGACGTCTTGAAAAATATAATCTTTCCCCAAGTAATTCATTCAAATTCAAAAATGTATAAGATAAATGGACAAGACATGGGCATCGGCGCTGCTGTAGAATATTTACTTGCTCAGCAGCAATTAGCAAATCCCCCAATTAACAACCTAGCCCCTTAAGGAATTTGCAATTAATCAATAGTTTACACACCTTCAATGGCGAAAATTCAGCCAATGTGTCCGATTTCCTAGACCAAATTAGCCATTGTGCTAGCTTTCTGGCTGGGACGATGCTGCGAAATTAGGCTCTCAGGGTACAATATTTTACGACACCCAGAAAGCGGAATTACAACGCCAGGGTACAATTATAACGTATCATCTAATCTCAGAACGTCTTCTAACTAGATTTAGAAAAGAAAAAACCCCTCTCGTCCTCTTACAACAGATGACTAATATTCAGTCTCTACTCACAGAGTCTCCTGAAACCTTCGCGGATAGAATTAGACATATCCAATCCGCCATTAGTTTGAAAGCTCAGGCTAACCCACTCGAGGCATTACAAACTATTTTAGACAAACTGGCCACTGATGCATTCCTAAAGTCACTTCCTCAACCACTTCGTAATGAGGTACGAACAAAGCTACCTCAAAAATTAGACGAAGCACTTTCTTATGCCAATGCCCTAAAGAAGTACAGGCTTCGGAAACAAACCCCACAGTTTTTGCTGTCACTTTCGAAAACTTCTAATCCTCGCACACCCCCATCTCCTTGTCGTTTCTGCGGACAAATGCATTTCCATAGAGAATGCCCGCATCGAAATAAAAGTCAGAAGCCACCATTAAAACCAACTGCCACGCGAAGTGTTTTTAATGTATTAAAGAATAGGGCTTGCCGCCATTGTTCCGGTCTACTTTTGACGTGGACTGCACCAACAAATTTAGACCAAAACCTCGTACTAACTTTGGCAAAGTGCCTTACAGTTTTAATGTTCCTAAAAATTTTAATAGCAGGGTATATAGTAATAATCGCTATAATAATAATAATCAATATTATAGTAACAATGCCCGAGTTAATAATTCAAATAATTCGCGATTTAACTCTTATCTAAGTAGACCCCAATATAATCACAATAATAATAATTATAATGAAACTGGCAATAACCTCCAAAGTAGGCTCACTTGCCAATATTGTTCAAAATTTGGACATACGGCTCGTAATTGTTTCCAAATACAGCCCAAAACGAGTTAGCCCTCAGTCGCTTTCTCGAAAACCTGATATGACTATGGCGCAATCATACTGCTTCCATCAGTCCTGTCTAACTAGGTAATACCTAACTATGGCATCACGTCCCTTCATTTGCATGCGGACAATGTCAAAAATTCCAAATTTTCTGGCGAATCCATACTTTCGCAATTAAAAGGCAATTTCCAATTAATACTTGTAGAAACGTTCTTACAGGGCAATCATTAATTTGCGCACGTATCTAACACTTAATAAATTCAACATTCAATTTTCAAATAGTACTCAAACGCACCAATTTAGTACTAATCGCTAAGTTCCCTAAAATCCCTAGTAACTAGCCACAAAATTTCTGTGCCACCTCGCGCACACAATACATAACACAACAATACAGAATCTCTTGTAATTATTCTCACTCTATCACGCTACTCAAACTCTACATACTGCACCTGATGTATATACTATTCTCGTATAAAAGAATTAGTTAGTCTTAAGAACAAAAATGTATATTACTAACCATTTGATATTTGTAATTATGGTATATTTCATTGTATATTTTAATATTTTTAAATACTAATTTACAATTTATTTCATTTTGCAGAAATCAAGATGACCGAGTGAATTTGTTGTTATTTTTGGTACGTGATGATATTAATATTTTTTGAATATATTGTATTTGACTAATTAATTTATTTTTTTTCAGTTCGCCTTAAAAGAAAATTGTACAATTTGTATTATATTTGTAATGTGTCGATCTTTTTATTTTAGACTACAATTACTAATTATTTTCTTGCATTATCAATTTATGTTAAAGATATATAGAAAAAACAGCATAGCTGAAGAGATAATGGGCATACAATAGGCCCCCCGTGTGCATACTCCCTCAAGATTTAAGCACATCTTCGTCGACTGCACCATTGCATGTGCATGAATGTGATTGCATGCATATGAATATAGTTGCATGTAAATTGCATGTTAGTTAATATTGCATGTTAGTTGTAAGAATTTTATCATGTATTTATGTGTAAATTAATAATGTATATGAATGAATTAGTTTCAGAAACACAAGATTCTTCTACCAAAGGAAAAGATCTTCTTCTTCTCATACCCTTTGCGATTGCATATCCTTGCGCATCCTTGCTCGCATATTAAACAAACATATATTTTTTTTTTAAATTATTGCATTTATGTTAATTATTTTTGAATTACTTAAGTTTTTTTTTGTCCATATAGAGTTAATTCAAGAAAGTACAAGCACGCCTACAGTACCATCACTCAGAAACCTACATTGATCTCCTTCTCTACCCTTGCCAGTTACATCTTCATCAGCAACACTCTCACTCGCCAAGCAGTGTTCGCCTGTCAGCCTACCACCACAGCAACGCTAACACACTCAAGCAGCGTTCGCTCGAGTAGAAGACATTCAACCACCACAGCAACGCTCAATCACTCACGCAGCGTTCGTACAACACACAGCCACTTTGCAGAGGTTACACACACGCCTCTCGCCTTACCAGAGGATAACTTTCAAGCCTCTAAACTGCAGATTACATCCCAAATTTTTCGTGCCGAAAAATTTCTCCAGGAGGGGGGATAATATAGTGGAAGAATGAAATAGAAAAATAATAGTTTAGAGTTAGAATATTTTATAGTATCAAAAATCTAATTTTGTTAATGTTTTAAATGTATCTTACTGCAATGAAAAGAGTCAGGTACTGTAATTTGGGGTCATTGCTATTGGGAAAACAAAGGCACAAAAATCCCGTTGGGTTAATTCTTTTGTAAAAGAAAATTCCTTAAAATAGTCTGACTTCTGCTTTCTAACAAATAAGTCTGATTCTGCTTCCAAAGCCAGAACACTACTTCAAGAATCGCTCTCTAAATATCAGTGTCAGTTTCACAATATATTAAATTAGTTTATAATATCAAATAACTTGTTGTTATTATTTTGAAAGAATATAGTTATTGTTAATAGTGGTGCTTTCTAAATTATTCTTAATACTTCTATCTTTACCAGAAACATACTTACAAGCCCTTCTACAAAACCGCTCGTGCTACACATCCTACCGTGCTACAACAAACTCAACACATCACCAGTACATTACACATCATAAAGAAAGAAAAATTATGACATGTAAATTATAAAATTATTTCAAAAACTTTGCATCTAAAATTGGTAATAATAAAAAATTTTACAAACGGCTATGTTACAGAGATTTATAAACACAAGACCTGTGTTAATTTAATTGCTAATAAAAAACAAAAAAAAAACCTACATGAGCTTAAACTTTATATTATTTGTGTTCAACAGGTAGCAGGTAGAAAATAATAAAGTTTACGGTAAATGTTAGAAAACTATAGTGTATACTTATAAAATGCAAATTTTATAACTGTAATCTAAAATAAGTATTGCTAATAAAAATATTCAAACGTTAGGCCTAGCTTTCATACGATTTGTATATTCGACATATTATCACCAATATAAATTAGATATAGAAAAAAAAATCACACGTCTTTCTCTAAAAGCAATTAACATAATTCCGATTTATTTATTAATAATTTTTATTTATTTATTGTAAATATCGGTATTAGTCACTCACAAATTTCACATATAACTGAAAATATACATATGTACGTAACTAGGAAATATAATTAGGCTAATAAATGTCATAATTGCGGTAAAACGATCTCTTTCAAACACGTAATTTTGATAACATATTAGTTCTTATTACTTTTATACAGACACTTTTATGCTGAAAAAAGGCACATTAGTAGAAAACCTAATGGTCACACCAACCCCCAAATTCTCCCTTGAAAAGAATTTTCTCGTAAAATACTTCACTGGCTCCGTTTTCGAGTAAATCACAAATAACTGGAAAAAATCTATTTAGTAAAGTGTGCTACTTTCGATCGATTACTTAGACCCAAAATCTTGGTCTTCTGGGATGAAATACCAAGTTACAGCTTTCTTGATATTGTTTTTGTGCTATACCGACATCATACACATTTGTGTGCGCGCTTACACACACAAAAATACCAATTTCTGATGTTAGCGTTAACACTTTTTGCATGGATTCTCTAAACTTCTCTTTCTCTTTATTTGTTCTCCTCACATTAAAATAATCACATCTTGTAATCGTAAAATACAATTCTGAACACTCGTGTAGCAGTGAGTTTTATTAATCATTCAACATCACCACTATATTTCTGCCATAACTTATTGCATTAACAAATAACTGATTTTTTTTTATTATTATTATTAATTTAAGACGCGTCAACGTCTATGGCCATTGTAGCCTTCTCAGTGACTGACGGCCACCGGGCAGTGTTCTTTTCGTACATACAACTCTGTCCATCACCGCACAGTGAGCTGTAGACGCTCCTAGGAAGAGAAAATCTTAGAGCAATAGAGCTGGACTCGAACCCGGGACCTCCGCGTAGGAGTCCAACGCGCTAATCACTGAGCTAATCCCTTCCCTTAATAACGAATTAAAATTCAATGCAAAATATTATTTATATCGATACATATGGGTGTGTGTGTTTGTATGTATGTGTGTATGTGTGTTTGGTGTCTTAAAACTTGAGAATATAGCATAAGTATAAGAAATGTAGTGATGAAATCTTTGCCTTATATATATATAAGGCAAAGATTTCATCACTACATTTAGTACAATAGGCTTTATCTGATGTAAGAATTATATATTATCTTAACAAAGAAACAGAACAAAGAATCATTTGATTAAGTAATTAATAAAAAGCAAAAAAGTGACTTAAAGAGAGCAATAGAACATATCAAATAAATAAATAGGTCCAGATGGCCACCTGCTGGCTGCATATGGCATGCGAGTATATAGACGAAAGTATGTCAGCTGGGGCCTCTTTGTACCTCTCTTGTTTACAAAATATTAAAATGGTGAATGGCGTAAGAGAACGATTATCCAAACTGCTAACACCAGGAAGTCTGCTTTCATTAAAATATCGATCAAATAAATTAGGCGAACTCACCAAGAGTGCTTGCCAATACCGAACAAACTATGTACACTAATGCATTATATCTATGAAATAGTGGATAATAGTACTACACATATTGTTAATACACAAATAGTTTGGTAGAGATGTTAAAATAGAATATATACATACGCGCTTCGTTCATTCGTACGCCAAACATGGTGAGTGTACTCACTGAGGGTGCATACTAAATTGTGTACGATAGTATTGTTTCAGTCCCCATAACTTGTGGCTATTTACCGGGCGCGAAACTCTGTTACGGTGAGAAGAGTGGGCAGCCTCACCATTTCTACTACTACTATATAACGACCAACACAAACAAAACACCATACACACTCTTGTCTCCCACCTATATGTACAACCCCTTTTGTCGTTATGTCGTAGCTCGCGATGTCAGCTGATCGATATATATATATATATATACACTGCCTATATGAAGGAGAAAGAGGGAGAAATATGCATACTCTGTTGAATATTGTCCTTACAGGAAGTAGTAGATCGTAAATAAATTCTGTATACAGTATTCAAAACATGTTATATGAACATGGGGAATGTATACGGATGTTATTTTGTGTTATGATGGAATTTACATATCAATTATTTTCCTACACATTTCATAATATTAAAATATATCACATTAAATAAATACAAACAAAGCCATTATCTTCTTAAGGAATTGTGTTTAATATTACAAAGATAATGGACACAGTACAATATAAGTGAAATGGCAGTTTTGAGGGGGGCGGGGGCGGGGAACGCCTGTTGTCTTAAATCCCTAAAATCAGATTTTTTTAAAAAATATTTAAATAAAACTGATACCTAAACATCTGATACGACTTTTCAGCTCGCATAGAACGTTTCTACAAGCAAAAGTAACTCTGTATGAATAGTTAGTATACCAAATTTTATGAAACCCGATGTTGTCTTTGTAGAGAAATTCGCAAGAAACTTCAAAAACTGTTTCTTTAAGTTCCAAATTTTAGCAACACATTTAATTTTATCTAATATTATGAAAATGATAATATCGTATAATAAACTAAAATAACATTTTAAAGGAAAGCATAAACCCGAAACTTCCCCTAAAAGAATTTTCCCAAAGAAAATTTCAAATAAAAGTTATTATAGATCTTTATTTTTCTAGTAAGTTTAAAAATTTTATTTCTGGTGAAAACTCAATTACAATAAACAGTTTGATACGATCGCAATACATCCTCTTACCCTCAAGAAGATAAGAGTAAACAATATATATTGGAACAAAAACATGCCATTCTCTTATACGTATTCTGACACACTAGGTTTTCAAACTTAAGATTTATACCTACCAATCCTACCAATCATCCAACGATTCTACCCTACAATCTATCAACAATCTTTCTTATCCTACAATCCTACCAAAGATTTATCCTACCAATCCTTGAAGTTTCCAATGTTATCCCAAATCATCAGTTTGGATTTAGACGCCACCATTTTACCATAAAACAAACTCACCGCGTTGTAGAAACCCTTGCATCCTCCCTTGAGAAGAAAGAAGGAGTGCTGTTCGGGGGCTTTCCTCGTTGTGAAGCAGGCCTTCGATCGAGTATGGCACCCCAGGCTGCTCTGGAAACTTAAGGGCATCCTTCCAGCCACTTATTATCTTATCCTGAAGTCTTACTTATCTGATAGGTATTTTCAAGTACAAATCTTATCATCTTTCTCTTCTTTCATCATACCGAAGCTGGAGTGCCGCAAGGCAGCATTCTAGGTCCTATCCTTTACTCAGTATACACTGCAGACATCTCAACACATCCTGATACCTTCCTTCTCACCTATGCAGATGATACTGCTGTCCTGTCTTTCAATAATGATCCCATTACAGCCCATAGAAATCTACAAACCTAACTCTCCTCCCTAGAAAATTGGTTCAAAAAATGAGTCATTAAACTTAATGAAAATAACATACATTCACTCTACGTCGCATTACTTTTCTCCCAGTCTACTACAACTTAATTCCCTTACCAGTGGTCAATGTTGCTCGCCATCTTGGACGTTACTTAGACCGAAGACTTACATGGAATCCTCATACACGACTTAAAAGAATAGAACTAAACAGACGCATTCGACAACTTAAAAAACTACTGGGCAACAGATCTAAACTCTCCCTAGACAACAAAAGACTAATTTATATATCTATTTTAAAGCCTATCTGGGCATTAACGGAATAGAATATGGGGTTCAACCAAACGCTCAAATCTCCAAAGACTCCAATCCCTACAATCCAGAATCCTCCGTAACAATGTAAACGCTCCTTTTTACGTCTCCAACCGAACTATACATACTGATCTCATATACCGTTCATCGTTCAAGTCGCCCAAACCCATTACAGGAAATTCCATATTAACCTACAGACTCACACAAACACTTTAATTGAATACCTATCTTCCCGAACACTTCCTAATAACCCTCCTAGACGTCTTAAAAGACAATGGCCTCATGATCTCCTCTCAAGTGAAGAGAGTGAATAGTGATTGCGTATAGTTTTGGAGTGTTACCTTGTGTAGCTTCTCCACTCATTTTATATTTATGTTCTTTGTATGATTGTTACCTATAGCACTATCGCGCTGATTGTAGCATGAATAAAGATTAAAAAAAAAAAGAAAAGATTATACCTAAATAGTAGTTAACTAAATTGTAGGAAAGTGATATTTAGAAGGGGGTCGGGAGCTTCTCCAAAACTCCTCTGAATGCCCGGAAACGCCTTATATTCTAATGTTATCTAATCATCAATTTGCAAACATAGTTAATTCTCAGTCAATTAGGAAACAAAAGAAGAAACTATAATCGATGTTTTATTGAGATTTTACTACAATAATGTTAGCGTGGCAACAATAACCTGAATAAAGTCATAACACTCACTAGATGTTATCAAGAAATTAGATCTTGTCAGCTATTCTAACATTATTACATCCAGTTTGATGCTTGTTTATTATAATTTTAAGTTTAATAGAGCAACAAGAATTTGAAGTGTAGGAGTAGTGTTGATGATAACGAAGACAAGCAATTCCGTGGGAAAAAGCATTTATTAAAGTCAATCTATTCGAAACATTTATGAAAATTGGCTAAATTATCTGACGTACATAATAATAGGGTAAAATGCAAAAAAGTATTTTTATTTTGATACAACTACAATAACTTTTTTAGCCATAATATGCTTGTTATCTCGTATGTTGGTTTGCAACACAATAGAACCTATTTATGCAATTTAGACCAAGGTTTTAATAACTTAATTACTTCCGTATTCTTCATGATATATTAAAAAATAATTTTGAGATTATTAATAACTTATTAAAATGCATAAAAAAAATTTTTTTCATAAATAACGTCTCAATATTTTTTATTTCGTAGAACAAAAATAGAGAGGGAAATGAATTAATTAAAATATAAAATACAGAAAGTAATTAATTATGTTACATATTATTTAAATCTCTAAATAAATTTATTACTTTCTCTTACTCCTAGTAAGAGGAAGTATTGTAATCGTGTCAATTTTCGATATCGAGTTTTCACCGGGAATATCCGTTTTCGAGGTCCCCTAAGTCCAAAAAAGAGTTTTTTAGCAAAATGGTGGTCTGCGCGCGCGTAAGTGCGTATATGAACAGCATTGCTCTAAAACGAAAAACCGTAGAAAGTTGAAACTTGATATTCCGTTTAGGTATCACCATGGGATCTGACAGTACGTTATCGGTCAAAATTCCTCAACCGGAAGTACCACTTTACTTATCGTTTTTTTTTACTTTTTTGCGTTTCTCTCAAAAATGGCTCCGACGATTTTCTTCAAACATAGTATATCAACTACACATACAATGAACTACAACTTTTATTTGAAATGTTTCTCTGGGAAAATTCATTTAAGGCCAGTTATGAAGGAGGGGTAGGGTTAGGTTTGCGTACTGCCTCGAACCGGTCTCGTTGCGGAGGGGAGGAATCAGGCTACACGACAGTGTAGCCAACATGTCGAAAACTAAATCCCTCCGGCCGTGAGAGCCTCAGTACACTTACTTTCTGGACATGCCTCGTACATTTCCTGAATGTTCATTTTCTATGAAAACTCAATTTTCAAAATCTAACAGGAATGCAATCATCCAGGGCAAGAGCTATGTTGAAACTTTGATCTGATATACTAATTGTACGCCTCTTTAAAGGTTTGTAAAAATGAAAATTTATAAAATCAATGCAATCGAAATATGAGAATTAGAACAAAGTAAAAATCGTATTTAATATGCAGCTTTTTTTGTTATTATTTTTAATTTTTTATATTCACTTAATGTTGGTAAGAGGAATTTATTGCGATTCTGTTAAATTTTCTGAAATTGAGCTTTCATCGGAAATACATGATTTGAGGACTTTTGAGTGTGAAAAAAAAAATGTTTTTAACGAACTGTCTGAGAGTGTTGTGTGCTTGAACAAAATAACTAGAAAGCAAAAAAAAAAAATCGGAAGAAGCTCAATCTTGATATTCTGTTTAGGAATTACAATCGCATATTATATTATGACAATAAGGTTTTGGAGAGCAAAAAAAATAACCAGAAGTGCCAAATTTAGTGAATGGTTTTTTTAGTTTTTTTTGGCGATTTTTGAAAAGCCTACTCACTTTTCTTTTAAACTCCGTACACTATAATATATTAAAATAAATGCCTATCACTTTTATTGAAATAATTTTTTCAGGTTAAAATCTTTGGTCGGGTTTTGGAGCATTAATTTTAAACTTTCCTGTAAAATAGTACTTGAGTATAATGTACGGTTCTATGACCTATAAAGTACAAAGGTGTACTAAATTTATTACTAGAATTTTTGGTTGTTTTGAGTGCAAAAAAAAATTACATGTATCAACAAGTGATTTTTGTTTTTTCTGAGGTAGTTATTACATGACCTTATTATTATTATTATTTTTTTATTATTTCTTGTTATAGTTCATTACCAAACAAAAATCAAT
Organism: Triatoma infestans; assembly: GCA_011037195.1. Classification (NCBI taxonomy): domain Eukaryota; kingdom Metazoa; phylum Arthropoda; class Insecta; order Hemiptera; family Reduviidae; genus Triatoma; species Triatoma infestans. The sequence continues at coordinate 202,693 of JAAEAF010000135.1, read as the reverse complement.
TACTCCCCCCCCAATCCAATTGGTAAAATGTCATAAGTTTTTATCATTCCATTTTCCACTATTCCCATCATATTTCTTGTTTTCCTTCTCATTTTTTTTTTTTTTTTGTTTTGTCTCCCTCTTGAACATTTCTTCTTTTTCTAAATCTCAGACTAAAGGCTATTTATGTTCCTTCCATTTTCAGACATATCTCATACGGTTACTATACTATATAATAAACGACATCTCCTAGAGGTGACACATTTCTTCCACTTTTACTTGGAAACGTGTAGTAAAGGAGATGTGTTTTTCTTGTGCCTGAATGACCATTTTTGACAGATATAATCCTTCTAGACTATAGTAAATGGACCAGTATGCTTTGTCACAAGTTATTATAAACATTATTGTGTAAAGTTCTATAGTATATAGATGGACTGTACGGTGATGATTCATCATGATATACTTATAACAAATATTGACTATATACTCTATAATGTTGTTAAAAATAATTAAAAGGAAATTAAATACATGCTAAAAAATAAACCAATTTCAGCAATTTAGTGACGAGCCACTTAAAAATGCATTTCTTTTCAACATTCTCAATGAGCAAAAACTAAAATCCATGAAAGTAGGTACATATATTTAAAATCTTACATGCAGCCATGATTAATAATTTAATGTTTATTTTAAATAAAAATAATTGGATAACTTAGTGAGAAAACTTACCTGGACATACAGAAGTGCATTCATCTTTTTGTACAGAAGATCCCTGGCATGTTTTACCACCGTTCAATGGTGCTGGATTGGAACATATTCTAGTTCTCTTCTGAACACCTCGACCACAGCGTGCATTACACTCGGACCATTGCGACCATGGGGACCAGCCTCCATTCACTGGAACACCACATAAATATATATAATTACGATTATTGTATGGAATGAAATATGTAAGCGATTTGGACAACCTATATCGGGGAAATTTTTGGCATTATTTACACAAGAACAATATACATATATTAAACAATAATTATTATTACATTAATATACTGAGTGAATTTTTTGTGAATAAGTTCCCGTCATGGTTGTTAATTCACTGCCGAAGGTAGTAATCTCAAGTGTCTACAACTTGAGACTTTATCAAATTCTACAACTATACCACTTACTGAATTTTTTTTAAAGGAAGTGATTGGAAATGTATACCACCTCAATCAGCGTTAATATTCCAAACTTCCTAATATTAATTAAACTTTTAAGTAACTATTTGAATAACTAAAACATTCTTGTATTTATGAATATGTTGCGTTCTTTGGCAAACTTATATCTAGAAGTTTTTCTTTGAATAAATTCGTATTTATATTCTTAGATGTGCAAGAGAACTTATTACGATCGTAGCAAATTTTCGTAATATCTTTTCAACGAAAATATATGTTTTGTTTAATTAAACCGATATATATATATAAATATGTTTTATTTGTGAATGAAATATTTTGAAAATGAAAAATGGCAGAATGCATAAAGTATCCCGTTTTAATACTATAACTCGGCAAGGTGGATTGACATGCTGGCGGCTCTGGAAACAGCGTTTCGAGTGCCGTTGTATCTGCTCCCGGTGATACGTAGTTACCTTAGGGACAGATTGTTAAGGTATGACACTGTGGAGGGATCCCTCAGTATAGCGGTAACGGGAGGGGCGGCTCAGGGAGAACTCCTTTTTGGTGGGGTACGCGGACGACATCGCCGCGGCGGTGATAGCGAGGGACCATGAGGTGGCGCATATTAGGCTCCGACAGGTGATCATGCGCGTAACGGCCTGGCTATACAAACATGGCCTGAGCTTGGCTCCAGAAAAGACAGAGGTGGTGCTGCTCACCAGACATCGACTCCTAGGTGCCTGGGACCTGAGATAGACCGCAGAACGCTGAAACCTCAGAGTTCCGTCAAATATTTAGGAGGGCAGCTTGATGCAAAGCTGACGTTCTGGGAGCAGGTGCGGCACTCTTCGGAGAAAGTGGCGAAAGTGGTAATGAGTCTGAGCAGGATAATGGCGAACGTAGGGGGGACCGAGGGCCAGCAGATGCCGGCTCCTCACGTCTGTTGTGGACGCTGTTCTCCTGTACGGATGTGAAATCTAGGCTAACGCTCTTAGAAAAGCGAGACACCGGAGGCGTTTGACAGCGGTACAAAGGAAGAGGGCGCTTAGGATAGCCAGCACGTACCGGACGGTATCTGAGCCAGCCGTCACTGCAATCGCAGGGGTGATCCCAACTGATCTTCAGGCCAGAGAGAGACTGGAGGTTTGGGAGAGCAAGGGAGAGTAGGGAGAATCAGATGCCAGGCTGAGGCGGGACACCGCGGTAGATGGACCGCGAGGCTCATCCCCAGACTTTTGGAATGAATAAGTAGGCGGCACGGCGAGGTCGACTAATTCCTCACCAAATTTCTTACAGGGCATGGCTGTTTTGCCGCGTATCTATGGAGGGTGGGGAATGTGGGAGACCCGTCGTGCATCTACGGAGATGGAGAGAGAGAGATGATGCGTTCCATAACTTCTTTAGATGTGGCAGATGGTAGTGAGAACGGCAGAGAGTGGAAGCCGAAATCGGGAGGTTCTCCCCGGAGACAGTGGGGAGGGCCATGCTCGCCCGGCGGGACCAGTGAAACTGGGTGGCTACCTTTGTCCGGACGGTCCTGCGGATGAAGGTTGTAGAAATGAAAGGCACCTCGACCTCCCGAGGACGGGGTCCAGCTAAGCCGGAGGCAGCCCGCGGTGGCATTACGAGGCACCACCCCGAAGTAGTAACATAAGCAGTTCTGGGATGGACAACTGCCTGTGAGGGAGGGGTATTTTTTAGAGGGTGCAAGTCCCACACTTTGTGCGGAGGCATTTTCTCCCCGCCGTAAAAAAAAAAAAACCAACTGAAACTGCGTATATTCATTTATTTTTTTTTTTACAGTTTTCTTGCGATTTTCTCGAAATTAAAATCCAACGATCTTCTCTAACATCGCATCTAACTACATCATGGAATTCTATCCATTTATTTGAAAAAGTTATTCAGCAAAATAAATTCTTTGAGTTCTTGGGGGAACTGCAATAATGTTAAGTTGAACATTAAACTATTTAAAAATTATTAAAACAGATGATTAAATAATTTCTGGAAACTTGGTTGGCATTTATTGAACCATGTACAACAGCCGAAAAACTTTTTTATTATCTAATTGTCCAACGTTTCTGCACTATGCGTGCCATATCAGTGGTCCTTGATAATGGCACGCATAGTGCAGAAACGTTGGACAATTAGATAATAAAAAAGTTTTTTGGCTGTTGTACATGGTTCAATAAATACCAACCAAGTTTCGAACAATTTAAGAAAACAGCAATAAGAAATAAAATAATTTCTTTTGAAAATAAATTTGGATATTTTATTAAAACTTGGTCTCTTTTTCACACACACTCACTGTCTCTCTGATATATACATGTGTGGGTGTGAAGTAGTTAGTATACCAAGTTCAATTTTTTCGAACTCAAAGCAATTTAAAACAGTATTTCTGGTAAATATTCAATTTTGAAAATTTGACGAATGTAATATTTTATCTTATAATAATTAGTAAGTGATTAGCGCACTAGACTCGCTCGCGGAGGTCCCGTAGTAGAGTCCAGCTATGCTGATCACAGATTTTCTCACCCAAGGAACCTCTACAGCCCAGTGTATAGACAGTGTTGTTTATATCGAGAGAACACTGTCCGGAGGCCGGCATTGCACTGAGAAGGCTCCCTGCGCCAATGACCATAGATGTTGATGCGTTTAAATTAAAAAATAAAAAAAAATCTGGTGTGAAATATTTACATAACTTTCTCTTACTCCAGTTCTTAAAATTGTGATTGGCAAATTTTTTAGTTAGTATACCAAATTTAATGAAATTTGTCAGTGTTTTTCTGGAAAAAACTGTTCAGTAAAAACGTACATCCGGTTACTATTACTTTTCTTGAAACTCGGAAATTTGGCAATTTATTTGTAAGAGGCGCGCAGTTATATAAAATGTGTTTGTATTAGAATAATTCAAAATAATATTAAAAGAGAGTGGAGTTAGAAAATTAGGACTGCTGAGTCGACATGTACCACCCTGGCATAGCAGCTAGTAATTGAAGTCATTCTGGTGAGTGTCGCCGTGGAGTGAAGGGTGATCCTGCACCTGTGGCTGATCCGCGGTAAGTCCTAGCGCAGTAAAGTATTTTAAAGGTGGATGTGCGTTTGGTATGCCAGAGTGGTAGTCGCCCAGCAGATTGCTAGTAGTAGTTAGTGGATAAGTGTTAGTACTTAGTTGTTAGTAAATAGTAAGCTAAGGGTTAAATGATCGGGGTTTCTTGATGTAGTTGTAAGTGGGTGTCATATAGTAGCGTAGGTATAGATATAATATATATAACGGGGTATTGTTGTACTATTCGGGGTTATATGTAGTTGCATAGAGTGTTTAGTTAAGTAGTGTTAAGTAATTGGTCTGTATATTCTGTTAAATTATAATAAATGGATGATTTCTGAGTTTAGTTAAATAGTGTGTGTGTAATTGGTCTGTATAGTTTGTTAATTTATAATAAATGTATGATTTCTGAGTGTGGCCTACTTTGGGTTCCTTGGCCGAACCTTACATATTTATTTCTAATTCATTTTTTTTTGGATGGTAGAACTGTTATAACCAATTGTGACATTAGAGAAAACCCCTTTCCCCCAAAAGCACCCTTAAGTCACTTTACCAGAAGAAATGTTCCAACTAAAAGTTGTAGTGTTTTATATATTTGTATTTCACACACAAAGTGTAAAGAAAAAAGTTGGAGTCGTTTTAGAGAAAGCAGAAAAAACTGAAAAAAACGTTTCAGTAAAGACGCACTTCTGGTTAGCCGATTTTTTCAAACTCGGAATTTCAACAACATATTCAATTCTAATTAATATTATTTAGGTGATAGAATTGTGTAATAAACTGAAATAGGACTTTAGAAGAAAACCTAACCCCACCCTCCCTCAAAAGTGGCCTTAAATGAATTTTCCCAGAGAGATGTTTCAAGTAAAAGTTGTAGCTCTTTATTTGTGTAGTTGATATACCACGTATCAAGAAAATCGTTGAAGCCATGTTTGAGAAAATCGTAAAAAAGTAAAAAAAAAAAAAATTCAGTAAAGTGGTACTTCCGGTTGTATTGAATCGCTGGTTGGATCCCATGGTGATACCTAAACAGAATATCAAGTTTGAACTTTCTATGATTTTTCGTTTTTTAACAATGTTGTCCAGATAGATATACACATGCGAACACTCACGACATACACACACATCATTTTCTAAAAACTGCTTTTTTGGACTCAAGGGAACTTAAAACGGATATTTTCGACACGAAAATGATATCGAAAATTTAACACGATTACTAATAGTAAGAGAAAGTAAAATAGATACACACTATTACCGATAATAAAATAGCTAATTGAAAAAAAAGAAAGTTTTCTTACGATTCTAGGGCGTAAGATTAGAGTAACGCAACGTGATGTGGGACGTTGACAACAGAATCATAATGTGAATGTGATATAGCAAAAAGTAGCTGCACTAACAGACTCTAATGCGAATTTAATGTTAAACTAACTAAATCTGGAAGTAAGTGTAAAATTGGATAATGTTTGTCGAAAAAAAAGAAAAAGAAATAATCAGTCTACACCATAACAAGAACAGTATTGCTCAGCTAAAAATATTAAAGAAATTCTTATGTACTGTACCTTACAATAAATAAAATATGTCAAATAAAAGAATATAATAATGTAATAAGGAATTGATATTGTGCAAAACACATGACCTGGCAAAAATTTTACTTAAATCACAATTTATATTTTAACGGATTTATTGACTGGCAGCGGGAAGAGTAGAATGGTAGTGTGCTGGTTGTATTGAATCGCTTGAAAAGTGCTAGCTAGTTTGAATCACTAGAACTCTTGCTTGTTCTAACTTTGGTGAGCTGGTGGTGCGGCTAGCTCGTGAACCTTTCAAGGTTGAGACTGATGTAGCGACTGATGTTTAATCAATTGAAATTTATGTGGTGACTGATGGTTAAGTCACCTTTTACTGATTGAAAGTCACCTTTTATTTATGGCTACAGATTCTAGGTGAGATATTGGATGATGGAATTGATGCCTATTCGTCAATATATATTCTTCAATGTAAATTATGCGTATTGACGTGAGTTTGGAGGCTCAATGTTAGCGCTTGGATGCGGCTGCTAGTGGAACATCCAGCGATTGTGTAACAAATTTGCTTGCGACAGTGTAATTTTTAAAAAATCGGCTTCTTAAGTGGTCAAATTTGAGAGATATGCAAGTGCTGTTTGTTGTAACCAGTTTCCGCTAAGATTCTGTTGCATATGGCGGGCATTGTGTAACTTTCCTCGAAATATCATAGTGAAAGTGTCATTTTATTATTGAAACCGAAAGCAGTGATCTGAAAACTACTAAAGGTAAGGCTTTCATACTTATGCTGTCAATTCATACATCCTTAACAATAATTTCAATTCAATATGGTTGCGCTAGTATACTTTGACCTATGTGTTTACAGATTAATTAGTGAAATAGTGTCAGTGGGGTTAGTTGTTACACTTGGTTGGAGCATGTTGTTACAGTGTAACCACTTGCCCCACTGCATATCTTAAATCAAATCACGGCAGATCTTAAAAGAAATGCAGTCAAAAACAAGAAAAACGAGAAAGCTGGCAATTCTAACAAAAAGAGAATCTGTGTCTCCAAAAGTTGCGAACAAGAAACAAAAAAATAATTTACCATCATCAAGTTCCAGCAAAGAAGATGTGGGCTGGATGAAATGTCTAAAACCAAGGTCACAGTCAAAAGGTGGAGAAAATTCGGTTGAATGCATGCAGTCCCATTAAAATTGTGTTAAAAATGATCCTAGATATATTTGCCACAATTGTAATCGCACTCAGAGATGGGTATTGACAGTGAATAGAAAGAGAATGAATGTTCAAGCATTTAAGTTTGTAATAATCCATGTTTAGATAAAAAAATCAAGCTGCTATTATTATTAAATTAAAATAAAGATCTGATAGTTTGTTTATTGAACATATTTCAGTTTTATTCCTTAAAATAAATACCCAAACATATATTTTATATATTGAACAACTTACCCATCCCGCATGTAACAACAGGCCTCACTGAAGGGCACGCTGTTACACTACGCGCATTTTAATAGTATTTGAATTTTTTTAATGTTACTTCATTTTGAAAAATCTCAAAAAAATATATAATTAGTAGAAATAAATGAGACAACAAATTAATCAATTTTCAGCAATGTTGAGTGCAACATATAGCAATTAAAACATGTTAACTGAAATTTATAACAACAAGCCCCGCCCTTTCCTAGTATTTTAGAGGAAAACATAACCCAAACCCTCACACAAAAATCCCCTCCTTAAAATGATTTTTCCCGGAAAAATAATTCAATTATAAGTTGTAGCTCTTTATACGTGTATAAGTTAATATAGAAATGTTTAAAGTAAACTTGTCGCAGCCATTTTCAAAGAAAATCGTAAATGAACAAAAAATTCTATTTAATAAAATGGTATTTCCTGTTGACCGATTTTTGACCAAAACTCTATTGTCGTGTCGTCAGTTGAAACCTAAAATGAAATATCAGGTTTTGAACTTTCTGTGAAAGGTGAGAATCAATATTTCTAAAATTTCACACTATTGCCATACTTTATCTTACAGCAGTAAGCGAAAGTAAAAACTAAAGACTTTTTTAATCTATTTTGTGTTACCCATTATCCAGAAGTCAAAAGCAATATTCAAAGGTTCTTTAACCAAACATGAAAATATTGAATAAATGAAAGTGAAGTGAATAAAAAAAAAAAATCAAACATAGAAGGAGAATGGAATAGGCGACATAAAGAATAATGATATTTCATTAAAAAAAAAAGTTCAATATATATACATAATATAAGTGAGGTTACAATACAACTGGCTCCCCAACCTATAACAACCCCTAACTAAACCTGATATTTCCACAAGAGATTATGAAATACCTGTTAACATTAATCATTCTAATATTATTTAATCTCCTCAATCGTTCGTCTATCTCACTCTAGCTCACACAAATACATCTTTCTCTCTCTCGCTCCCTTCTCTTTTGAACTTATTTTTCCCCCCATACCTTCCATTCTCACCAGTTCTGTGTCACTTTTAGTCCAATAAAAATGACTTATGAAGTATCATGTACAATAAAACATGTTCTACATTGACAACAATAGCGAATAATGTTTCCTTCAACAATTGTATTTTAATTCTTATTGATATTTTCATTGGTTACATTACCGTTATATTATAAAACTTGTTATTGATTTACGTTCATTATATATATTATATATAAATATATATTCAATCATTCTGAACACCAACAAACATGAATATAAATATTTACAAGAAAAGAGTTCCTTTTTCAGTAAACAGGAATTCCAAATTATAATATAGATACAATTAGTTTTTTGAATAAATGGCACTCCGGAATAAAGTTCATTAAAATGGCGAAAATCGACATAGAGTAGGGAGAATATATTCCAGTCATATGCCCAAGCGATTTATATAAAATTAGCAGCAGTATCTTTATAAATGGCAAGAAAAAAAGTAAAGAATTGTTTGAAACGAACGATGAGAACTGTGGAGAAATGCGGTCATGCTCTCCAATCTAATCCGTTTGCAACGATTATAGAGAAAGGCATTTTTCAGCAAGGTAATTCGGTCTAAAATTCAATCTCAATTTAACCGGAGCAAATTTAAAAAAAAAAATGATTGCACAAAATGTTATTGTAGACGAGTAAAAGGTAAGCGATAACGATAGTTTACTACTGAAAAACGTCCAATTGTCGCAGATTATTTATAAAAAAAACTATCGAGCTTTGAGAAATTTGAATTTTAAAGAATAAAAAGAGTTCTCTATTGAAGTTATTCTTCATATCGTGCACTGGAGACTTCATGTTGCCTATCATGAACCAGCCATATCAGCGAATTCTTAACCCCCCCTCCTCCCTGTTATGCCCATCTTTAAGTTATGAATGAATGACTACAACTTTGTAGAACTTAGCTCCTCCAAATAGCTAAGGCTAGCATCCTTCAAGAGCTAACAAAAAATCATATTTAAATGGTTAATTCAGTCTACGATTAACCTTCAAGAGTCCCCGAACTGCCAACAACAACTAATCAAAAATGAAATTAAAAAAGTAGTTATTACTGACTAGCCGTGACATATACATATTTAAAAACGCAAGAAACTCACAAGTTACTTGGAAATGTTCAGTATAGATGAAGATTAGATAGCGCAAGATGGCTTATTATAGACATGAAAAGGAAAATGAATAACCGAGAAAAAAACACAGACCAAATATTATTGGTGAGAAGACTGTGGTTTTTTTTTCTACCAATTTACTGTTAAAGGACTTGGATATGGCCTTTCTATTCTTTTATTATTATTTAGATTTTTCCATTCCTCAAAATTTATTGGTAATTTAAAATAAATCTAAATATGAAAAAATAAATGCACTATTCGATTTCGTTTTTAATATGTGTTTTAATTTTCAGAATTGTGAAGTTTGAACTGCTAAGAAATGAGCTAACTGTAGAGAATTTCCCGAGTGGTGGAAAACTTTCCCTGCTATCAGTTGCAGTAGGGAACACAAACAGGAAGCTAGGGTGTTTTCAATAGTTTATTATTTATGAACGAAACTTTAGTGCCCTTAACTTGTAGATAATAAAGTGAAATCCTTCGATAACCAACGAACGTTTCAAACAATCAACTTAATACTCAACAATTTTATATAACTAGAAGTTAAAAAGTTCAAAATCAATAAAAAATATTTAAGTGTTTTCCGCACTTCAAATCATCAATTACTCGTTTATACTTTACAATGTATCTTATATCTTATCATTAATTTATTAATTAATTTATAACAGCATAATTACCATACCTAAATGTGTGTGAAACACAAAACAAAATAAATAAGATTGGAGAAACTTTACCCATTGTAGTATTCCTAGTTTTCATTTCTCATACCCTTCTGCGACACTTCAAGCGGCCACTTCAGACATCAGGGAGGATTTGAGACGAAAGACGACGGGCAGAAAAATTATGATGAGAGGAAAAGGTTGTGTGGAATTTATTATGACGAATTTTGATATTATTATTGCTATTATTATCAACAGGTGGTCGAAGATGGGAGATCTTAGCCTACATGGCTCTTATTCCTCCGAAAAAAAAGTTACTGCTAAGAAGCTCTTCCTCCCCCCCCCCAGCAATCTACTGATTTGATTAACTTACTTAAATGGCATAACAGCCCACTATTAAGTCTGGGCCTTGTCAATAAGCCTCCACCCAGGCATCTCTATTTTGTGTGGCAGCCGTCCCAGTGTATGACGCCAAGTAATCTGCGGTAATATATCGATCCACCCTGCCTTCGGCCGGCCAATGTTTTTAACACATGGATCTCTTCATTTAATACCTTCGTAGCTAACTCGCCTTTTAACATTCTAATGACATAACCTGCCCATCTCAACTTTCCTACCTTGATAAACCTTACCACATCCATTTCCTCATATAGGCTATAAAGCTTCTGGTTTTTCCTTCTCCTCCATATCAGCCGTTCCTAACCTTTCACGGACATTTTTCATTCAAACGTCAGGAGCTTCCTTTCTTCAGCCTTTCTGGTTGTCAATGTTTCTGAGGCACAGGAGAGATCTGGGTGAATTAGTGTTTTACAAAGACCCAACTTCGTCCTTCTTGAAATCAGGTTAGCCTGGAGCTTTTTGCTGAGCTCAAAGTAGCAATTGTTAGCTGCAGCAATTCTCCTTCCTATCTCTCGAGAAATATCATTCTGGGGATTTACTTCTTATGCCAAATAAATAACTTAGTCAAACCACTCGAAAGTAAAAAGGAATGTTGTTCCGCTCATCCGAATTCATTCATTCATTCATTCGTTTATTAATTGGCCAATTGTGGACATTGAATTTTTTTGTTAAGTAAGTAATTAAGTAAATTTTGAGAAGCGATATTTCCGGAAATATCTCAATAAGATCAATTCTCCACAATCTGTATCAAGAGATTTTTTTTTTAAATTTAGGTATGTTTAATTGTCAAATTATTAATTTAATTTAATGCTAATTTTATTGAAAAAAAAAAAAAAAATAGGACATATTATAAATGAATGATAATTGGTAGGTTTCTAGTAGATCATGGCTCAAGTAACATTGATGAATTGAATTAATTTTTTTTTTTTTTTTAATTTTAGGCGCGTCAACATCAGTGGCCATTGGCGCCCGGAGACTTCTCAGTGTTCTGCCGGCCTCCGGACAGTGTTCTCTCTCTACAGATAACACTGTCCATTACCGGACAGTGAGCTGTAAAGGCTCCTAGGAAGAAAAAATCTAAGGGTAGCACAGCTAGACTCGAACCCGGTTCTCCGCGTGGGAGTCCAATACGCTAACCACTTAGCTATTCCCTTTCCTAATTGAATTAATTAAAATAATAATTATTTATTCTCAACTATAATAAGTATTATGAACGTCAAAATTTGGAGAAGGTACGACAGAAAAAATGAAAATCACACAATATCCATAGAATGACAAATTTAATAATAACTGAGCGATAAAATTGTACTTTTATGACAAAAAAAATATGAAATATAGCGGTAAAAATATTAAATGAACGACAAAATATGTAATTTCAATAGTACAGGCAGGTCACTCGTCATACTCTTTCCTTATGTGTTAAGATTATGTTTTTTATTTACCACAGAAATTCATTGACTTTTGTTGTAGTATATTTTTTATAATATATTTTTGTTTAGTTATAAAATATATATTATTGTAATATTGTATGGATAATAATATTATTTTATTTATATTAACAATATGGTATTTAATTAAGTTTTATTATCTTTGCAAATTTATTGTTTAGTAATATCGATTAAATTATCCTTTTTTTGATTTTACGATTTTTATACTTTAGTTTGCTTTATTTTTTCAAATACTCAGATTATTTTTTTAAACACAAATTTTTGGAGTATGTTTTTTCCACCAAAAAGTAGAAACAATAAAGACCAGCCCACCTGATCACTACATTATTTATTCTGTAATTATGCGAAACATTGATGGAAATTCCAGCTAAACTGAGAACTACATTGATTACGTGCAGACAACGTAATTTGTTGAAGTATATAAATTGTTATTAGAAACCCTTAATTTATCGTACTAAGTACATTATATTGTCATTAATTGTGACAGTTTTGTTGCGCTGAATATACCGTTAATAGACCCGTATGCAGAATGTTTACATTGTAGTGCAGTTTAATATTTTTAATATTCCCTTCCCATTACATTTTTGGAGTGATAGTAATCTATCATGTACATTTTTTTCATAAATTTTGTATTATCTGGTATTTTATCCGTCGTCGCATGCATATTAATTTTGTTCCTGATCGGTGTCGGATTTTCATCCATCGTCAGAGTAAATTCACCAGGTTGGTGTAGAAAGGTCAGTTCAACGTAATGTTTATGTTACACTCCATAGGTTTACTTCTCCACAATCTGTTTCAAAAACGTTTTTTTTTTTTTTTAATTTATGTATGTTTAATTTTGAAATTATTAATTTTATTTAATGTTAATTTTATTAAAAAAATTAGGACAATATTATAAATGAATGATAATTGTAGGGGAGTGTAACAGAAATATTAGGTTGGAAGTGAACTCTTTCCACGAACTGGTTGAATTTGCTCTGATGATGGATGAAAATCTGAAACCGGTCAGGAACAAAATGATTATGCATACTACGACGGATAAAATATTAGATGTTATCCAGGATTTTGGAGCCATCCACATATTCAATTTTATATTACTTCATAAATCAATAATTAAGAACATGTCATAAGGAAATGTCAAGAAATATTGAGAATAACCATTTGAGAACAGTAAAACATTAATTAACAAAGTGAATGAATTAAAAGGCAATCGTTAATCATGTTGTTCTCTGATTACTAAATATATGTTCAAACTGATACATTTATGAAATTATTAACGTCAACGCTATACATAATCTCTATAACGATTATACCAACGAATACGAAAGTGCATTTTATCATTAAGTTACTTAATAATAATCTTTAATTATACTATAATTTAGAATCGAATTTTGCCAATGAAAATGGCTACGCGGGAGATGTAAATACGATCTACAAAGATCATGTATTCTCTCTGAAGTGGAAGTTTGCAATCAAAGGAGCAGTCTGAATTGTAATTTACCATTGTTCTGAAAGCAGTCTCTTTGTGTGTTTTGTGTTATGTGTGTTGCTTTTTGTCTTTTTTGTTTGTGTGTTAATTCAAAGTAACTAACAAAGATAAACGTTTTACAAACTGTCCTTTACTTTTTATCTTTTTACATTCATTCCTTTTTTTTTTTTTTAATCACAATGGGTTCTGTAATACACACACACAGAGGCACAAAGGCTCATTGTTTAATTGCTTTAAAAAGAGAATCGATAGTTAAAATTTATAACCAGTATGTATTAAAGATAGAATATAGTGGAAGGGGGGTACAGTTACCATCTCTTCCAAAACTATGGCCCTACTCTTTCCCCTTTATAACACAATTTTCATACCAGTCACCGCTGGATTTGAATATCCCATATGGGACCACAAGTTTCTCCTTCTAAACGAGCTACCCCCCACCACCCCTGTTGTACGGCGGCTGTACTTCTGCCACCCTTTACTCACTTCCCTGTTTTTACCCTTAAAGAAAGTAAAATAGAGTAACATAAAAAAAAAAACAACCTTCTATCTTTCTAAAGCTTAACTCAATAACCACACACTGAAAACAAGACACACCTTCATTTTACCACCTATCTGAAACTATGTAGGCGCTTTACCACCCCAAACAAATTTTTATTTTGGAAATCTGGCAACAAGGAAGGAATTATAATAGTTTTATCTTAATTTTACGGTTTAAATTGCATGTAATTTGGGATTACTAAAATGACTTTAGTTAATGACATTAACAGGCACAGTAATGTACAAAAATAAATGAAAAAAAAAAATAGATAGACTCACTAGTTTAGGTCAGACTAGAGTGGGAGAAATTGTTTAAATACAGCTGGGTCCGCCATATGAGGGAGTCTACCGACAGTCTTTCAGCAGAGTTCATACAGCAGTTACAACGCGTCATCAACCTTTCTCACTACCATTTTATATATTTGAGTGTAAATTCCAGGTAGTTTGTGCTACTTTTCGATTATACAGTAATTACCCATACTTCTAGTTTATTTATCTGCACAACCCAACTTCTCTCCTTCTAAAATCCATTATATTACCTTACATATAAAAACAGTAATTTTCATTAATATTTACATTTTACATATTTGCTATAACATAAAAATAAAGATAGTGGAGGAGGCAAATACCTACATAGGCAGATAGTAGAATGATTGCAATGTATAATCCAGAAGAGAGCGCCAATAACCTTGAGCAATCTCATAAAACTTTTAAATTTAAACCTACAAATTCTGCATAACTATCTAAAATATATATATATATATATAAAATGTCTCAAATAATAGGGAAATAGGTTTATATCATTTCTTCAATTAGCATTCCCAGTTTAATGAAAATCCCTTTAGATATTTAGGAAAAAATTCCCGAAAAAACCGATTAACTGACTTTCTTCAAATTTGGTATTCATACGATGTTTCTAATGAATGACAATATTGTGTAGGTGGCATAACCATAAATTATTCTAAAGACGGGCTTGGAAGAAAATTAACGTTGCTGCTCCACCACAGAAACCTTCAAAAATTAATTTTCCCGGGAAAATGTTTGAAATGAAATTCATACTTATTTTAGCTTACGAAGCTTACAGAAAATCGTTGCTTAAAGAAAATCATTTTCTACAAAACCAGGGCAAACTACAAAAACCAGTCAGTAAAGTCGCATTCCCGGTCAGTTGACATGGCTTGAAACCTAAAATGGAATATACGTTTGAGCCCACATGTGATTTTTTGTTTTTGAGATATTTTGTTCACTCACAAAACACACAAATAGGCCAATCGCTGAATTTTTTTTTTTTTTTGGATTCACGAAACCTTTAAACATGTATTTCCGATCAGTACTCAATTTCAAAAATTGACACGATTGTCATAATTAAAAATCTGAGGTGAAACAATCAAAGGACATTCCCAATATTATCCTTGCATTTATTATTGTTCTAAAAAAAAAAAAAAACTAGACGGCGATTTGAATGGGAGGGGGGTGTGGTAAACACGCCGCAGTTCCCACGCAGTTTAGTTCCGGCTTTCGTTACCTAGGGCGCTACTAACTGTAGCTTCCCACTTTTTACCACGATGCTAGATCACACCGAACCCTGAATTCTCGCTCGAAAGGCGAGTGCGCTAGCCACTAGACTAACGCGTGAGGACCTTACTGTTATAGTGGAAGGACGAAATCGAAAAATAATAGTTTTTAAAAATAATTTAGAATATTTTATAATTATCTTACTGCTGTGAATTTAACTTCAAAAAGAGTGTATTTTACTGTCAGGTAGTGTAAATTAGGATCATAGCAAATAGAAAAACAAAGGCACAAAATTCCGTTAGGAGAAACCTTTTGTAAAAGAAAATTCCCCCGCTAGAGAGAGAGAGAGAGAGAGAGCAATTCCAATGAATAGAGTCTGCCATCAGCTTTCGAATAGTTCAGATCAAAAAAGATAGTCTGCACTTAGCCTTCAAACACCTAAGTCGCATTCTGCTTCCAAAGCCAGAACACTTCAGGAATCGCACTCTTAGTATCAGTGCCAGTTTCACAATATATTAAATTAGTTTATAATATCAAATAACTTGTAGTTATTATTTGGAACATTAACAGAGGTGACTTCTTAATTATTCTTAATACTTCTATCTTTTCCTCAATCATACTTACAAGCCCTTTATTATACAATACCGCTCGTGCTACACGCTACTACAAATACACAAAATCACACAATTACATTACACTGTTCTAAATAGCCAGGAAATTTCTGTCGAACTTACGAATTTTAACTAAATATTTGCCTTCAAAAACCAAAACTTAAAGAATTATATTAAACTGTACGACATTAAAGTGGGATCAGAAACATTTCAGCTCATTCAGAAGCTAACAACTTTTTTAAAACAAGTTCTTAATGTGACCCATTCGGTATATTTGTTTTATTCTCTTTGATTTAATAATAACAAAATATTCTAATAAATTTTCAGCTAAACAGGAACACTATTGTTATTGAGAATGTTCACTCTTTATTTAATTAACTTTATTTAAGAGCGTAATAACAATATTATTTCAGATGAAATAAATGACAAGAATATTTTAAGATAATGTATATTTAATATATTTTGAAATAGGAGAGAAAAGCAAAATTATTAGTCATCCTCAATTCCAACTATCATCAAGTATCGCGAAGGTGGTATATATACATAGCTATTAAAATATTTAACAATTTAAACTAAGGTTCGAAGAAAAGTTTAAAAGATTAAACCATTTTATTGTATTTAGAGTATTTTACTAATTAAGCTTTTAAATGCTATTTAAATTCATATTAGTTTCATTTTAAGTACTAACACTAACTTATATAGCTTTGACAGTTTTTAACAATATTTATGTAATTTTGTACATATATATATATATATATAATATAATATATATATATCAGAAATATAAATGAATATCACAAATAAATGTTAGTGAGAGATTGTAAGTTTGTGTGTCTACCTTTACCATATAAATTAATCGTTTACAACGTGAATTAATTAGAACAAACTGGGCTTCTAAAACCCTTAGAAACTCTATTCAAGCGAAAAAGTTAATTAATGGAATACATTATAAGTAAGAGTGTAACTTTAAACCAATAGTATGCTGCCCACTCATTTCAATAAGGGGCAGCAGAAAGAGAGAGCCTCTCATGCAAATATGTGGGATTGTTAATGCAAAAATATCACAAACCGTTACCCATTTCATTTATATGTATATTTCCCTTTAATATTATTTATAAATTAAATATACGATTTATTTACTTCGACTTCCAATTCTGCTAACAATATGCGGTTAGGCTACAATTGGGACGATTATTCTTCCCAATTTCGTCTCCCAACATATATCAATTATAAATGCCCGGGTGAAACAAAAGATATCTTTGATACCAAAATTGCCTCCAGATTTCCTGCGAAAATAAACGTTTGTTAGCTTAGTGCACGCAATATGAAACAATATTTGATTTTTTTCTGGTTACATTTTCAGCAAGACCAATTTGTCTAATCAATGGTTCCTCAGAAAGAAGTGCGTGTGATCAGTGTTGGCAGTGATCTTTCTTATCTCAACTTGTTCTTCTAAGAGGTGAATTTTGCAAGATTGGCAATCCCTAATGGAACATCTATGTGTGCTTTTGTTTTACAATACTCTTCATATAGATCGCTTCTTTGATGGAATCACAAGCCAGCCCTTATTAAGAAAATTTGGTGCCAAGCGGTAAACTTAATAGTTCCATTACCAGCCTTACCGAGGCACCATCATCATGCCTCCTAACTATACAATACTCTTTCTATCACGCAACTACAATGTATTGACGAATGAGTCAAGATTCCCCCTAAAAGTTGTTTTTGCTCCCACTAAAAACTAGAAGCAATCACATAAAAAGCTCGGCAATCTGAAAATTTTGGGAGTTAAACTTTAAAACGTTAACAACTCTCAAGATCAATCTTGAGAAGGAGCTAGCTAATCCATTTTTAAAACAATCACTATTTCTAACTAACAACAAGACTCTTCAAGCCAACGCTACCAATGTGTACATCACGCTACCAACATCATAACTCTTCTTCACTCGGTAAATCTATTCTCTTATACTCTTATTTCCTCATAAAGTATGTAAAAGTATAAATTGTTAGTCTAGTTGGTGTGTTTATCATTTTCAGTTGTAGCTATGGATAGGAGAAGCTAAGTGAGTATGTGTTGTTTGGATTGCCCTCTTTATTCTGATTTGCGTCAGCGCCTCCAGAGGTAGGTTGGGTTCCACATAGCTTCCAGAACAAGTAGCTTGTCTTTGTACTGCGTATAGGGATTTTAGGCGATTTGCGGATAAAACGTTAAAAAGGAGAATGGAGTGGGTCAATAGGGGCTGATTTGGTCGATAGAGGCTGTTTTGAATGCTGGAGTGAAGCGTATTTCAGGCTCACGACAATATATACGATTCTAACTTTTACGAAACTTCTTCCTAGTTACAAACGAAAGCAATGTATCAAATATTATTACGAAAAATAAGAGGATTTCCCATAGATATGAACCTTATTTTTAGACTAGTTTGTAAGGATAGATATAGGGTTTTTCTCATATCCCCTAATAATCTTGAGTACTGGGGGAGGGGGCATAGCAGTGTGCATGGCTGAATTAACTGGCTTAGAATGTGTTAGGGTATGCGTATAAAAATTGTTAACAGTAACGGAAGGAATGGAAGGTAAGTTTGGATTCTTGTCCCCCAAGAATATTGAGTACTGGGAGGACCAGCAGGTTAGGATTAGTTTAGGAAGGTTCAGTTCAATTCCATTGTATTTGGGGCGTAACGTTTGCCGTTAGGGGCGCCATTCAGGTTTAAGGGCTTCTTTACGGGAGGGTATACGCGAGAGCCCAGAATCACCATACAGTATGCTTTTTTCAATAAAAATTAATAAAAATACAAAAATTGTTCAGGTGAGCATTGTCCAGCAAGCAATTGTCTTAAAGTTAAAAAAAAAAAAAAGTAAACAGAAAAACATAAATAAAAAAGAACAAACAAATGTCGACGATCTATGCCAACTACAGTACTTCATTTTACTACTTTTTAAAATATTTGAAAAGCGAAAGTTAACAAAATCTAATCTCTTACTTTTTTAATTTCTAAGTATTAAAATTTTTACTGGTTATTGGTTGAAAAATACTACATAAATTGTACCGTCTCGAGGCTTGAATCTATAAAAGACAGTCTGTAAAGCCAGTATGAAATTTGTACATTAGAAAGTGTAATGTTGGCAGGAATTAGTGATTGAATGGTGAAATGCACAAACTGACACTGTATTTACAATTTATATTTTAACGTATTTGTGAGGAGAAAAGAGTGTATAGAGAATAGATTTACCAAGTCAAGAATAATGATGTAGAATGTAAATTTTGTAATTTTGTTTATCAACTATAAAAATGCAGAAATGTATATAATTTTCTAAAAATGATCACTTGCTGCCACAATGCTAAATTCTCTAATGAAATTTTTATTTCCCAATAAAAATAAATCGATCAACAAATTAATGCAGACAATAATAATAAAAATAATTAAATTAACTTTCCAGATGATAAAGTTTTGCATTTCAAAATTCTATTGTAATTAGCGACAAAGTTTCAGTAATGTATATTGTAATAATTTGAACAGTACAATTAGAACTTGTTGGAATTAATTAAGTTAAATATTAATAACGATAATGAAGCATTACAGAATCGTGTTAATCTAAATCATCCGTATAATTATTGCATTTAAATAATAAATTGAACAACTAACTCAATTGATTTAATTGCAATTTACAAACTGTTTTAGCACCCTTTCATTTCTGAATGATTTTATTAATTGGGTGAAAAATATGTCAGAATCACAAAATACTCGTAAATTGGGCTGAATATTTACTTAAGTGCTTGTATGTCGTTCGGAATATTTCTACAGTCTTGAATTTCTAGGATTATTATATCTACTCGGTAGTATACCTATAACGAATTGGGATTTATGAATTCAAAAATTCAAAGACGTATCCAGAATATTTGAGTCATTTTCATCATTTAGATGAATGTTTTTTTTCTTACCTTAACCCGATGGCTCTATTCTGGTCTATGAAAGGACTGATTTGCTTAATATGAGGTATTGTGCACTGAACAACTGAAATTTCATGATGAATTTTCTTGCGATACTTATGTTTCCGGAGGGAAAATATAATTAGGAAATCCTCAAAACCTATGAATTGTGAATGTATTACCTTTAAGTCAAAAAAAAAAAAAAAAAAGACAAAAAAAACGTTTAGCTTGAGTAATTTGATGAAATATTTAAAAGTAGAAACTTTTTTTTTTTTTTTTTTTTTTTTTTTTTTTAACTTTCTCCTTTATTAAATTTATTTACAACCTGTACATATATACATCATGTAAATGTGAATTTCGTGTCACAGACTGTGATGCACTGAATCCCCAAGGACTCAACGCCACAATCAGAGAGGCATGATGAGAGGAGCCAACCAATGCTGGAACTCTCAGGGAATGAAAAGGAAGCTAGGTGTTTAGGAGGTCGCGTGGCCAACGTCGTTTCAAGCGACGTGGAGGATTGTCGGGATGGGTGGAAGATGATAGGGTTTGTGCGGTGGGATTGGGATGAATCTGAAGATTAGTGTGGAAATTAAGGAAGCGTGTACGGATTAGCTTGTTAACGAAAGGGATATTGAGGTCTTTGTGGAGAGTTGAATTAGAGACATAATAGGGAGCGTTTACAATATGGCGAAGGACTTTAGATTGAAAGGATTGGATTCTCTGGATGTTGGATTGTTTCGCGGAGCCCCACAGTTCAGCTCCGTAGGTCCAGACAGGTCTCAGCAATGTTTTGTATAAAGTCAGTTTGTTTTGTACCTTTATGGTTGATCTCCGTCCAAGCAGTCTTCGTAGTTGTCCATAACGTCTATTTAATTCTTGTCTTTTCAGTCTCGTATGAGGGTTCCATGTAAGTCGACTGTCTAAATACAGTCCTAGGTAGCGTACTTGCGTGGAAGTCGGTATTTCTTTGTTGTTGATACGTACGGGAGGGCAGGTTTGTCTACGTAAAGTGAAAGTAATCTGTTGGCATTTGTCTTCATTAAGTCTTATTTTCCATTTTTTGCACCAAGAAGAGATGAGGTCAAGGTGTTCTTGGATATGTGAGGAAGTTTGAGCAGGATTAGGATTTATAGATAATATTGCAGTATCATCTGCATAGGTTGTGTTCAGGGTTTCTGGATGTGTGGGAATATCAGCAGTGAATACCGTGTACAAAACAGGGCCAAGGATGCTTCCTTGCGGAACGCCGGCGTGAATGGGTTTGATGTCGGAGAACTCAATGCCGCACCTAACTCTGAAGTAGCGATCCGTCAGATAGGACTGAAGGATTTGGTAATATGGAGTAGGAAGGAATTGCTTTAGTTTATATAACAGCCCTGGATGCCATACCCTGTCGAAAGCCTGAGTTACGTCCAGGAAGGCACCCAGGCAGAAACTCTTTTTTTCTAAAGCAGAGGATATTGTGTCTACGACTCTGAAGCATTGCTGTATGGTGGAGTGCTGGGAGCGGAAACCAAATTGGTGATAAGGAATAATATTTTGGGATTCTAGAATTGGGATAATGCGCTTAAGGAGTAGTTTTTCGAGGATCTTAGATAGCACGGGGAGGAGACTAATCGGTCTATAGGAGGATATGTCACTGGGATTTTTATGAGGCTTGGGAATTAGGGTAATTAGGGAATATTTCCATTGAATGGGAAAGTGAGTGGTGCGCAATACAGAGTTGTAAATTGAGGTTAGGAACACTATGGCCTTTCGGGGAAGGTGGCGGATAATCTCTGAAGTAATAAGATCATGCCCTGGGGATTTTTTTAGAGGGATATGATCAATGAGGGATTTCACTTCGGAAGGATGAAAAGGTTTTGGAGGAGGTTCTAGAGGATGAGGTATAATTAGATTTTCTATGACTTGATTCATGTGTGCTGGATTGTTTTGGTCAGGATGAGGTGTAAAGGTTTTCTCCAAGTGATTGGCAAATAAAGCGGATTTTTCTTTGTCGCACCTGACCCAAGATCCATCTTCTGAACGAATGGGCGTGGGGATAGTGTGGTATTTTAGGATTTTTCTGGTAGCTGACCAGAGGGAATTGTCGTCGGTGGAAAGTGATTCCAAATATTTATCATATTGAGAGGAGCGGTAGGATATTAATTGTTCACGCAGGAAATTGGTTAGTTGGTTAAAAGTTCTTCTATCGGATGGGTATCGGGTGCGCTGCCAACGCCTCCTTGCACGCCGTTTAGCTGCAATCAGGGAACGGATATGATTAGGAAGTTGTTGTTTAGGAAGAGAGGAACGAATTTTAGGGGTTGAAGAGGATTGTTGGATAGCTTGTTGGATACTGTTGGTAAGGAGTTGTACAGCATTTTCAACTTCGTCTGCAGATTTAAGAGAGATTTTAAGATTTAATGAGTTTTCGAGAAAAATTTTGAAGTAGTTCCAATTGACAGAACTTTGTATTAGGCAAGGTCTCGTGGGTTTAAGGATAGATGTAATATTCAGGGTGAGGAGCACAGGAGAGTGGTCAGAGGATAGTTCATTTAGGGTCTGTGCGGATGAGAAAACGGATCTCACGCCAGACGCGACAAAGAAGTCCACTATATCAGGAGCACGGTTTGGGTCTGATGGCCAGTATGTAGGATGATCAGGAGATATAAAGGAATAACGTTCGGTATGGATTAGATTGTTAAGAAGGCGGCCACGTGAATTGGCAAGCCGACTACCCCATTGCGGGTGCTTAGCATTGAAATCTCCTCCAGCAATAAATCGGCGTCCAAGGGATTGGAACAGGGATTTCATTTGGGGATAATAAATGGGAAATGTAGGGAACAGTATACTGCTGATATGGTGATAGGGAAAGGAAAAAACTTGAGGGATATTGAGGTTGATTGATAGGAGTCAGAGGATTGTAATGATTGCAGATTGTGTTGTAAGGAATGTGAGGCTAGGATAGCAGTACCACCTTGAGCTCTCTGTGCTGTGTGGTCGGTCCTGTATGTAGTGTATCCAGTTATATGAAAATGATGTCTGTCAGTCAAGTGAGTTTCTGTGATAAGTGCTATATCAATGTTTCTGTCATTCAGTAGTATTTCGAGTTCATGTTTATGTGTCAATAATCCGTTTGAGTTCCAGAGCAGAACTGTGAGGGGTTTTGAGGACAAGGAATTCATCGATTAGTATTTGGTAGGAGGGATATAAGGGGGGTAATTAAGGATTTGAAATCGTTTAAAAATGAGGTCAATTGATAGGAGATATCAGTTGAAGGAGCAGACGGGGGAAATTTGGGGGAGGGATTGTAGGAGTAGGATTTATTGGAGGAATGGGAATCGAATTGGGTTTGATTGTGGCGCTGGCTATTTGGGCATAGCTTGGTGTTGGTCTTGATTGTTGTCTCCAGCCTAGGTTGGTTGATACTGGAACTGCCGGGTTGAGGTTTTCACTGGTTGCTCGTTTTGGCGGTAAAGGTGGTTGTGATGAATTACGCTGGGGGGGATTCACATTGATGGGTGGTGTCCTAAACACAGCCTGATTTTCGTGGTTTAACTGTTGGGCAGTAATTTGTTTCATGTATCGCTGTTTTTTCAGCTCGCGATGTGTGATGCAGCCTTTATAACTGGCGGGATGCGCTCCACCACACTGGGCGCATGTGGCCGGCATGTTTAATGGCCTTGGGCATTCAGCGGAAGGGTGAGGTCCAGCACATCGCACACATTTATAAGGATGGTGGCAATAAGTACGTGTGTGCCCATACTCTTGACATCTGACACACTGTGCTATATTTGTTCTTCTTCGGGGCTCTTCCACAGTGATTTTTGTATATAACACGTACTGTAATTTGAAAATATCACTGTTGTTTTTATTCTTAGCCAAGTCGACAAAGAAGAGAGGGAGTGGTGTTCTGGTTCTCGGATGCAGGACTGGGTGCACTCGTAGTACCTGAAATTGCTTATTTTGTAGTTCTCTTTTTAATTCATCTACTGGGGTAGATTGATGTAGGCCTCTAATTACAACCCGATAGCATTTATCTTCATTTAATTGGTAACAATGGAAGTCAAATTCGTGTTCTTGAAGATATTTAATTGCTTTTCTGTAGCTGTCGCTGTCGTTTGGATATACCAAGAGGTCATTCATTCTCGACCGACAGTAAAAATTTTCATTACCAATAATGGCAGTTAATTGACGGCAGAGATCAACATAACTTCTCAAGTTATTGATCATAATTGGAGGAGGTTTTGGGGCATTCTTTGTTGCCGTATTACTATTATTATTGTTATTGAAGTTAGTCGAAGTTGAAGGACGGGTCGTAGCTGAATTTATCATCGATGCACTGTCTGAGTCCGAATTCGCTTTAGTGCCCTTTTTAATTTTGTTTTTTGGAGAAATAGTTAATTCGGTGCTTTTTTTGTACGACCTTTTTCTCCTAGTTGTCATAGATGGAGGTCTCATCGATGTTTCTGAGGTGTCTGACTCTAATACAGTATTATATGCAGAGGCATCCATAACTGTGGTGATCGCGCTGACAGAGTCTGTCTGAAGAATAGCGTCAGATCTCCCTTGAGTACTCATGGCCCTACTCGGGCAGTACTGAAGTAAAGTAAATGAGTGGAAGGGAAGAACCCCCTCCACTTAGTACCTCCAAGAGAACTAGATATGTAATTAGTGATTGGCTCACCTTACAATAGTAGCTGAAATCTAATACTCCCCACTCTTCACAGTACAACTGTTCTGCACTAAACAACTAAACTATTATTTATAACTATTTACAGTATTTACACTACATAACGAATTAATTAAACAAAACTATTTACACCATAATAAAGAGAAATAAAAAATGAATATGTCTGTACAAAAAAAAAATTTAAATGATGAAAAAAAACTATAGAAAAAAGTAAAAATTTGCAGAGAGAATTGTGCTATACTTCACTCGTCAACTGTCTCAAGGGCACTAAAAGTAGAAACTTAAATTTAAAATCTTTCGGCCATAATTCACCTAACCAAATTCTGAATAATTGATGAATGTGGTGAAGTAGTTAGTTAAGTATAAGGGAGGATTCATTGTTTACCACACTATAAGCAGATTAAACTTAAATCTTATAAAATTAAAACATAATTAGTGCCTATTCCAAATTTAAAGAACCGATCACGGTAGTAAAGAATCCTCAACATAGGAATTTCAAATCAAATCCACTTATGGCCCACAAAATCTGGGATTTTATACGTCATAGCATGGATATTTATTCATATAATTACTAGAAATTTATTATTCTACATAAAGTTAGTAAAAGGTTTTTTTCTTATCAAAGCATCGACGGTAATATGTCAGTATAAACGATTCTAACTTTTTAGGAAACTTTTCCAAGCTATAAACGAAAGCATTAGATTGAAAAACAACTGCGAAGTATTAAGTTTTAATACGAAAAATAAGAGGATTTTCCATGGATTCTTTTATCTTTTAAAAGAAAATTCATTTCATTTATAAGCAGTCAGAATATTATTGACTTTTTTTTTTGTTCTCCAATTGTTACAGTAGGACTCCATTAAAAAAAAAAAAAAAAAAAAAACCAATCAGGACCATAAAAATTACAAATGAAGAATCAACATTTTTACATTATCAAAGGGTAAATGTGTGGGACAATGAAGAATTGATATTTTCTTCAGAAAATACAGGATGGGAAATAGCATTACCGTAAGGTTTGAATGAAGTTGAAGAAATAGTATCGATGCGGAGAGACGGTGGTGACCAGGGTAGGAGAAGAAAATAAGGATTATTTCTAAGTTATGTGATGGGGCCAGCCTGCCATCCATCTCTTCCTGAGTGTACCAGAGAACTGGCTGTTCTTGTCTTCAAGATCTCTTTATACACGAACAAGTAGAAGAAGGAAAACTTCTTTTATCACAACCTACTTTTTCCACCATTCTCTATACCCTTCTAACTGTTTCACCCTCTTCGGAAAGAGATCCATTTCTGTAATTTATTTTGATAAGGTCTCCCCCCCCCTTCTATACAACCACTCTTCCATTACTTTTTCTTAACTCTTACAATTCCTTCCTGTTATACTTCTTCGTGAAAAAAATCTGATAGTATTAGCTTATTCAACGAAAAGAGTTTGGAAAACTAAATGAAAAACTTTACCAAGTAAAATACAATATATATTTATATTTTTTTTTATTTCATGAAGTTACAAAACCATAAAACTTTACCTTTGATATTATATAATTTAATAAAACTTGTATTAATTGACTAATTACATAAATTATTTAAATGTCAATAATTAATAAATTTGTTCAACAATCTTTTAGGATTATTTAAATTAGCCAATTTCAATCTTAGACCTCTTTTATACTATTTTAGACAAGTTGTTTATTTAGACAGGAACATTCACTCTCAATATCGTAATTAATTACATAATTCCAATGATTCAACCAAACGAAATCATCATTCTATGTTAGAATAGTAAGGTAAACTTACTTTGCTGTTCTATTGGCAGATTTTTTAACCATTTTTCTCCAAGGAGCTGTATATATTTATAAGGTTCATTAATCAGTAAATAAAAGTGCTCCTTTGCCGACATGGTTTGGGGGGGGGGTCTCCTTCAGGAGAAATATAAAAAATATTTTAAAAATTATGGTTATTACCAAGAGTTTGTTTTTAATTTGTATTCTATATGTTATTGTTACAGAGGCAGAGTTTTTACTTTAATTTTAGGGATATATAATTTCAATTTTATTCTGTTTATTTACATACTCGTATTTTATGTAAAAATTTAAAAATTATTAAAGAAGATTAATTATTCAATTTATCCAAAAATGTACGTATTTTTCTATAGTATAAATAGAGCATACGGTTGTAATATACGGAAGCGAAACCTGGACGCTAACTCGGGAGGATGAGCGACTTTTCAGTGTATGGGAGAGAAAAGTCCTGAGGAAAATATATGGCCGTATGGATGGAGTATGGAGAATGAGGTCAAATCAGGAGCTAAAAGATTTATATAGTGAACAGGACATGGTGGGGGTAGTGAAACGTGGGAGGTTGAGGTGGTTCGATCACTTGGAAAGAATGGAGCAGGACAGGATACCGAGGAAGTTGTTTACTGGGCATCCGGGAGGAGGAAGAAGTAGAGGAAGACCAAGAATGCGATGGCTGGATGATGTGGAACAGGAGCTCAGGTTGTTGGGAGTGACAAGGTGGAGACGCTTGGCTCAAGAGAGAGAGGAGTGGAGGAATGTAGTTGAGGAGAGTAGGGCCCTACATGGGCTGAAATGCCAAGAAAGAAGATACATAGAGTATATGTATTAAGATTAAGTTATAAGTTAACATTACCTAAGAAGTATGTATTGCTATATGAACTATGTATTCAATAGTTACTTAATAAGCAATAAAGCAATAAATTAATTGAATAAAGTACTGCTTTTTTACACTCGTGTACAGGTCGCCACATGAGCGCGATATGTTAACAGAAAGAGTATTAAAATCTTTACTCACATAATTAATATTAAATGTTTTCTGCAATCGTATTAAATTATTTATTAATTTATATGAATATAAAAAAAAAAAATATACAAATACTGAGAATATATTTGAATTCAAGTCAAATCTTTCTATAACCTGTTCCATTGATGTAATCTTAAATCTGCTGTATCCGGGATTTGTTTTTATGTTGTTTTAGCATATTGCTGCCAGATGTCGGACTAGTTGAATAATGTTATTAATATCTAGTATTACATATAATAATGTACATATAATAATTAATGTATTATAATGTATTTTAATACTTCTAACACTATAATTATAGTGTATTGAAAAATTTATTACTTTATTACAAAGCAGTAGAACATAAAATTGTTGAAAATATCCAAACATAATATTACAAGTAATATTCGGGAATTTTGTTATTAAACAATAAGAAATAAACAATATGTATTAATAATATTTTTTATTAATTTTATTTGTTATAAATCTATGCACTTTTTCTATAATACCATACTGTTCTATAATGTAACTTTTTTTATTAATTACGCACACGAGCTCAACTCGAAGACTTATGTTCATCAGCGTAAGGTTTATAAGAAGACTATGGTTTATCTGTTAGGCAAAGGCAATCACATGCTGAAGATCCAAGGACGGGAATGATTTGCCAAAAGCTGACAGCTATGGTTTATAATTAAAGGTGAATATTTAAACTTATATAATTTAATAAGATGTTTATACGGAAATGACTAGAGGAGTTTTAAAGAAAAAAGAATTCTTGTTGCTCTCATTTCAGATACACTTGGTGTCCTTCTTCAGAAGCTCTGTAGAATATTATTTGTTATAAATCTATGCACTTTTTCTATAATACCATACTGTTCTATAATGTAACTTTTCTTCAAAATCTGTAGTTATACCTAATAGTAACATATCTTAATATAAATCCCATTTTTATTCTTATTATAGAATGTTAAAACATAACTTTATAACTTTGTTTAAATATAACTCTAAAAGAACAATTCTACTTACTAGGGTTGAAACGTCGTCATAGGAGCGTTTTTATTTAATGGCCAGAAAACACTAAAATGTACAGCTATATCTGTTGTGCAATTCTGTACGACGTGTTTAGGTGCACTAGCTATTGGACCAATCCTTGTTGACACACTTATATACATATGCATAAAAGTATATATATTCATATTTAACAGTACTCGAACTTGTATTTCCAATGAAAGTTCTCTCTTATTTTCTCTTAATTA
Organism: Triatoma infestans; assembly: GCA_011037195.1. Taxonomy (NCBI): domain Eukaryota; kingdom Metazoa; phylum Arthropoda; class Insecta; order Hemiptera; family Reduviidae; genus Triatoma; species Triatoma infestans. Next base: position 174,083 of record JAAEAF010000135.1, on the reverse strand, counting down.
AAAAGTGAAAATTTGAAGCAAATATAGTAATTATCATCACCACCTTAAAAAAATTTCCAACAAACTTGATCTTTTTGAAAACAATTACACGGTTTTTAAATAATTATAGTGTACTGAAAAATTTATTACTTTATTACAAAGCAGTAGAACATAAAATTGTTGAAAATATCCAAACATAATATTATAAGTAATGTCCGGGAATTGTGTTATTAAACAATAAGAAATAAACAAACACACTTTTATCAGCATTCATATTTAGAAATTTAATAAAGTAAAACGACAGTTGTTGACTGACTCTTTTTTCATTCTTTTTTAAACAAATCTGGCCGGAGTTAATAACAGATTTTACATTATTTTGAAAAAAACATTATTTTTTTAAAATGAGATTTTCAATTAAATTGCAAAAACTGCTTAATCAGATCGAACTGGAATTCTGACAGCTCCTAGAAGTAACATTTTATTATATTCCCTTGTATAAAAGTTAAAATAAAAGACTGAGGCCTTTTTTTTTTTTTTTGGTTAATCATAGTTAATTAGTTTTTAGTGTTAATTAGTATTTTAACTAAAAAAAAGAAATATTTGTAATAAAAGCAGTAAAAGTAGTTAATAATATTACAATATCGATATGGAATTAATGTGTGACATCAGCAAAGAAGGTGTTAACGTGTGGGTATAGTTTTTAGTTTTATAAAAAGTGGACGACAACCGAAATAAACGAACACAAAATGATAATAGTGCTGGCTTCCAAATAAGAATATAAACAGACTTCTGGAAGCCGTGCCCAAATCAAGTTCAATGGACCTACTGTATCAGCCACTGCTCGCTCGCTTTCTTTGTTTGAATTGTGAAATATGAGTTCTTCTGTATTTTTAACTATTCATCAGTTGTATCGTTATTTAAATGATTTATGCGTTTCTATTTATGCTGTTCAGAAGTTAAACGTAATCCTGAGAAAATAAGCTCTGTTCTCAGCTTCTTTCTTTATTACAATTACTAGTTTTATTATCTGACGAAATTTGTACAAGCAATCTTGGAAGGAATAATCAAGTCATTAAATTCAAGTAATTAAAATAATTGATTACTTTTTTCTTTTTTTTTTATAATAACCAAGTGTTAGTCTAAATTTAAATGAGCAACTATTGATTAAGAAAGTAGATACGCGAAATACAGGTTTGCAATATACGCACACGAGCTCAACTCGAAGACTTATGTTCATCAGCGTAAGGTTTATAAGAAGACTATGGTTTATCTGTTAGGCAAAGGCAATCACATGCTGAAGATCCAAGGACGGGAATGATTTGCCAAAAGCTGACAGCTATGGTTTATAATTAAAGGTGAATATTTAAACTTATATAATTTAATAAGATGTTTATACGGAAATGACTAGAGGAGTTTTAAAGAAAAAAGAATTCTTGTTGCTCTACGTTTCAGGTACCCTTGGTGTCCTTCTTCAGAAGCTCTGTAGAATTTTATTTGTTATAAATCTATGCACTTTTTCTATAATACCATACTGTTCTATAATGTAACTTTTCTTCAATAAATTTTACAGAGGTCCTTAAGAAGGGAACCGATTGTACCCGAAACGAAAAGCGCCAAAGAATACTTTTTTTTCTTTAAAACTCCTCTGGCCATTGCCGTATAAACATCTTATTATAAATATGCCTGACGATTTGAAAATCAATTTTAAAATTTAAATTTCAGGTATGAATTCGTCACTGTTCCGGAAAATCTGATGTAGATGTGTATTGAAAAGAAATTAATATAAAGTTTTATGAAAATTAGAAAAGATTTTTTGCAGGAAACAATATTTACTCAAGGGATTCGCTAGCTACTCATCTGTTATAAGTTGGAAAGAAGGTTTAGTGTACGTCAAGTTTGTCCCCATGAGTATTTTCTATAAAGTAACTTAAGAAATTCGGAAAAACATATCTTAAGCGAATAAATTGCAGAAATTTATTGAAAAAGAGAAAAATATTTTCAAAATAATGATTGCAATAATTTGGCTCTAAGAATGATAATTAGGTAATAAGTGACTCTAAGAAGCGTTCAAATCAAAGTTCACTTCTTACAAAATAAGCAACTTAACTTTCGTTATTCTTATTCCATTTAGTCACAACCTATGGAATAATTTTACAGTTTACTTCTAAATTTCAAATTTTGTAAAATTTTTGATTTGTATGATCAGTGTGAGTTGCAAAATCAAACTGCTAGTTGTAATTAAATAAAAAAAAAATTAATACAAATAGTGTTAACTTTAGTGTGAAATGTAATATATTTTTTACTGTTTTCTATAGATGTCAAAACGTACCTGCTTGCATTACTTCTAGTAATTGTTGCGGTGACTGGTTCCGCCAGAGCTGGAAAGCATCAGAGACATTTTCCGTGATAGCCTGCTTCATTTTGTGGTCATCGATCGGTTTCAGGCTTCGCCCAAGTTCAGGATGCGTTTGTCAGACAATGTGATAACACAGACTTGCACAGAGCAAATTCAGTTTAAACACTCAGTGTAGACCGCAAAATAAAGCAGGCTATCACGGAATATATCTCTGACTATTAGTAATATTAGCCTGCTCTCTTTAATAGATCTCTCAACCAGTAAATAATCAAAAAAGGATATCAATCAGAAAGACGCGGAGTCCCGTGTTCAAATTCAACAGTGCTGCCCTTAGATTTTGCCACCCTAGGACAGCGGTGAAACGGAAGAACACTGGCAGGAGGCAGGCAATGCACAGAGAAGTCTCTAGGCACCAATGACCTGAGATGTTCACGCGCCCTAAAATAAACAAACAAAAAATAATAAAAAAAATGGACAGAATAGTTCAGCAGATCCAGCAGAAAAAAGTTTATCCGATAGGCGGTGGGAATCAAATCAGAAGGCTGAATGAATGGGTTTGAAGATGCGGTAGCAATGCGTCTGAAGATTGTTCAATTACTTTAAATTTCTAAAATCGAGGTTCGGTTGAACATATGAATGCCGGCGCTTATCACATAACATTTGAAAGAGACCCGCGCTTACAAACGTGGTAAATAAGTGAGCAATCTGTCCTGTTTTCTCTAAGTACTAACCCTCTCACAAGTTGAAGACGTTTTTGAGAAAATTCCAAAAAAAAATACTTAAAAACCTATTCTTTAAATTTGCTCTTCAGGTTAACTGATTTACTTTAAATTTGGAACTCTAACAAAGATTATAATTTATAATAATATTATATAAGTGGTAGAACCATATATTGTATTGAAGTAAATTTAACGTTAATGTTCCCCCCCCCAGAACCCCCAAAAAATATTTTTTTCCACAACAATATTTCAAATTAAGTTGATAGTAATTCATTTGTGTAAATAGTGTGTACAAAGTTTAATGAAAATCGTTGGGAGCTGAGAAAATCGAGAAAAAATGAAAAACAAAAAAATTCAGTAAGCCGCAATTCCAGTTGATGGATTTTGGCCTAAAGTTTGTATAACTCATATGTAGACACACAAAAATATACACACTACACACAGACCATTCACTAGATACATTATTTTTTTTTTTGTATCCAGGGGACCTCAAAACATGTGTTTTTTGTGAAACTTTGACACGGTCACAATTCTTCTTACTAGCAGTAAGAGAAAGTAAAATATATATATATATACATATATATATATATAATTTATCTGAATAGTTTCTATTTTAATATATATAGATATACTGGAGAACAATCTAGCAGCATGCATGTTCTCGTACAATAATAAACACAATATTTATATAAGTGTATGTGAAGGTGTGTGTACAAGTGCAATTTTCAGGCCGGTCGTGCAATCTTGAAATATTAATGCACTTATTTCTTCTACGAGGAAGGGAATGCGATGAAGTACTGGTGGCTGTACATGTGAGTTAAAACGGGTTCCCTGGCGATACATATAACAAATAGCCGAGGGGCAGCAATGTTCAAGAGGAGATGGCTGGACAGGCTGACAAGAGAAGAAACAGATCTATTCTCTCTCTCTCTACCACTCTTACACACTCTCTATCTCTCTATAGATGGTTTCTCTTTTTATAATACGGTTAGTCTTGTCATCACTATATCTCACTTGCTCTTTTAGTCGATAGATAAAAGAGAAAACCCTAATTTGCATAGTACAACATAGACTTTAAGTAGCTAACTGTTTCATACAGAACTTGTAACGTAACTCATACTGTCCAATGTTAGTTTACACTAACTCACTTGTTATTACCTCCTACATCATCCTTTTCTACAGCATTCTAAACTCTATATAAAACATATTACACTGAACAACATCTTGGCACATTTATTAAATAAAACAACCAATCACCAATATACAAAAACAAAGTGATCACAAGAAGAATTTTTGCAATTTAAATACCTCCATTATCTCGTTTAATGTCAATACAATCTTTTTAAATCAATCTAATCAACAAAAATATTCACCAGGCAAACTACTTTAAACACTTTCCAGACAATCAGTTTAAAATTGGAAGTGATTATTCTAAATGAAGTAAAAATTTATTAATTTATTTTTTAACACTTTTTTTTTTAAAGTATTGTCTCAACTCTGTATAGATGAAACTTTTAGAAAACGGTTCCTCTTATTTGGACGATTTGGATATAAGGAGATATTAAAGTAGAATTTGTTATATCAAAACTTTTGTGAATACCTTATCTTCATTTCGATGTGAACAGGGGTAGGAGGCGAAAAATTATATACATAGATGGTGCCCAAACGGTTCGACTAAAGGATGAATTCTGTTGAGGTTAGAGCGCTTATATTCCCAAAGAATTTTAGCCTGTTTTCCAAATAGATATGCAATTATTGGATTTTTATTTATGAATGTTTAGAGCTTGAGAATTAGGTACTAGCTTGAAGTACTGATTAAAGGACATATCTTTATCTTATGTTTACGGATTCCCAATCAATTACATATCTGCCTCCATTTCAGAGTAACAAACTAACAACCTGAGGGTAAGTATTATTACAATTGCAGCAACCCATCATTCTATTTCACATCCCTCCGCTAGGCGTTAAATTAATAAATTTATGAAAAAGGCAGCAAAGGGTGTTGACAAGTCATTTTGCGAGTGATCTCCAAAAGTTGTGGCCTTCTATGTCGTCGGGGGATTTTTTTTTTTGTGGCTACATAAAAGATGCAGTGTTCATTACATCGCTATCGCGTGATTTAGCCAATCACTCACCTACTTACCACTATCGGATAGGCCTATGTTGGACAAGGTGTGACAAGAAGTAGATCATCGAGTTGATGTATACCCATTTCACTCAATTTAATAAAATTCACCTATTTAATGTCCTCAGGCGTTGATTTAGTGACTAGCGCACTCGCCTTACATACGAGAATTCAGGGTTTGATTCCCGTGAGAGCAAAGTCGGTGTTGACCCAGCACCGTGAGAAACACAGCTAGTAGCGCCCTAGGTAGCCAAGGTCAGAACTGCGACGTGCTTACCACACTTCGACCAATATATGCCGTCTGGCAAGCCTTGGTCCTTTATGGACTGTAGCACGATTGTTTTTTTTTTAAACCTATTTAATAAAATTGGTAATAATCTGAAAATGATTCACTGAAATGATTAACAAAAAAGAAATATTTTTCTTTTGTTTTTGACATAATCAAATATTGGCCTTAATAAGATCCCGAACCTTCTTCGCTCGATTGGGTAACCATTGCAGCATCCACACAATATAATTTCCAGCAAGCTGTTGTGAAGCTCAAGTTAACAAAAATGTCCCAATTATTGCCTGGCAATTTATATCTTAAGATTTTCTTCAGAATCATTCATCTCATTCATGTTGCAGATTCTTTTCGTATTAAGCTAGATATTTTAAAACTTATTAATTCTGAAAACTACAAATATGTGCTTATTCTAGTGACTGCATTCTCACCTGTGTTAGGGTGCACTTAAGATTCCGAAGGGTGGCAAACGTTAGTAGTGAACGGACCCTGCACTTATGGCCAAGGTGTTATTTACTTTGTTTTATTTATTTATTTATAACATGAACCAAGTTATTTTTCCTCACAAAGTATACAATATTACAATTAATAGCACTTTTTACATCAATTCCCTGCACCTCTGAATAAAATTCTAACCTAGCGATATTCACAACAGTACTATAGCTGAGAAAAATGAAATTCTTAGAGAAGAGCGATATACGTACAGCTTCATTTCCTTTAAATGAAAATAAACTCTAAATTTTTTGTTATTACAATTTTTATAAAATAAGAAAGTTTATACTGGACAATTTGATGCTGAAAATTAAATTAATTATTGTTGTAATAATATTCCACAAGAAAATTTTAATTAAGAGAAGATAGTATTTCTATTGATAGATATATCTAGGGGAAGATACAACCATAAGTCATATTGTTTTGGGTACATTAATATTAACTGTAACCAATAAATTGTTGTCAATTTAGTGGCTGAATCATTAATAGGCCATTGTAACAAGTTAATAGATTGGGATGCCATTAATCCTATTTGGTTGATTGTCTTCTATATTAGGATCAGGTAGGAAATAATATTGTCAATACCCATTTCCCAAATTAGTACCGTATACTATGACATAACAGGATGTTCTATCAATATCCATACAATAGTGCTTAAATGAAGGTAACCAAGAATAGTAGTAGCAATAAAAATTTTCTGATAAAAGTATTTAGAATTAAAATTAATTGAAATCATTTTTTTTTTTTAATGAATTAAAATTAAAAACATGGAATTTATTATGATTTTTAGGATTTGGTTTACCGGGGCTGTTGTGGAAGTTAAAGAGGAAATCTTCCTTCTACTTACTACTTAATTATGAAATCTTATCTTACAGACCGTTTCTTTCAGGTTAGTTGTGGCTCTGCCACTTCTGATTACTCTCCTGCTCTAGCCGGCGTCTCTCAAGGTAGTATACTTGGTCCTCTTCTCTATACTGTATATACAGCAGACATACCGATTCACGCTAACACAATACTATGCACTTACGCTGACGACACCACCATTCTTGCTTCCAGTTCTGACCCTGTAACAGCTTCCAATCACTTACAGACACACTTAGACATACTTGAACCTTGGGCCAAAAAATGGCGATTAAAATTTAACCCTCAGAAGTGTCAACACATCACTTTTACTCTGCGACGCCGTACTTCTCCACCAGTCAGCTTTAACTCTGTACCTCTTTCTCCTGCAAATTTAGTTCACTACCTTGGAATGTATATCGACAAACGACTAACATGGAACCCACATACTAAACTAAAAAGACTGGAACTCAACAAACGGAATAAACTGTTACTAAGACTAATTGGCAGACGGTCAAAACTTCCAATAGAACATAAACGACTATTATACAACACCATACTTGAACCAATGTGGACCTATGGACTTGAACTGTGGGGTTCAACCAAACGCTCAAACTCACAAAAAATCCAGGCCTTTCAATCAAAAATTCTCCGTCAAATTACAGATGCTCCATTCTACGTTTCAAACTCTTCTCTTCATAAAGAACTCAACATACCCTACGTGACTGAAACAACTAAAAGTAAATACCGAAAATTCCATAACTCTCTTTCTCTATGCTCTAATCCTCTAATCCAAAATCTCGCCTCCATAGCTATTCCGGACAACCCCCCCATGGCGGCTGAGGCGTTGCTGGCCCCGCGACCATCTCATGGATTGATAACCAACTCAAGCGGGAGTGTTGCCAGTGGGCAGCTTCTCTCCTCCAGCCAATCACGTCCACAGCATCATTCATCGGATTTACTGATTGCATTGTTTTGTAGATGGCAATAAAAAAAGAAAAAAGATTTGGTTTGTTTAGTATTTTAAACATTCACATTATATATTGGCGTAAATAATAATGAAAATACATATTATCAGTTAGGCTAAACCTTCGCAAAGTGTCGTTTGTTAATTTAATTAATAATAATTACATATACAAAACTTAATTTATTGCTACATTACATATATATATATATATAGAGAGAGAGAAAGAGAGAGAGAGAAGAATAATTACCCTTCGAATATAATTTTAAATAATAAAATAATTGAAATAATTATTAGGGTGGAATGCAGTTGATTGAAATAATAGCGCATTAATAAATTAGAAGCGCTTGAATTGTATTCTGTCAGTTGAGATTAGTAATCGATTTCTAGTACTGATTCATAGTAACATGTTAATGCCAAAATGGACACTATTGGGGTCGCGGTGGCGTAAGCTCAAAGGCCAGTCAAAGTATACAGATATAATATATTACCTCTTGAACAGCTACCTTTTTTTAACTCAATAGCGAAATCTTAATTGCAAGAGGTGTGAAGCAAAGAATTTACATTTCAAAATAATGGACTTCGACAATGTAATGAAAATTAATTAAATTCCAACAAGAATGGATAAAGTTTTGATTCATGAAATTTACATAATTCAATTTACCAAGTATCAGTTACATATCAATTGCAGATATTTCGCAATATTCTGTTACAATTTTCGGCTAGAGAAGTATTACAAAAACGGAAAATTTATTTTAATTTATTTTAGTCTAAAATAATGTATGACAAAAAAAGTGATATTAAACTTTTTTGCCACAAGTTCTTATCAAAAACAATTAACTTTAGAAAAAAGTAGAAACCTTTCCCCAAAATTGAACAACTTATTGATCTTTTTGTGATAATCGGCCGGTTTCGGGCGTTCGCTTATCATCAAACAGAATGATAACATAGATTTGCACAGAGCAAATTTAGTTGATACACTTTATCAACTAAATTTGCTCTGTGCAAGTCTATGTTATCACACTGTTTGACAAACAAATCCTGATAACGGGCGCACACCTGAAACTAGTCGATGACCGAAGAAACAGGCTATCACGGAAAATATCTCTGATGTTCCAGCTGTGCGGAACCAACCTCAACAACTATGGTTACAGTTTACTTCAATGATCACTGAATATAAAATCCAAGCTTTTCGTATCATTAGATGAAAAAAAAAATAATTATGTCAATGTTGACCCAGCATCGTGATAAAAAGTGGAAAGCTAACTAAACGGCGAAGGAATCACAGCATGCTTACCATACGCCCACCCAATTAAAAATCGCCGACCGGCAAGCTTTTGTCCTTCATGGGCTGTTGCGCCATAACTTGTTTTCTTGTTTTTTATTCCAATGTATTTTTAAAGTAGTTATTAAACAAATTCGAAAAGTTATTAATTGAATTACTCATTTCCCATTCGCTGTGATATTTTAGATACTTATGGATATCTAGTTTTTCATGAATTTGCTTATTGAGTTTTTTTAGTTTTTTTACGTTCCCCTTTCGTGTTTTTACTTTCTATTATTGTTATATCAACTTTTAGAAATTGTGTTTTCAAACGGAAATACATGTCTTGAGATTCTATAAAGACGAAAAAATATTTAAGCGAATGGTCTGTAGTGTGTGAGTGGGTGTGTGTGCGTATATACAAACTTTTCTGTGTATAAGAACTTTAACAAAAATCGTTATCGAAAAAAACGTGAAGATAAAAATATCATTTAGTAAAGTCACAGTTTCCGTTATAGTGGATTTTTACGGTAAACTTTGTGCCAGTTACGATGATCGTACATAAACGGAAGTACAAGTTTGAGCTTCCATGATTTTTTTTTCAAATTTTGAGATATTTTGTTCACATTCACACACAAAAAACATATACAAACATAAACATTCACACCTACATACACAAACTGACCATTCGCTAGAAATATTTTTTTGAACTTACAGGACGATAGACCTCCTCAACCAGGTCCACGTAGCTTTAAGAATTATGGATCTGCTTGACCGGACAGTCATTCAATTATTTTACAAAAAAAAAGAAGATTGTTGGGAAATATTAATGATACAGAATGAATTGCTAAGTAGGAATATTTTTTTGAATCGCTTCTTCCGCCGTCTTCAGGGTTCGTGGTAAATATAAAAAGAAAAAAACAAAAGGAAAATAATAATATGAAAACAAAATAAAATAACAATATGAAAATATAAATAAAAAAGAAGTGAACAAATGGACTAATTATTTGATAAGTATAATCGATGGCCTCAGCAAATGAGTGGAATTGGAGAAGTTATATCGTAATAAGATCCCTTTCTGTATGCGGCCAAAGCCCATCTGAACTCAATATGTGTTTAATTAATTTTAATCTATGTTTGCCAAGTAATTTACAGTCAAAAATTAAGTGATCATAACTTTGTACAGTATGATTACCATATTATTTACATTTATTTATATATTGTTCGTTAATTTGAATCTGTATAGATACTGGTAAGTAGATTTTAGGTTTTAGTAATCATTGATTACTTTGTGATAACAATTTTTTCAGTTTTGAATTTAAAAAGTATAAAGAATTTCATTTTTAACTAAGTCGAAACAAAAAGGAGGAGCGGCTGTGCAAATTTTTGGATAAATTTGATGTAAATTATTTGAATTGAAATATAAAAAAAATTAAAAAAAATAAAACATTAAGCAAGATATAAAGCAACTTATAAAATATAAAAATTGAAGATGGAAAGATTAACAAAAAAAAAAGTAAGAAAAAAAAGAAGTATATTTTATTACAATTCAATGATGCTTTTAATTCAATTAAATTTCAATAATTACATTAGAATACGTCCATTTTTGTGGAAACGTCAAATTTATTATGTTAAATTACATCCGGGTAAATAGTGTGGATTCATAACAATAAATGGATAAATGAAATAATTCTACTGCATAGTCTAGACGAAATATAACTACAATCTAAGCAGGGTAAGGAATTGGTCAGAAAAGATAATATACAGCCACTGACCGTTACCATAAACTAATTTTAAATTTACATTTCCAAGAGTAAGTAGGAAACTGTAGACGAGGGAATATGGTAGAAGAAGGGATGCCGTAGAGTCTGCTGTAAAAGCCTTCGTAACAATAACAAATATACGGTTTGTAAATTAGGAGAGATGTGGAGAGAGAAGAGAGAGAGAGAATATGTGCTCACTATACACTGACAGATATAGTACAAGTATATAATATATATATATATATGTGTGAGTATAAGAGTGGATCTCTGGTGTGTTCATGTATTATGCAGAGATAATACTGCCTTCACCCACTTGCCTCATGCTTTATATGTCGGCTATATTTTGGTCGAAATGATGAAATTATAATTATTATCAATTTTAACAATATTATAATGACAACTAAGAAATTAATATGACATGTGTAGTGGAAGGACAAAATCGAAAAATAATAGTTTAAAGTTTCTGAATATTTTATAGTATCCAAAATTGTATTTTTGTTAATATTTTATAATTATTTTAGTGCTGTGAATTTACCTTCAGAAAGTGTGTATTTTAGAACCAGGTATATTAAATCTGTCATTGCTATTGAGAAAACAAAGACACTAAATTCCGTTAGGCCAAACCTTTGTAAGAAAATTCCCCCACTAGAGAGAGAGAGCAATTCCAAAGAATACATTCTAACATTAGTTTTAAAAGAATAGACAGTCTTAACTCTACCTTCAGACAGGACACTTCAGGAATAGCTCTCTAAACATCAGTGCCAGTTATAAATTAAATAAGTTTATAAACCAAATAAGTTGTTATTATTTTAACAGAATATATTTATTTATAAAACAGTAGTGTGTTCTTAAATTCTTATTACTTCTATCTCAAACAAACACACAAGCCCTTTTCACTAAAACGCTCGTGCTACACACTACCACTACTACAAATACAACTCCACACCCATACATTACATTGGTGCCAGCTGTTTGGGATATTTCAACCAGAATCCACAAATTAAAAGTACGTACAATTTTCAATTTTATAATTAAATATCCATCAGATAATTTGATTGTTTTTTTTAAATTACTTTCTCAGCGGAAATATCTTCAATATTTCCCATTATTGAATTTTCTAGTGAATTTCATTTTTAAAGTTTTGTAATTGTACCACTTGTACCTCAATCCCTTTCGAATTTTGAATTTATGAGTGTACTTAATAGATCCCAAATTATAAAGATATTACGCGATAATAAACTTTCTGTTGGAGGCAATTTACTCCAATTACGTAGACGTCTTGAAAAATATAATCTTTCCCCAAGCAATTCGTTCACTGACAAAATGTATAAGATTAATGGACAAGACATGGGCATCGACGCTGCTGTAGAATATTTACTTGCTCAGCAGCAATTAGCAAATCCTCCAATTAATAATCAACCTAGTCCCTTAAGGAATTTGCAATTAATCAATAGCTTACCTACCTTCGATGGCGAAAATTCAGCCAAAGTGTCAGATTTCCTTGACCAAATTAGCCATTGTGCTAGTCTTTCTGGCTGGGACGACGCTGCCAAATTAGAAATATTAGCACTTAGACTCTCAGGGTCTGCAAAAATCTTTTACGACACCCAGAAAGCGGAATTACAACGCCAGGGTACAAATATAACGTATCCTCTAATTTCTGAGCGACTTCTAGCCCGATTTCGTAAGGAGAAAACACCCCTAGTCCTCTTACAACAGATGACTAATATTCAGTCCTTGCCCACTGAGTCTCCTGAAACATTCGCGGATAGGATTAGACATATCCAATCCGCCATTCATTTAAAAGCTCAAGCTAACCCACTCGAGGCCTTACAAGCAATTCTAGATAAACTGGCCACTGATGCATTCTTGAAGTCACTTCCTCAACCGCTTCGTAATGAGGTGCGAACGAAGCTTCCTCAAAAATTAGATGAAGCACTTTCCTATGCCAATGCCCTAAAAGAAGTTCAGGCTTCTGAAACAAACCCCACAGTTTTCGCTGTTACTTCGAAAACTTATAATCGTACACCCCCATCTCCTTGTCGTTACTGTGGACAAATGCATTTCCACAGAGAATGCCCGCATCGTAATAAAAGTCAAAAGCCACAATTAAAACCAACTACCACTTGTAAAGTATTTAATGTAATAAGGAACAGACCTTGCCGCCATTGTTCCGGTCCACATTTTGACGTGGACTGCACCAATAAATTCAGACCAAAACCTCGTACTAACTTTGGCAAAATGCCTAACAATTTTAATGTACCAAAAAATTTCAATCGTAGGGTATATAATAATAATCGTTATAACAATAATAATAATAATCAATATTATAGTAATAATCATAGCCCTCGAATTAATTCAAACAATTCGCGATTTAACCCTTATTCCGATAGATCCCAGTATAGTCATAATAATGGTAACGAAACTAGCAATAACCTCCAAAATAGGCCCACTTGCCAATATTGTTCAACATTTGGACATACAGCTCGTAATTGTTTCCAAATACAGCCCAAAACGAGTTAGCCTTCAGGCGCTTTCTCGAACACCTGGATTGACCATGGCTATCATACCTGCTTCCACCAGTTCTTAAACTAAGAACCTTAACATACCTAATTATGGCATCACGTCCCTTCATTTGCATGCGGACAATGTCAAAAATTCAAATTTTTCTGGCGAATCTATACCTTCGCAATTAAAAAGTGATTTCCAATCAATACTTGTAGAAATTTTCTTACTGGGCAATCATTAATTAGCGCACGCATCTAACACTTAAATTCAACATTCAATTGTCAACTAGTACTCAAACACACCAATTTAGTACTAATCGCTAAGTTCACTAAAATTCCTAGTAACTAGCCACAAAATTTCTGTGCCACCTCGCGCACACAATACATACACAACTATACATTGAATCTCTTGAAATAATTCTCAATCTATCACACTTCTTAACTTTACATACTACACCACATGTAAATGTTATATGTAACAATAAATGTATCAGGTTTATATCTAATTAAGTTGTTGCAATAATGACATATTATTTTTGTTTCAGTACTGAAAACTATCGTACTTCGAGTCATAAAATTATTCCGGCTTTAATATTTGTAATTATTGCATTGTATATTTTAAATAATAATTGTAATTTATTTTATTTTGCAGAAATCAAGATCACCAAGTGAATTCGTAGTTACTTTTGATGAGATGATATTAATATTTTTTTTATATATTGTATTTACCTAATTAATTAATATTTTATTCAGTTCGCCTTAAAAGGAAATTAAATAATTTGTATTATTCTTGTACTTGTTTATCATTTGTATTTTAATGTTATTTTTAATGTTATTGTTAACTTAAGGTATCTAGAAAACACAGCAAAGCTGAAGAGCTGATGAACATACAGTCGGCTTCACCAATGTGCATACTCCCTCAAGATATATATTCATCTTTACTTCTTAGCTTTAATAATTTTTACACTAATATTTGTTGAAATTTACATTTGTTTAACCTCTCTTTTACAGATCCAAGAATCTTCGTCGTCTGCACGATTGCATGAGTATGAATGTTATTGCATGCGCATGAATTTGATTGCATGAAAACTGCATGATTAACTTTAAGAAATTGAAATTAACAATAATGTATTTGTGTATAACTCTGTATGATTATTTTCAGAAACACAAGATTTCTACAAAAGGAAAAGATCTTCATCTTCTCATACCCCTTGCGATCATCCTCACATCCTTGCGCATCCCTGCACGCTTATTAAATATATATATTTTTTTATTTGTGTATTTTGTGTATTTATTTATTTGTTAAATATTTTTGAAATACTTAAGAGTTTTTTTTTGTCCATATAGAGTTAATTCAAGAAACTACATACACACCTACAGTACCGACTTGTCTACCCATTGCCAGTCACTTCTTCATCCGCAACACTCTCACTCGCCAAGCAGTGTTCGCTGTTCACCTATCAGCCTACCACCACAGCAACGTTCACCCACCCACGCAGCGTTCGCTTGAGAATACATTCAAACACGACGCAACGCTCACACCTTCAAGCAGCGTTAGCCGCAGAAGAAGATGACTGCACCCTACAACACACGGCAACCTTGCAGACGTTACACACACGCCTCTCGATAACTTCCAAGCCTCTACAACTCCAGATTATCTCCCAAATGTTTCGTGCCGAAAAATTTCTCCAGGAGGGGGGATAATGTAGTGGAAGGACAAAATCGAAAAATAATAGTTTAAAGTTTCTGAATATTTTATAGTATCCAAAATTGTATTTTTGTTAATATTTTATAATTATTTTAGTGCTGTGAATTTACCTTCAGAAAGTGTGTATTTTAGAACCAGGTATATTAAATCTGTCATTGCTATTGAGAAAACAAAGACACTAAATTCCGTTAGGCCAAACCTTTGTAAGAAAATTCCCCCACTAGAGAGAGAGAGCTATTCCAAAGAATACATTCTAACATTAGTTCAAAAAAGAGAGTCTCACATATACCTTCAAACAGGACACTTCAGGAATCGCTCTCTTAGTATCAGTGCCAGTTTCACAATAAATTAAATAAGTTTATAATAATCAATTAACTTGTAGTTATTATTTGAAAGATTATATTTATTATATAAAACAGTGGTGACTTCTCAATTATTACTAAACTTCATTCTCTTTTAAAATTACAAACTATAAGCCCTTTTCACTAAAACGCTCGTGCTACACACTACCACTACTACAAATACAACTCCACACCATTACATTACACATGGTTTTTTTATTATATTTTTAATTTTTAATGATTGTTCTCTAATGAACTTATATTACTTTTTATAATAATGAAGGATTTTTCAGAAAAGAAAGTAGGCCGTGCAAAGTTCTCCATTTTCCAAGGAAATAAGCTTCTCTGATTTTTTTTCTTATTAAAGCTTTATGAATTTTGAACAAAGTATTAACTCATTTTTACTTTGAACAAAAAGAACTAGGCGGGCGGGAGAATTGTAGTTTTAAGTATAGGAAGAGAAACTAAAGATAAATTTCAGACAGAAAGGAGTTGAGTAAAAGAAAGAAAGAAGCTAAAAAGGAATTGTACACATTATTGTTTAAGGCAGTGGCCATTATATTAGCTTGCAAGCTTGGGATTCAAATTACAAGAAAAATGAGTCATAGCACGAAACTAAGGCAGTAGTGAGTACTTCCTGTTGCTCTTCGGTCAATTTAAGAGTAGGATGAGATAAGATCAATCAGTGAGCAAGATTCAGCAGGGTAGTTATATACGAGAACATATACGAATAACATTACGAACGAATCTTAATATAGTGTGAATGAATACTTATTCACTTAAGTGTGAGTGTGCACACAACGAAGATATTTCTATAATGACAGGGTTTGGTTGTTCAGCTGGAAAGGCACTGTTAAGGAGTCCTTCTTCAGCAACTGCCAAGGAGAGGTAGGCGAGTTAAGTCTTGTCCGAAATATCGAAGAAATAATTTTTTTTTTTTAAAGTTGACAAGATTTTTTTCTTTGGCCCCTACTAACTATTATTTTGCTATTATTATTAGAAACTAATGTAATATATACATTAGGAAGAGACTTAGAGTAATAGAAAGATACCGACTGAGAGTGACTTGACGAGACTGTTTGGTCGATATGATAACTTCTTAATGAATTCGATCAGTATTGTTAACTGTTTGATTTGTTTTTGAAGACTGATTATTTAAAACTGTTTGAATAAGTATTCGTTAAACTCTTATTAAAAACCTTTCGTAAAGTTACATTTCTGTTTTCTGAAAGTCCTTTTATATAGAAAATCTGAGTTTCCCTCTTCTAGAACTATTGTATCACACTTATTGTTTAATAATATTTTATTTTAAACGATTTATTTAATTTATTTAACGATTTTTTTTTGTATCAGAGATATTTTCCGTGGTAGCCGCTTCATTTTTTGGTCATCGACCGGTTTCGGGCGTTCGCCCATTGAGGATGCGTTTTCAGACAGTGTGACAACACAGACTTGCACAGAGCAAAATTTGTGAAATATACGTTAGAAATATCTGATATTACTGAAAGATAAAGCACTATATTTTGAAGAAAGATGAAGTGGCATTACTTTATAAGTTGTTTGTTTCTGAAACAGGAGGGGTTACAAAATGATAATGATAATAGTTGGAGAAAAGGAATGGTGATGAATGGTGACTTGTGTGTTAAACCAGTGTGCGCCAGTTGAGTGAAAGTGCCGTCATTGGTGAGTGAACGCATGAATGCGGGCATTTACCGCCGCCCCTCGTCTGCAAGGCTAATCCAGTCGCACTCCCCTTTATAGCAGCCCGGCATTCATTCTATCTCACTTGCACATACTCACTAGTAAGAGGCAAGCTAGTGGTGGTGTTGTTTGTCGTTGGAGTGGCCGTTTCCCTCGGCTCCTAATGGACCATATATCACATTCAGGTGTCCCAAACAGAGCTAGATATTCCCAGCACACATGGGAAAGTGGTGAAGAGTTGTGCTTACACAGAGATCCCCAGCCACACCGACGGCTTCAATTACTTGAATCAATCCTAGTCGTCCGCCCTCTACGTTATACTACCGCCTCAACCACCAGGCCAAAGGCATATAAGAGAGGTACGAGAAGTGTATGGAGGTATGCTCAAACGCGATGGAATTATTACCCTTACAGTGTTGTGATGTGTATACTGTGTAAGCTTTCAGTGCCACACCCACAATGCAGTACATGAGAGTGTGCTGAAACTGGTTAGCAAACGACATATTTACTGCAACATCTCACTGAGTACATAAATTTTGATTTAGAGTTGAAGTCTGCACACTAACCACAAATGTAAGCTATACGATGCAATCATTTCATTAACTTGGAATTCATGAAACAATAGAATAAATTCCATTTGCATGTCGAATGGTTAGGAAAATACATACAGAAATCTTATTAATATTTTTATATGGATTTAGACCAACTATAATGATCCATATGATAATTAGTGTAATTGGATTAATCTGGATGATATTAATGCGAAATAAGGTAATGCCCTCTTTTTAAGGAGGGTTCCAATTACCAAATTAGTACCGGTGACGAACCAAGAAACTATAAAAAGAAAATCTGTAACAAAGTTCCAGTTAAACTTTTGTTTGAAATTAAAAGAAATAAAGGTTCGAAACCAATTAAGAGTAAAAACAAAGAATGAATTAAAATATTCAGAAACAAACGAAACTGTTTTGTTAGAAATCTAAGCTCAAGTAACACATTTTTACCACAGACAAACAAATCTTCAATAAAATTACTATTTTGATCGAAACATTCTTAATGTCTTCGCTGTATAATCCAAATATACATACGAATTTAAGTTTTTTATTTATTTTTTACTTTATAAAAGTATTACGAACGGTTCAAAGTTTCGAAATTGAGTTTTTACCGGAAACACATGATTTGAGATAAAAACAATTTTTTTTACCAAATAGTCTGTACGTTTCGGTGAGTGTGTGTGTCAGTTTGTGTGTTGAACAAAATGTCTCAAACAACGAGAAACTGTAGAGAAGCTCAAACTTAATATCCGAGGTATACCTCGGCATCGGACTTGAAGATTTAGGTGAAAATGAAGCAACCGGTAGTGTACTCTATTGAATGATTGATTATTTTAATTTTTGCGATATTCTCGAAAACAGTTCCAACGATTTTCTTTTAACCTTCGTATACAGGGGAAGCGGCGTAGAGCTCTATCTTGGGCCCGAATCTGTGGAATGTGGCCTATGATGGCATTCTGCGAATGGGTAGCCAGAGGACTTGTTCCTAGTGGGCTACGCGGATGACATTGCCGCGGTGGTGGTAGCTAGGGATTACGAGGTGGCACATATAAGATTGCGACAAGTAATGGTCTGAGTCCGGCTCCGGAGAAGACGGAGGTAGTGTACTCACTAGACGTCGCATCCCAAGTGCTTGAGGTATAACGTTGAAAGCTCAGAGCTCGGTTCGGTACTTGGGGTTGCATTTAGACACCAAGCTGACGTTCTCCACCAAGTGCGACGCTCCAGCGAGAAGGCGGCGAGGGAGACTGCGAGCTTGAGCAGGTTGATGGCAAATGTGGGAGGACCGAGAGCCAGTGGACGCCGGCTCCTCATGTCGGTCTCGAATGGCATCCTTTTGTACGGATGCGAGGTTTGGACTAGAGGATCACAAGAGCGTACCGCACTGTGTCGGGGCCTGCGGTTTTGGTGATGCGGGGGTAGCTCCTATCGACCTCATGGCGCAGGAGAGATGGCAGGTCTGGGAGACGAAGGCCGAGATTGGAAAGGCGGAGGCCAGATTGGTAGCTGGGAGGACCATGTTGATGAGGTGGCAGCAGCGTTGGAAGGAGGAGCATCGCGGTAGGTGGACGGCAAGGCTCATTCCAAGCTTGGAGGAATGAGTGAGTAGAAAGTACGGGGGGGGTCGACTACTTCCTCACCCAATTTCTCACCGAACACGGTTGCTTTGCCGCTTACTTGTGTAGGGTGGGAAGGTGGGGACTCGGCGTGCATATACGGGGACCCCGCATGCCACACTTTTTTCATGTGTGGGAGATGGGCGAGAGAGAGACTGGAGGCTGGAGGCTGAAATTGGGAGAGTACCCCCGGAAACGGTGGTGAGGACAAGAGAGAGAACACAAGCCCGTCCGAGAGAAAGCAGACTCTCTCTAGTACTCTCCGACTTAAGCAGGCTAGAGTGGGGAGAACCTGTATATAAGCCAGTGAGAGACCCTGACATCGATCTATCAACGGCAAGAGAAAGAACACAAGCCCGACCGAGAGAAAAAAGACTCTCTCTAGTACTCTCTGACTTAAGCAGGCTAGAGTGGAGAGAACCTGTATATAAGCCAGTGAGAGATCTAGACATCGATCTATCAGATTCAACCATATACATCACGTCGTGTCATAACTCTACTCTAACTTTATTCTATAAAATTATTATAAGTCCAGTGCAGTTTGTGTAAGCATATAGCTATATTATAATAGTGTCTTCATATCTCGTCTAATTAATCAATCCCAATTTCTCTCCTCTTCAATCCATTATAACATGCTCATCCGAAGAGACTGGTGGGACAGGGTTGCTATCTTTGTCCGGACGGTTCTTCGGATGAAGATTATTGAGATGAACCGGCACCTCGACCTCCCGAGGACGGGGTCCAGCTAGTCTGGAGTGTGCCCGTTAGGGCGTATTACGAGGCACCACCCCGAAGTAATACCTTAGCAGTTCCGGGGTGGGCGTATGCCTGCGAGGGAGGAATGGGGTTTTGAGTGGGTGCGGAGGCATTTTCTTCCTTCCATAAAAAAAAAAAAAATTTCGTACACAAACTAAACTTGGAATCCTCTCTTATATCAGAAACATTTTTTCCTGGAACATAGGCTTTATGTGAGTTTTCTGAGGGAACAACCACATCAAGATTTCCTTTAAAGATTGCCACTTCAAGTGCAATGTACGGTTTTACTATCTATGTATATATCAAGTACATTAGAAGCATTGCTAGTAAACCTGAAGAAACTAAAAGCACGATTTTATAGAACAGATTTTAGAGTTTTGGGAATTTTTCGAAAACTTGTACAGCGCTTTTCTATAAATATAGCATGCTAACTATATAGATATAAATGCATCACTTTCCTTTAAAATATTTCTCCGGAAAAATTTATAGTTAGGGAGTATCTGAGGATTTAAGACATTTCAAATGTTTTTTTTTTTGCTGTGTTTGTTCTGTGTGATTGGCCCTGGCTTCTCGACTACAATGTAGCTACTTTCAAGTAATTACTTGCCATGATGCTAACCAACTCAAAGCAACCACCCACCTTTATACCTATGTTATGGTAACTGGATAAATATTTATAAGATTGAAAAAAATTTAACAATTTTATACCAAATTATTGAATTAACGGTGTAAGAGAAAGTCATTTCTGTGTTATATAAGAGATATTTTTTGTATAATGACCAATTTACAAATAAATCAATCAATCAGAGAAAATTTTTTTGGGGCGAACTTTTTGAGTGGAAATTAAATTTCAAAATATCTGGTGTAGTGATTTGCAATGTTTTCTTATTTGTAAATAACAGAAAAAATTTAAACAAACAGTGAAAAAAATTTTATTGGTGCAATTAATTAATTGATTAAAGAAATTGTAAAAGAGAATTGTTACAGCATGCGATTATCTATATATATATATGTTGTACACGTGCCTAAATCAAAATGAAGACTAATGTAAAACAAGAAGATTGAATGGAATCTTCTGTCTGAAATTGCCGCCTGGGACATAAAAACCTTAGTAAGACTAACAAAGGTGTGAATAGTGTATGTATAAGGTGGCAAGAAGAAATAACTTTCTTTACCAAATGAAATATAAATGAATCTACCTGTTATTCTATTCTATATAACCTTATAATACTGGCTGTTGTTGTACGAGTACATGGTGTAGTAGTGTATGAAGCTAGCTGGTTTAGGTAAAAGATGGTGTACAACCAAGGATTTCCATATTTTTGGTAATAAAACAACAGGAAATAAACAAATGTTGGTATAAGTGTGTGAGTGTGTGTGTGTGTGTGTGTGAGAGAGAGAGAGAGAGAGAGTTTGAATATGTTTGTAAAGGATGGCCAATCATGTTGAAAAACTTTCAATTTATTTTTATATTGATCAATTCATTTTCTGATCTACTACAGATTTTTTTTTTTTTTTTTTTAATTTAAGGCGCGTCAACATCTATGGTTACTGGCGCCCGTAGCCTTCTCAGTACACTGCCGGCCTCCGTAGCTGGAGAGGCTCCTAGGAACAACAAAATCTAAGGGTATCACAGTCGGACTCGAACTCCGATCTTCCGCATGGGAGTCCAGTACGCTAACCACTTAACTATTCACTTCCCTTACTATAGATATATCATAACATTGGAATTCCATGTTTTCTCAGTTTGTGATTACGTATACGAAAATCTGATACTGATATTGTTTGTTTGTTTGTTTATAACTTTATTTACTACTCATTAATTTAGCCCGGCAATCATTTCTATTTATTACATTCTCTTACTCCTAGTAAGAGGAAACTTTGCGATTGTATAGAATTTTCGAAATTGGATTTCTACATGAAGTACGTAGTTTGAGATCCCCCCCCAACTATGCAAAAGTATATCTGCGAATGGTCCAACTTGTAGACATACTAATGAAAAAAAAAGTAGTAAAATTGAGAATGTGAAGAATAAAATTGTTGTGAATGTGTGTGCGTGTGCCGTGTGTGTTTGTCAACAAAATATCTCAAAAATGAAAGAATGTAAGGCACTCCAATTTGATATTTAATTTTTAGGTACTACCCATTGCATCTGACTCGAAGGTTTTGGAATTAAACCCTTATGAACAAAAAGTACGATTTCACTGAATGTTTCTTTTCGTTTTTCACAATTTTCTTGAAAATGGCTCTAACGATTTTCTTTATACTTCGTATAATGTTATACTTCGTATAACAGCCAAAAGGCAGGCCTATAAGTTATATTTGACTTATTTTTCAGGGGAAAAAAACTGGATTTTCAGAGTAATTCTGCAGATAACAGTCACGATAAACTTTCCTCTAAAGTATTATTTCAGTATAGTTATGTTTCTACCACTTTTATATTAATAATGTAAATATTGTAAAATGGATGTTGAGGTTCGTGACATAACAAAAAAAACAGTCACATATAAGTATTATATTTTTAAGAAGTGATTATTATTTTTTTTTAAATTAAGTAATTGTTTGAATTTAATAAAATACATTTATACCATCGGCTTAGTATAACTTTCTTTTGGTTAATAGGTCACAAGAACTTAAAGATGATTCTAGATGATCCAGATGCTTCATTTTTTTTTTTTGCATTTTTAAGGAAATATGTGGGCCGGGAATAATAAACGGTTATGACTGATTCCGAATGAAAGTATAGAGAATAATAAAAGAAACTATTTTCTGTGTTTGTGTGTGATAAAAGTATGGAGATTAAAAACAGAGAAGTGCCGTCATAATGTAAATAATATTTTAATTGTATATTTTGATTTTGAAAGTTAATGTAAGAAAAAAATCGAATCTATATGGGAATAGTGATCCGAGCATTTACGAGTCTGCCAGATGTGGAGGTACTTTTTTATTTCTCAAACACACCTCAGTTTGGGCATACATTGGAGGGGACAAGGGAAGGAGTTGCATGGAATGTAGGGGTGGTAAAAGAAGGTGCAGCAGTGAAGCGGCCGATTAATGAATTTTGAAAACTGATGAAATGCAAAATGCTTTATTAGAATACCCATCACCCAGGGACCTGAAACTTTATAAACATGGGATTTGAAATCTTCTTCCTCATTGGCGAAAATATTTAGAGAAATTGATATTTGAAAGATAGAAACTACATGAATAAATAGAAAAAAGTTTAAGCCTAAATACTGGTGTTTTATATTTTGCATTTCATAGCGTTATAACCCAATAACGAACTCCTTGTTTCCTAAACTAAACTAAAACTCTTGTTATAATTTGTCCAACCAGAAAAAAAAAAAATAATATATATATATATTTATATAAGTGAACATTTTTATTAAAGTTGTGCATACAATAAATATAAAATGAATACAATAAAAAGAACATACATACCTCACGCTCCACTAAAACTCAAAAAGAGAAACTTTTTCTCAATAAGTATAAGAATAAAGTCTAAACAGCTCTTCTAGATATGAACAAAGTATACCGTCGTCTAAACAAAAGTTAGGTTTCGGCGGCGCCAAGCGAGTTGTATGTCTCTTTTTAGTTTAGAAACGAAGAGCAAGTTGTGAGTGTAGTTGACAGTTTGCAGGGTGCTGGTTTATGCGGCGGCACCCTCTGGTTAAAGTTAGTTCAGAACACCGGGAAATGATGTTACTAACCGGGCTGACATCTTAAGTAAAAAGAAAATGTTGCAGACAAGTTGTAAACCAACTAGTAAGGATTTTGAATAAAAGGAAATAAAAGATCGTAGGGAGTAAAAGGAAGATATTAATATTTGAGGGACGTTATGAATAAATATAGCGCATTATCAAATACATAATATTATACAGAATACAAGGCAAGAAAATTTATCTACTTTAGTATTTTTAAAAACCTATTAAATATTTGTAATCTGCTAGAAAAAATACCTCCCCCGTTTATTCAATGCGATTTATAGGCAGGCCGAGTTATAACTCATTTTACTTTTAAATCAACTTCATTAAACACTAACTTCAGTGTATTTTCAATTCTGTCACTTCTGAAAACTTCAAGGAAAAAATATTTAAAATGGAGAACCAGTTTAAAGAATCTTAATGCAATATAATATATTCATTTTTGACTAGCAAGGTTGGATATAAAAATAATTGCCGTCAAATAGGCTAATTATATTTAGCGGAAAAAGGAAATTCAAAATTAATTTGAAGCAAATATATAAAGCAAGGCCTAAAAAAATAGAAAATAAAATATAAAAATTAAACAAACTAAAAAAAAAAAGAAAAAAAAAGGGAATTTCAAAGTAAATCAAAATTATATTATGTTTTCTGATATTTAAATTGTTCTTAAATTGATTTTAAAATGATAAAACAAATGTTTAATTTAAAAAAAAAATGTATCACTTTACATTAATATAATTAATATATATTACCAATTTCACCCAAACTTTAAAATTAGTTTAATTGAAAAGTGGCAATGCTGTTTTTTTTAATATTTATAATTTCTTGATATTAAAGTAAAACTTAAGCCACTAATTTTAATGGAATCATTTTCACATAATCAATAGTGTGGAAAAAGTGTCCAATAAATCAGAAATAAAATTAATTACTTTTTTTTTTTGTAATGGGGTAATTGGTCCGAAGGTTCTCATGAGCCTTCTGGATCGAACGGTCTCACTGAACGAATATACGTAAGTCGCCAGCACAGCATTTTTATACTGGGCCGCACGACTAAGATGTCTGAAGTCCTGGCTTGAGGGGGGGGGATAAGAGAAAGTCATTAATAAAATTCAAAAGTGTAACTGTCATATTATGAAGTTGCAACATGCGTAGAATACGTTTTTATGTTTTTCAATCACCTTCCCCCCACTCACAGGAACCCCCAAATTATCCCCTCCCACACTACCTCGCATCCCTCAGACCTCCTCCATCCCCAACCGTGATATGAGAAAAAGTTCGTTCACTTTTTACCAAATACATGCCTCCTAAAAAGTGTATTCTACATTAAAACTTTTCTTTGCAAATTTAACGGCATTATACTAAACCATCATTACCTATATGTCATGACTACTGACTTATTTACATAACCTACATTGATTTCATAAATCATGTTTAATTTGATTATTAGAAATAATGAAAAAATGCAAAACATACCTATAAAAATGATATTTTAATACACCCAAATTATTACTTACTCTTATTTACAAATATTATTAAAAACTTCTAGTGATTTTTTCACGACATTCACTTAAGAATTATTATGTTCAATTAGACAAATTTTGTATTCGATTGGAAATGATTCAACTTTATAATATTCCCCTATGTGTTAATAATTTTTTCGCCCCGTAAGACAAAATTTTGAAGGAGAATTGAATTTTAAAAAATTTGACAGGGTCGTTAATAATAATTATAGCATTAAAAGAATATAAGCTCGAAACAACTGATAAATTTGAAATAATAATTTTGTAATAATTTTGTCTGCACAGTTAAGGTTTAATAATCTAAAAGCACTAACTACAGAACTTTCCATTCCACAATGTTTATAAGAAGCTTACTCCCTTAAAATTAGAGAGGTAACTTAGAAACGACTACTCCTTTAAATTTAGTAGATTATAAATCACAGGTATTTAGTAAATAGAATTAATTTTCAATGCTCAGTGAAATCACAAATTGTTGAGTGTTAGATTTAACAGATAACTTTGAAGCTTTAGGCTTTGTGGCTTTAGACTGTGTCAGATAGATCAAACTGACGCCTAGTACTTAACAATAAAATTTATAATTATGGCACCAAACAATGAATGAACTAGTGCTACTAATCTCTAGTGCAGAAGTTACCTATATTTAGAATAAATAGAATATAAGTTTCAGAAATGAAGTCTAAATTAACATTAAATAACAATTTACTCAACCTCTCTTTCACTCAGGGAAAAGAAAGTTTTTCTATGCTTCGCCAAGTAAATGGATAAGAAGGAAGATTGCTTATTTAATTTCTACTAAAAATAAAGAGGCAAGGCAAAAATCACAAGTGTAATATTAAAAATTTGTAGATACAACGATTTGGTTATCTAGTAATCTATCTCTTATCTAGTGATTTAGATATCTAAAAAATCGTACTGATTAAATAAGACAGAAAATTTTTAATTGAATGAAGCAATCAGCCAAAAGTAATAACTGTAATATTCATAATATATTTAGTTTTTTATTTTATTTCATTTTAAGATTTTTACAACTGCATAATAACCATGCAACAAATAAAAAAGATAAATAATGAAGATGGAAGTATGGGCGTTGGTTAGCGCGCACATCCTGGCTTGAAGTTGTGAACGACAGCTATCCAGCAATAGCAATCGTAATACGCCGTTATGGCTTTAATGTGTACGACTGTATGTCAAGACAGCTGTCGTTATGTATTTAGATGGTCGAACGGCCATCGACAACTTAGTCGTCTTGGCGGGTTTGTGGACAGAGTGGAAGTACAGAGGGCTTGGATTAGGGGATTGGAATGAGAAGATAATTTGGAATGGAATTTTTTTAGGTATTGGGATTTGTCTAAAGTGGAGACGAAGGGAATTTTCAGGTCAGTGTGGATAGTGAGGTTAGAGTCGTAGAAGGGAGTATTGACGATGGTGCGTAGGATTTGGGACTGTAGGGATTGAATGCGATATAGGTTTGGCTTTTTCGCAGTCCCGTATAATTCGAGACCGCATGTCCAAATAGGAGCTAGTAAGGAATTGTATAGTTGTCTTTTGTTGTGCAGTGTAAGTTTTAAGCGTTTGTCTAGTAGATTTTTTAGCATTCTGTATCGATAATTTAGTTCATTTCGTTTGAGTCGAGCATGAAGGTTCGTGTTAATCGTCTATCTAGACGGAGTCCGAGATAGCAAATTGAGTTACCATTGGGACAAAATTATGAAAAATTTCATAAACTAGAACTTACAAAAGAATGAGCTTTTCATGGCAATGGAAATATCTCTTTACTTTGGAAAGTTATAGGAAATTATTTTTATTTATGAAATAGCAAGGTTTTTTTTATGTTTAAATAATGAAAATGGTCCGCGACTTAAACGAATTTGGCACTCTCGACTGAAGTAAAAAAAACAGAGAAATACGAATTTGTATTATTGCTTGCTTTTTACATTTCTAATTCTTTTGAAATGTAATGAAGAATGCGACCCATCTAAATAAAATTAGGAAAAAAACATTCTTGTAAGTTCAAGAGAAATAATGATTCAATTCTTACAAGAAATATTACTACAATAAGTTTACTCTCCGCTAATTCATTACACCCAAACACATTGTATAGATAATATTATAAAACAATCATTCGAATAGAATTTATATTGAAGTTATATTACATTAATGAGAAACGTGAGATAGATAACGAGACAATGTAATGTTAAATATAGGCATAGTGAGGAGCAGCAGTGATAGAGTGATGACGTCATGGAAATAACGTCATGTGTGTGTGTCTTTCACTATATGTTTATATATGTACATACACCCAGAATACCATCATCATATATAGGAGAAGATATAGGCAGTGACACTCGAAACTGTTTACATTGTTGAGTTGTACACTTAATTGATTCAATCCGAGAGTGTGGGAGAACTTACCCTATGCGTACTATGTGTGTTATGTGTATAATGTAGTGTATTAAAGGGGAGTTGCGCACTCAATCAAGTGTTTTTTGAAGTACAATATATAAGAAACAATAAACAATTGACGGCTGGATGTGAAGAATTTAAATTGTGTTTAGTGAAGTTTCATGTCAACTTTCTTCAGCAAGGAGCTCTCTATCTCAAATCAAAACAACAGATCTTTTATGAAAATATTACGCTATAATTTAAATAATTTTCCTGTAATCAGCAACTTGAGAATTATTAATAATACTTTTATTCCGTTTCGATGAGACTTAAAACTTATCTTAAAAACATTTTCTTTTGTGTAGAAATATTTTCAGTTTAGAGCAAGAGAATATTTGAAAAAACGAGAATAGTGAATTATCTTTCTGAATAAGGGTGTGCATCTGCGCTACATTTTGTACGGCGCATTAACATTACTTATGAAAACATGGTTTGGCAAACCAAAATGCTTTAAAAAGAAGACTAACCATACATTATACTATTGAGTGAGGAAAGCTAAAGGCAACATATTCACACATTTTAGGAGCACTAAGATTTCAAAGTTTAAATTAAGAAGGAAATAAAGGACATTTTACATTTTACTATTATACAATTAATCATCCGAAAATAGAAGAATTTTGCTAACATTTTGCTGTCTTCAGTGAGTGCCCTTAAAGTTTCGAAATATAATGTTTTTCCGAGTCAAGACGTTAGTCAATATTCGAAACCCCAACTTTATTATAACAAGTGAAATTTCGGTTTTCGTAAAAATTCAAAGTTTCAGGAAAATTGTCATTTAGAGATTTGAGAAAGTATAAGATTTAAAAAAAATATATATATATATATATTGCACGTATATATCTTAATTATCTTTCAATTAATTATATTAGTGAAGCTGAAGATAATATCTCTTTCTTCTTTATTACTACTTTGGTAAAACCTGTCATTAAGGGATATCGCATTAAATTTATGTGAAAAATTATTTTATAAAATCTTGAAAAAAACTTTACAGTCTCTGAATAAACAAAGTTTCAGAGAAAAAAAAAAAACATTAGAAAATATAAGATAAACATCTCCATGAACATATCACATCTCACATTCTGTAGACATCTAACGTATGACCATCTGGACAATTTCACAAAACAGAGTGGAATTTAAAAAAGTCTGGACATATAATTTATGCCACAATGTTAGAACAAAGAAATATATTTTGGAAGAAAGTGCAGACGCCACACACACACACACACACAAACACATTGGATGTATTCATACGTGATCGTCAAATAATACAAAATATTATAAATAATGCAGTGTTATGAACAAATATATTTCTGCAATATCTATAATAATAGTAATTTCTTAAAATTACAAAGAAAGATAATAAATATAATCTAAAGTGTATGTATATGTATTGTATATTACGTTAAAAAAAAAGCTATATAGTTATTTGGTAATGTTATGTTTAAATAAAGTTAAAGAGACGACATATGCATGACAATTATTTTTAAACAATGGAAATATTGTAGGCTGTGTTGTTTGTAAACTTAATAATTAAGATGTGAGAAGTGATTCTTTTCTAATGATAGAGATATCACACATTCTAAAATACAATGAGAAGACTAAAGTTCTACTCAATAAATATATTTATGTTATTATTGAATTTTGTATGGTATAGTTTTAAATAACATTATTCATGAGTTAATTAGTATTTTCTCTCATAAAATATCAATATATATACACATATGTGTGTGTGTGAATGATATTTTGTTCAGCAATGATCATTATTACACTCTCTTTTCCCTGCCAAAGAATTATTATCTGTGATTTCATACTTTCCCTCATGTTATTACTGCGAAAGAATGTTTATTTCCAGCTGATCAGTGTTAATAGCCTCAGTAATTATTACATGAGACAATATGATTTGTACATTATAAGAATATCTTAAGTAATCATAAATAAAAACGGAATATCGTGAGTAATAAAACTCGCGATCTATGCAAATATAGAAAACATTTAATAATCTAAAGTGATTTTATTTAAACATTTCTTCGAGCAAACTAACATTAAGATATATGGTTGCTTATTAGGAAAAGAAGAAAGATGATTTATTTTCGATTTAATTAATTCCTCCATTCCAAATTTGATATTTCGGCTTAAATAAACTGTTTATTGCACATATTATATTTGTATCAGATTTCATACTAATCCAGTAAATACTGAAAAGTTTTGCTTTTATAATGAACTGAAATCATTCCCCACACCAAATACACTGCAATTCTCCCTCAAGTTTGTAGAAGGGGCAAACTACAGGGCGGATCTGGGAACTGGTAGATGTTCCAAAGAGAGGGTTAGTTCAGCCGCTGTATATAAGAGGTCATAATGCTAAAGAAGGGATCAATATTTGAATCACCGTCAAACCGACAACATACAACTTGCTTTCACTCTGCCAGTTAGTCTGTCACTCTCTTCTCACGCTACCATACATTTTCTCGTGCAATACTATTACAGTGTAAAATCATTGCAGTGTTTGGCACTTAATATATGCAGTGTTCAGTACGTCCAAAGTTACTTAACCGAAGTATTTCTTTTCCGATCAACCCATCCTAAACATTCTTCGACCCTTTATTACTCTTATATATACGAGCAGACATAAATACTTGTCAATTGAAGGAGTCAATATCAATTCTAGAGAAATCATGAAGATGCTAAATGCTTTGTCTTCTCAATAAATGTATATATTATAGAGTAATTAATATATAACATTACAAGGGAGAACACTTAATCAAAATCAAGTGGGGCTGCTCAATTAAATTGAGGTGCTCCAACAACACACAGTGTACTCATCAATCCACAGACATAGCAAAAAGCGATGATACCTAGCCATAAAAAGTTAAAATATAAGGATGTCCTAATGTCCAATGTCAAATAAAAAAATTTTATGTATAGATGACATAAAGTGCATCTAAGTCTAAATATATACATCAAGTTTATATATAAATATGCTGGGAAATAATTCCCAGGGAGTCAACTAAAATATTCTCCACTAAAGGAGCTATGTCTTTTAGGCTAATATTTACCTTGTCGAAAAAGTCCAAGGTTAAGTTGTCTTAGCCACAAAACACAAGCCATGCACCTTGTACTCCCTGACCCCGAACTGATCCTTAAACTTCACCTTATAAAAAGGAATACATTTTTCGTAAGTACCCCTTTTCTTCTCATCTGTTTTCTCGTCCTGTTTCGGATCTTTACACTCTCAAAACGGATGGTCGGATCCAAAATATACGCTACATTGCTGGCATTGTTAAATGCTATAATATCAGCGTATCTTGTAGATCCATGTATATCTACAGCATATATCTCTTCGAGAGTCACATAACCTTTTTTTTCCATAATTCCACGAAGGTGGGCTTTACCCTAGTTACGTCTAGTTACAAGAAGCATGTTGTCAGGACAATTACCAAGCATATGCGCTGGTGTTTCAGGCTCTTTGCCGCATCAGCAACAGAGGGTCCAACAGCTCCTACCGACTGTACGCCAACCCCAGGAACAGCACGAAGTGGGGCATACTTTATGTTCAACTTAACAGCATTACTCCATTATGGACAATATAAGATTTTCTTGTCATACACAAACTGATTTAATTCGGGTTGTCCTTGCCATTTACAGTTTGTCCATTCTTCAAAAGATTTTTCTCTCTGTTGCTGTCTAAGCTTTCTGATGTTAGGAAAATATTTTCCAGTGTCAGAACATATGGCCAACCTGGTCGCAGATATTTTCGCTTCAACCTTGTAATCAAATATTGGTTGAAAATGGGCACTCCGAACTTTTGCGAGTTTCTGGGCAAGTGAACAGTGCTGCAGAGTAGCCTCCCACTCGCATCTAAGCAAGCCTAAGCCGCGAGAAGCATAAAACATTGCCGAAGCAAAACTTGCCGGTAGGCCAAGCATAGCCTCAACACTTCTTCTGATCAGCACATCCTTTCCTTCAAGTAACGCTGGTTTAAGTTTTGTTAGAGGGGCAGTTTGGAGAGGATACACCATCGTCGGGAATATGTATTGATTTTTAATATTCAATTTCTGGTCTAGTTTCAATAAATTAGATGTGGTCAGTTTATTCATATTTTCATTGAGTTTTTTAACCGCATCTTGATCAAAAACCAGTTCACCAGAATACGAGCAGCCAAGGATTAGAAATTAATGTAATATAAATAAAACCCCGTGCATAGTTAAGCCAAAATATCCCCTAAATTACAAATCTGATGAAAAACACTCAAAGTAATTTTTCTTTATGCAATTAAAATTGACAAAGTTTCTTCAAATTTGGAATTTGCACACGAGATTGCTCTAACAAAAATACAGTGATTATGTGGTTGCGTGTTGGTCTGTGCACTCAGGCAGATAGAATATGATTATAATGAAGTGTAGAATACTGTACAATATTTTTTAAAATTTTTTTACTTTTTTGTTTAGGGAAGCTGAAACACATAGCTGACAGAAAAGCTGATGACAGTATGACGTTTTGTTAAAATATATCCTCTGGGAGAATAGTTTCTTAATCACATGATGTATTGCACACTAACAACAGTTCACTGGCACATCTCTTACCTAACGTTCTGTCTTAGATGACAATCTAAACTAGATGTCATCTTTCAGTTTTACCCCCTAACATCTTCTCTAGTTGTCCTAATTGGCAAGATACGTTCATTCTATATAACAACAAGACGACACAATATTAGTCATATTTCATCAAATCATAATCCTTACTCATTCCATTTTTCCACTTCTTTACCCTCTTCTATTTCTGAAATACTTTTCAAACATCCTACTCGGACTTAAGGGGAAATTGGAAGGCGAGGGATGTCAGGATATTCATTGTCCCCTACCCAATTTCTTTTAATAAAGCAATTCGGTAAACGGCTTATCTTCATCTGTTCTTTTTCCCTTATTTCTTATTTTAGTCTCAACTTTTAACAAGGTTTCGACCTTCGTTCTCAGTGTAAAAGAAATACTTAATTCATTTTTTCTTTTCTTTTCGCTTTTTTAGAAGATTGCAAAACTTTACATTTTGAACTTGAGTTAGAAAAGCCATTTTCATAATAATATTTATACAACTATCTGTATTTGTTAAACATACCTCTTATAACAATAAAACTGAAAATTTTATTGTTCATATATACAATGCTATTCTTTCGTCTAAGTCGAAATAACCCTAGGCATAGGCTTAAACATTTGGAGAATGTCAATAGAGACAATGGATACTACAATTATATATATAACGCGAAATATAATGAGTTAAATACAAATTAATGTTGTCGTCGTTTCGAAAAGTTGTTGAACAATTTCTAACAACTAATTTTGCCTTAATGAAAAGATTTGTAGGAATAGTAGAGAAACTAGCGATAGAAAAGTTTAGTTTCGGCATCTTCCTTCCGCTGCATGAGCATGTGTGCTAATCTGGACTGCACCAAAGAAAAAGAGATTATTCAAATATCAGATGAAGGCGATAAGAACTATCCATAGGAAGATTCACTTACTGTTGCTGACAACTCAATCAACATAGTGTGTAACAACATAATAAAAGCAGCGAAGGAACGCCAGGGACCAATATTAAAGATGCACTGGGCAACAAGAACAATGTTCATGGAGTCATCGCGATATATGGACCTAAATATTAAAGTACAATAGTTCAAACCGTTTTAAATTAGATTGTATAATAAAAGTTTTTAACAATAATAAACGGCAAATGGATATGACAGTAAATTAAACAAAATCAAATAATAACAAAAATCAGGGGCGTGTGTTGGTGTAGTGGTTATGAGCATGGACCTGTAAGTGGGAGTACGCCAGTTCAAGTCCCGCGTATAACTGCTAAATTTTATATTTGTATGAAAAATGTTAACAGTAAAGTAGGTGCTTCCGCCCCCGTCCACGACACCTAATTTGGTAGTTGGACGTTAAGCCCGCCTGAAAAAATAGGCATTACTTTACTAATAACAAAAATCTGTTGTGAAACACTCACACGACCATCTCTTACAGGAATTTACACTGTTATAAATGACACATTTTCTAACTAGGAATGTTTACTAAATTTAACTGGCTACAATATTATAGTACAGCTGGGACAATCGATACTAAAAACTTGAAAACGTGCAGCTTCCCTTAACTTCCCTAAAATTTACTAATTAGGAAAGATGTTTCAAACCGAAGTGATAGTTGAGTACGTGTGTAGTTAATGCAGCAAATTTAAAGAAATTCGTCGGTATCATTATGGAGAAAATCGCGGGAATTGAAAACCGTTCACCGTTGAAGTTGCACTTCCGGTCAACCGACTTTCTTCCAACTTTTGAATAGCATCCCTTCCTCCATTGTGACTAATTAATGTTCTTCTTCATTTATCTTGATTTCTAGAATTTTTACTGGATATATTTATCAAACCAATATGGAAAGAAGAAGATTGATTGAAAGAAACTGTTTCGTAAAATTAATGTTGAAAAAATCGCAAATTTTAACTGGAATTCACTCAATTCGCCAAATTAAGCAATGTGCAAAAGATAGGACTAGCTGAATAAAATTATTTTTTACAATAAAAAGCTGCCAACAAAGTGGTTCAGCACCCATACGCATATATTCTTTCTTTAAATCAATCATTTAGTGGACAACAATAAGAATATTCATAGTAGGAAGGGTGTAATATAATTATATATTTGAACTTCCAAATAATCTGTGTAAATTTGTATATATATTTGGTAAATAAATGTTGTATCTATCTAGTTCATCTAGAATATTCATAAAAAGGGGTAGGAAGGAAGATATCGCGGAATTTTGATGTTGCGTTGAAAAAAGGTAGGAAATAATTCCAAATTTATTGTTATTTTGGAATGTGGCTTCTACCAAACTTAGACATTATGGCTTTTTAATAATTGAGGATCTTCTTTAGTCAAAGCGTCATTCCACACACAAAAAGCCATTACTTTTTGTTAACTTCAGTTCCAGCGCTCACGAACTTGAGCCCTAAGACTCATGGATATCGTTAGAAGAATAGAACTTGTGTGTAATAACTCTCAAATTACGTGTTCAGGGAAGGGAATAGCTACTAGGGTAGCGTACAGGACTCTCACGAGAAGGACCCGAGATCGAGTCCAGTTGTGCTACCCTTAGATTTTTCCTTCCTAGGAGCCTCTACAGCTCACTGTCCGGTGATGGAGAGTGTTTCTGTAACGAGAGAACACTATCCGGAGGCCGGCACTGAGAAGGCTCCGGGCGCCAATGACCATAGATGTTGACGCGCCTTAAATTAAAAAAAAAAAATTACGTGTTCGGAGACATAGGTATGTACGATGTTTTGTACTGTTTTCTTAAAAATACTGGTTTTATTTCTAAGCAGACTTCTGATTACACTTCTACCAAAACTGAATTATTCGAAACAAGTTCTGCGCGCCAGGTTATTCTGCACTACAACGCTACATGTAAAGCTACCAGATATATTAATTCACATATAGATAAATATTATTGCATGTCCCTTGTTTCTTTTCTTTTCAGCAACAATAGTGAATTACAATAATTGCAAACTCTGATTTAATGCAATATTTTTACATATTGAACTATGTAAGAAAGAAAGAATACCAAACAACATTTACAACAAAAGAAAACAAGTTTGGTAACACTATTTATCTGTTTTTAATAAAACGTGGATTGTTTTTTTTTTTTTTTTTTTTTTACAATTCCATTCCCCACTCCCACCAGAAAGAGAGAGTAGCTTTTCCGAGCAACCAAGGGACTTGGTAATTTCAACTTAGACTATTAATTGCAAAGGCAAATTTTGAATTTGTTAATTAATTAATCAGGCCTCTTTGCACAGCGCTTCCATCATAATATATGTTTAATTTCTTCTGCCCACTTTGGTATTTTTGCTTAATTCTGAGTGAGTACCGAAGATGGATGTACTTATTATTGTTGCAGTGAAATATACAACATACTGAAAATACAATATACATATACATACTGAAAAACCTTCTGTATCACCTTTGGCTCAGTAAACAAAAAGCTAACGTCACGAGAATCTAATAATCTCGAATGTTTAGTGAAGGGTTCTAACCATTCCACACTTTAAAGGAAGGAGAAATAAAAAAAAGGTAATCACAGATTCATGAGTTCACCTTGCAAGTGTTCAAGAGCTGGATCCTTGGTTTCATAAGTTCATGACCCCGATGGTTGTTGGATTCCCAGATTAAATTTGGATAAAAAAAATAGCTTTAACTGAACAAACAATTGTAGGAAACGTTGAAATGTGTTAGCTACATTAGAACTAAAACGCATTCAGCTTATGTTCATCTATGTTACAAGATTCCAAAGTTAAATTTGGCTTAGTAAAATTTGTAAAATAATATTAAGAAAAATTAGTTTCTGGTAGCTCAATAAAACTAGGCAACAGGAAAACTAAAAGGGTAATAAGAGGAAGTACATATCGTGACCATGTAGAAATGTGAAGAAGGAAGATGTGAAATGAAAATGAAAGTAAAAAGATGCAAACAGACCAAGCGTTGTATATGCACGACATAACACCACGATCCTTCTTTATTGTGTGCACTACTTTACAAAAGGTTCGAAACGTGCTAGTCGTGTTTTCATTACACTCATTCCTTGATTGGAAAATATGACACGAAATATGTCATATAATGTTGAACATATAAAGTAAAACTTCGTACATTACACTGTCGTCATGATGAATAATATAACGTGTACAAGGTTTTAAAAACATATCTATGGACTTCTGTATTTACATTTCAATGTATTTCCATATGTTCTTCATAATATGTGAATAAAATTCATATATACTTTTACATGTATCTGTCATCACATTATTTATATTCTACGGAAATTGCCACTTACTTCAACATTGTATTTATAAATATTAACTAAATATATCATCGGTATATCGTAACATGCTATATAGTAATTTTTTCATCAGCAGAAAGTCATTTATCAAACAATATTCCAAGTTATCTAAAAATCATTTATCTTGGTAAAATCTGCCTCTTTTAATCATATGGCATAGTATCATTGGTGAGCGTACGTAGGAAATCAATGATGGCGGAAGGGCGATTCTATTCATCCTTCTAATAAAAGAAACATCAGTTTGTAATTCCAACGTTCAATTTCCCACCTGAGAAATCAAATTTGCTAAACTTAATTTTTTTTCTTTCTTTTGTTGTCTTTCGATGTTGGCTGCCTATTTTGCTAGAATGAAATCTACTATAAATATGCGCGGAGAGATTAAGTTTTGGAAAAAATAACTATATCCATCCTTCTTTCATTTAATTAGATGTATATAAAGTTGTGTATTGGAATATATGTCAGGGGAATGGAATTAATTTTTATTGTCTGAATTGAGTTTAAAACAATAATTCGTAGGTTTTTAGCTTAGTTTTAGCAATAAAGCTCCACTCAGGAATATCGAGTCTCGAGTATCGAGTATCTAACCTGGAAGGTTAGTTTAGTGTCTTTAGATAGAAGGCGTGAAATTTATGGTACCGTGAGCATAACATTCTTTGCCCATTAATGTGTCTCTGATCGTGAAGTGCTTTCACGTTGTAAAGTGTAGCGTAGCTTTAAGGGTTGGTATGAGCGCAAGTTCGGAAGTTGCCCTTAGTTTGAGGAAATATAATGAAAAAAAAATGGTGTGAAACACTCGTAACGAATTTCTCTTAATGCAATTATGATATAAAATGAAAAATGTTATTTAATTTTCAAATTTTACTCATATGATGTAATATAAATAATGATGAATGTGATGGAGGGAAGACAAGAACCTACCCTAGCAGTTAATAGAAGAGTTTACATTATAGTCCAGAAGAGAGGGACAATAACATTAAACGAACCCTTGATAATATTTGAAATTTAACGCCACAAAATCCGTATAACTTTTTCAAATGAATTTTTTCAGAAAAATATAATAAATATTACGTTTAATCTGTGCATCGTTAGCATTCCAAAATTAGCATTTAAAGGAAATCGTTACACTCATTTACGACAAAATTCCAAAAATACTTGAAAAGACAATTCTATAAAAAAAACACAATTCCGGGTTAACTGATGTTCTTTAAATTTGACATTCTGGCAATGCCTGTAATGTATAATCATATTTTATAGGGTGTAGAAAACATAAATTGTACTGAAATTGTGCTACAGAACGAAGTTTATCGCTACTATTCCCTTAGAACTTTCTAAAGCATCAATTTTCACGGGAAAATTTTTCAAATAAAAGTGATAGGTATATATGTAAAGTTAATATAACTTTACAACGACTGCAGCGTTGGAAGTCCTCCTTAACTTACCACCGTTGCAACTTCTCATTCAAGGCGATGCCAGAATGGGAATTCATAGGCTCCTGCAGGGGCCGCCATCTATCACCTTTAGGTATGATTCCATTAACCAGAGGTTGATAGATAAAGTTACGGCTGACCA
Source organism: Triatoma infestans (assembly GCA_011037195.1). Classification (NCBI taxonomy): domain Eukaryota; kingdom Metazoa; phylum Arthropoda; class Insecta; order Hemiptera; family Reduviidae; genus Triatoma; species Triatoma infestans. Next base: position 136,010 of record JAAEAF010000135.1, on the reverse strand, counting down.
GGTACTTGGCATGCCTACCGATAGGATGGTTCCCAAGCTTTATTGTGAAAGGAACTTCCACATTGTAATACCGATCAGGGTTGAATGAGACAGGGATCCCCCTCTGCTCGGTAACTCGGTCTGATATACAGACGGCTCTCAAACTCCAACTGGGGTCGGAGTGGGGTTCTATGAAGCAGGCCTAAAGTTAAGATTAAGGCCAGCCTAGGCAAGTACGCTACGGTCTTACAGGCCGAAGTTGTGGCGTTACAACTCTGCGCTAAGGAGATTATAAGGCAAGGGTTATTGGATAGAAGAGTGGCCATATACTCCGATAGTCAGGCAGCCCTGAAGGCACTTTCCTCACATCAAATAGTCTCAAGACTGGTGTGGGACTGACTATCTGCCCTAAGCGAGGTGGGTGTTCTGATACTCGCCTAGGTGCCGGGCCATGCGGGGTTCCTTGATAACGAAAGGGCGGACGCCCTGGTGCGGGAGGGCTCGAAGGATACCTTTATAGGCCCGAGCCCTTCTGCGGGCTGCCCAGGAGCCTTATTCACGCTTATATTCAAGGAATGGATAGAAGACCAGCGTCTGCGATGGTGGGAAAGTACGCCAGGGCAGAGGCAGGCGAAACTCTTCATTAAGAGACATTTGCCTAAATTTACCAAGGACCTACTGAGCCATAGCCGAAGGATATAAGGCTAATAGTGGGTCTACTAACAGGGCACTGTAGGCTGAATAGGCACATGCACCATTTATTACTTGCAGACAACGCATTATGTCGTTTCTGCAGGACCGAGGAGGAAACCCCGGTGCACATCCTTTGTGAGTGTACCGGACTGGCAAGAACAAGATTTCTTCAACTGGGGCTAGTAATCTCGAAGCCACGAGCTTATGACGGAGCCACCTTCAGCTTTGCTAGGCCTGATTAAGAGGGCGAAGCTGCAGGATGTGCTATAAACCCAGGGGATCCACAATAGACCTCTTAATGTAGGTCGTAGTGGAATGAGGCGTGGCCCTCCCCAAACTAATTTAATCTCTAGAACTAAAAATTCAAGGAAAATATTTGGAGCCGTTATTGAGAAAATTGCGAAAAAATGAAACAAATAAAAACACTCAGTGAAGTCGAACATACACTTGATGGATTTGACTCAAAACATTCATGTCAGATTCGATGATAGAAGGTTTGAGCTAAATGGAATACCAAGTTTGAGCTTTCTAAGATTTTTCCTTATATATTTATACCTATATGTAAATCGATTTAAAATATTTCCTGTATTATGATGATAAGATTGTGTCCAAAAGTGTTTTACTACAATTATTTTTACGCTAAAAACAACTAAAAGCGGTATAAAAAATCACGAATCTGCACAAATCACAGATCAAATTTCACAGAAGAATCTTAAAATTCACTTATTTAGAGAAATTGTTTGAAGACATCCAATATGACTGAAAAAAATTAATTTTTAATCCTTAAAAAAGCGTAACATTATTTGAAACAAGCAAAATATTAGTTGGCTGTCATTAATTCGACGTTAAGGACACGTTTGGTGTCCTTCCTAAGGAACTATTAAGGACGAATAGAGAGTTGAATGTTTCAACCTGTTCTTTCTTAACATACCTGAGGAAGGACAACAAATGTGTCCGTAACGTCGACTTCTTACCGTCGAAGCAAGAAAAAAAAACAACATTAATTTGCAGCATAACGAAAACCTGATTAATTACATCTTATCTTTGTTAGTGACAATAGTCTGATGAATGCAGTTAATGGTGCACTAATGATGCACCTTTTGACAACTCTATCTTAAAACATAAATAATACATGAAGTATAGTGGAAAGAGTGAGAGGGAGTGTGTGAAAATGTGAGAAAGAGATAGATGTGTCTGTTGTTGACACCGACTAATTAATTTTTACACTTTACATCCCTTCCTGTTATTTTGAAGAAGTTCATACTAACTAAAAATACTAGTCAAAAGTTTCTTTATAATCCATCAACCAACTCTTGACAAGTTAACATTAAATCATGACTAAACAAAATGCAACCGGTCAATTCTTTAAGGAAACGTTAATGATGTTTTGTTAATAGATTATTTTTTTATTAAATATGATCGATTTTGTAACTGTCGATTTTTATTTTTAAGCTGTTAATTAAGTTCTGTATTTACTTCTATAGCTGACAAAACAATACTTTGACACATCATGATATCTAATAATTACCATCACCAAATAGAGAGGTATAAGTAAGGAATTATCGTAGCAAACTCCTCTGTTTGGACTCATAATCCCAAGAAAAATAGGAAGAGTAAGGTGCAAGAATATACAAGGTTTAAAATTCCGGAGATTAAAATCTCATTTGGCAACAATATTTTAGATAGGGCTGTTGCTGTAACCATAAACTATTACAGTTTAAAACCGATGTTTAAGAGTTTTCATTTGCTTAGACAATCAGACAGCCCTTAAAATATATTTTCAGTTCAAGGCTAGCGTTAGCATCGCGACTAATTTGTAAAGTCAAAAGCAAATTCTCTCTCTCTGTAATGGTAGGTTTGTAGGTTTGTTGATGTTGACTTTCAGTTGCGTAAGTGGTTCAAATAAAGCTATGCATTACTTAACTAGTGCACTAGAAAACTTGGCTAGTAATTCACAAAAATATATTTAATAAGACTCCAACTTCTTACTTGGGCTTGGGCTTGAGAGTATATATACACAGATTTAGAATCAGAGTGGCTCATTTGGAATAGTAGCTAGCTTCTACATTGGCCTGCTTGTCTTGGAGATAAGCGGTGAGCATGCTGACTGGAGTACATAGTGCAACAGTGACTTTAACATGAGGAGGTGTGGTGTCGGGTCAATGTCGTAGTGTCGGCGGTCGAGGATATGTCAATGACGCATTCATGATGTGATGGATGCCAGAAATTATATCTATTCTATTTGAAGAAAATTATGATGTGAGAGAAAAATGCAAGCTCGTTGGCAAAAAAAGGTAACACTCAGGTGTCAGGAAGATACCGTTACAGCAGAGTTTAGAGAACTTAGTTAGCTTTGTCTTTTAGAGTTCATAGAACTTGATTACCTTTGTAATCACTCAACCAGGAACAACCAGAGAATTTGGTCAGCTTTGTCTTTTAGAGTTCATAGAACTTGATTACCTTTGTCTTTTGCCCTTCTCAAAGAACAGAATTCGAACTACGAAGAGAAAGCATTCTTTCAAGAGAGACAGTTTAAATTCTGCACTCAACCAGGAACAATCTTGAATTAGAGATTCAACCAGAACACTTGTCCCAGAAGTCGCTCTCTTAGCATCAGTGCCAGTTATAAGAGTTTAACATTTAATCTAGATAAATAATTGATTTTATAAGCATATTATAGTGATATCGAAAAGTATTTAAATTTCTTTAAAGATATATATTTTATTTAATCTACCAGTGTTGATTCTTATTTCTTTCTTATTACTTCTCATCTCTTTAAACATACACACAAGCCCTTTACTAAACCGCTGCCACAAGCTACTACACAAACAACACACCATCTCCAACATTACAATGACATAAGGAGGCTTAGCAATGATTTTTCCATTGACTGAATATGTGGAAAAAATATTTTCACCACACTTTCTATCGATCGATATCTCTCTCTCTGAGCACCCACTAATTATAAAAGTATAACGAGTAGATAGATCGCCTTGAAGATTACTATCGAAACTGAGCCTAATTGAGGCATTACTAAATGCGTCATGAAATATAGCAGATCACCTTGTTGATAGATAGAAATTGAGATTGTCATAGCATTTAATAATAGACAAATTTATTAATAGATAATCGCATAATTTTACTGTAAACTATGTGGGGCTATTACATATGACAGCGACACTACAGCATCCTCAAGAATAAAAAAATAATAATAATAATTCATATAACCTTATACAAATGTAATAAACCTTGTTTATATTTACAGATTTTATTTCGATATTGATTGCACAGTAATTACCATTTATTGTTAACAAGTATTATACAAATAAATTAAGATACGAATAAACTATCGATGCGAGTTTTGTGTTCTGATAGTGATTTTGTTTTAAATAATAATTTGTTATCTCTTGAAATTATTGATCCCATTTACTACCGGTTTTCTAAACTTATTACTTAGGAAGTACAATTATTGGTGTTCAATGCCTTATCCATCATATCTTCACTTCTAAGTGGTTTATTCACCTGACTGGAATCCTTACCAGAATCCAGGTTTTTTGTTTAATTTAATTTTACCCTCTTCATGTAAATTTGGATTGCAGATTTTATATCTTTTTCATTTTTACTGGCCATCAAATTAGTTCTGTTTTGAAACTAGCCAAAGGCAATGTAGGATTAATATTGCGGTCACACCGTGATTTTTCTTGAGAAGAAACATAGATTTTTGGTTCATGCCTTTGTTTACCAGCATCACATGTTCAATTGTCAAGCGTACTCGTAACGCTCTCAAAGGTTGGGTAATATTTATCCACTATGGTAAAATGAAATGAACTGAATCTTACTTAAATCTTCCAATACATAAGCCCAATGTTTTTAATTAAAAAAAATAAATAATTAAACAATACTGTATAACTAACCAATTCATTGGAATCTATTATTAAAAAAAAACTTTTTGTAACTGAATTAACATTTTAATTGAAATTTGACAAACGATATGTGCCTAATAGAGACATGTGTGTGTAGCGAAACGAACAAAAAAGATTTTAATTAGTTTCCTCCTACAAACAATAATCTACTTCTTTTTCTGTATATGAATGTTTAAGAAAAAAATATACATTAATTAATTAGTATATTTCTTTAAAGTGAAAGAAATTACACATTATGAAAAAAGGAAATCAATTATTAAACTAATTACAATTAATTTCTCTGTTTAGAATAGCAGTTTGCTCTGATAGAAGGCAATTAAAACACTAAATTAAAGTAATTTAGTTTCAGCATCAGTTTGAAAAGAATGTTTGCCATGTGTTTGAGAATGAATAAAGAAAAAAAAACTAATTTAGGATTAACACATGACTTCCCCCCATTGAGTATAATACCAGGAAATTTAAAATAATCACATCATTTCTGTAAAATTATGTACTAATTAATCATAACCACCCAATCTCATTCTTGGTTTGTAAAGAGGTTTTGTATTATAAAATTATTTATATAATTCTAAGGAATTAACATTAATATATAAAAAAAAATATTAGATAATTAAAAGAGTTCATATTAAATTATTTCTTTAACAAGACTGAATGAGAAGTAAAGAACAAAAGGGCTTGGGCTTAGCTAAGGAGGGTTTATTGCTGGAACATAGGATCTGTAGAGCTGGAAAGCATCAGCGATATCTCCCGTGATAGCCATCTTCATTTTGTGGTCATCGATCGGTTTCAGGCGTTCGTCCAACATCAGGATGTCTTGTCCTGATAAAACAGTGCGATACCATAGACTTGCACAGAGCAAAATCAGTTTACACATTCAAATATCAGAGAGCAGTGTTATCGCACTGTTTTATCAAGGCAACTTGATGATGGTAGGAGAACGCTCGGTACCGGTAAACAACCACAGAATGATGCAGAGTATCACGGAAAATATCACTGATATTAATGAAGATATTTGATATATTCTGTGCGTGTTCTCAAAGGAGAGCTGTTAAATTAAATATTATTTGTTCTGATTTATTAAATAAAATTGACAAACAAATTTATTAATAAAAATTCTGAATTGTTTCTTTTTTTTGTAATTTTTTTTATTCCTTTCGGAAACGGAGCCAGAAAAGCCTTAGATCGTTAATATGGAACAACATTATAATTGATTTATGCATGGATAGATAATAGACTCAGTTAATTTGAAACATTGACAATATTAATAAATTGAATTGAATTGCTTCAAAGTTTTGAAAATAACAATTTCATTAACATGAAACTAAAGCCATTCTGTAACAGCCAGTGAAGAGTCAAGGCTAGATTAGATTAGATTAGATTAACAAAGAGGCGGCATGAGCCTCATTCCACGTCTTCCAGCTTTATCAAAGATTATATACCAGTATTCTCTTTTCAACGTTTTCCTTGGATTTAATAATTTTAGTTTTGACTTGTATTTTAAAATCATTAATTTTTAAAAAAATTTGTCGAAACATTCTATTTTAATTTTTATTTATTTAATTTATTTATTTAAAACTTGCGAGTGCACATACAAGTTTGATTTAGCAAAAGTGGTTTTGTTTTGTAATTCATTAAGAAATTCACAACTATACAGACAGTTTAATAAGTGAATATGATGTTAGTCACATAAAAGGGCGTGAAAGTCTTGTTAGGAGATGCCTCCCAGTGGGGAGGTACTCCCTAATTATTACTAAAAAATGTTAACATGAAGTTAGGTGGTCGCGGGGCCAGTGGCGTTTCAATCTCCTGGAAGGATTGCGTGGGATAGAAAGAGAAGTGAGTTTTTGGACTAAAGGGTTAGAATGGTTGATGTGAGGTCATGGAATTTTTTGTAACGTGCTTTTATTAACTGATGGACAAAAGGGATTTTGAGGTCAGTGTGAAGGGTTAGGTTGGAAACATAGAAAGGGGCATTGGTAATTCTTCTGAGGGTTTTAGATTGAAAAGCATGAATGCGATAGGAGTTGGAATGCTTGGTCGAACATCCGTATGTCCAGAGGGGCTTTATAATAGTGTTGTAGATAAGTATTTCGTTTTCAAGGGAAAGTTTAGAGCGCCGGTCAAATAGTCTCGAGAGAAGTTTGTAACGTCTGTTTAGTTCAAGTCTTTTTAATCGTATATGCGGATTCCAAGTGAGCCTTTGTCTAGATAAGGTCCTAAATATCGGATTCTGTCAATTGTCGGTATTGTGGTTCCATGAAGGAGGATGGGCGGGAGAGTAGCGCGACGGAGGGTGAAGGATATATATTTGCTTTTAGAGGATTGACCTTTATTCTCCACCTGATAAGCCAGTCTTGCAGAGAGATTATATGGGATTGTAGTGCACGGGATGCGAAAACAGGATCGGGATTTGGAGCAAAAACACATGTGTTATCGGCGTAGGAATGGAGGATTGTTTCTGGGTGGGAAGGGACATCTGCAGTATAGAAAATATATAGGAGAGGAGCAAGGACACTGCCCTGGGGAACACCAGCATGGATTGGAAAGATACAAGATCTGGAGGAGCCAGAACGAACGCAGAAGGAACGATGAGACAAGTATGATTTTAGGATTATATAGTAGGTAGAGGGAAGTATTCCCTTGAGCTTCCACAACAAACCTGCATGCCAAACCCGGTCAAATGCCTGAGCAATGCCCAGGAAGACACCAGGGCAACGCTGCTTCTGCTCAAGGGCGGATGAGATGGCGTCAGTAAGGCGGTGGCACTAGATTGTTGAATGGGAGCTACGGAAACCAAACTGATGATTTGCAAGGAAATCTTCTAACAGAGGATAAATTCGTTTGAAGAGGAGCCGTTCATGTATCTTAGCCATGACAGGTAGTGAACTGATTGACCGGTTGGATGACGGAAAATGAGTGGACATTTTATGTTTAGGTATAAGGATAATGGTGGCAAATTTCCATAAGGAAGGGAAATGGATAGTTCTAAGGACTGCATTGTAGAGTTAGGTTAGTATTATCATCTTAAAGATCAGTATACTAATACTCATAGTAATTCAAATAGTAACTCGGATAGTAATTAGAATCTTCTTACAAACAGAAATGAAAGTGACTATTGGTAAGCCGGAGTTTGCCTTTCGGTACCCAACAACCAAATAGTTGCAGATATCTAAACTATTCCAATCCAATCATCACTGGAGATAGTTTAAGTATTGGGGGATTTGTTGTTGTTCGCTTCCTTAGTTTGGAATGCCAAAATACAAATGTATGTACCAAAGATATAATGCAAAATTAGTTGAAAATTAAAAGATTTCAAAGAAATACATACACAAACAAATATTGGTACAAAAAGATTGCCTATTGGTTGTACTAGCAAATGATCCCCTTGTGAATGGAATTGTAATAAAAAGAACAAGAATATAAAACTTTCGAACGACCATATCATAATCTAAATCGTGAAATAATTGTTGTTAAGAATTGTTCAAAAAAATAAGTTTTAACAATAAATAATCAATTAATCATTTAATTAAGTTTGAAAAAAAAATACGGAAATACGTACGCTTTATAGGTAAAATATCACTACGATAATGTTTTTATATCTACATATGTATAATCAAATATATTTTATATCCTACATACATATATCAAGAGAGAGAGAAAAAAAAGGAAATTGTATGAGGGAAATGTCAACTTCTAGAACGGGTCGTGCACATGATGCGACAAATATTGAATTCTTCTCACGCTATCGGTGCGACATCTCCTTTCTCTATAACCCATTCCAAATATATTCCCCGCTCATATTACATTACAGCTACAAGGATAAAATTCAGTAATACCTGTAGTCAGATATAACCATAACAAAGATGAAAGTTAAACATCGTAAACAATTTATTTTTTTTAATTTAGTATTGATTTAACTGCATAACATATATATATATAAAAAAAAAATCTGGTGTGAAACACTCACACAACTTTCTCTTACTCCAGTTCTCAAAATTATAATTGACAAATTTCATAGTTTGTGCATCAAATTTAATGAAATTCGTCGAAAACTGTTCAGTAAAAGCGCACTTCCGGTTTACTAATTTCCTTGAAACTCGGAATTTTGGCCATCTACTTATTTCTAATTAATTTTCTTTAGATGATAGAATTGTTTAATCAACTATGATAGCTCTTTAGATGAAAACATAACTCCACCCCTCCCCTAAAAGTGACCTTAAATGAATTTTTCCAGAGAAATGTTTCGAATAGAAGTTGTAGCTCTTTGTATGTGTAGATATACGAAGTTTAAAGAAAATCGTCGGAACCATTTTTGAGAAAAACGCAAAAAGTAAAAAAAAAAACAACTAGTTAAGTGGTACTCCCGGTTGAGGAATTTTGACAGATAACGTATAGTCACAGATCTCATGGTGATACATATAAACGGAATATCAAGTTTCAACTTTCTACAGATTTTTGTTTTTGAGCTATGCTGTTCACACACACACACACACACACCCACACCACAGACCATTTGCTAAAAACCACTTTTTTGACTCAGGGACCTCAAAACGGGTCTTTCGGTGAAAACTCGATATCGAAAATTTGACACGATTACAATACTTCCACTTACTAGGAGTAAGAGAAAGTAAAAAAATACCAATTATGATTATATCTTATATAGATAAAAACAGCGTGCTTATTGAACTAAAGATATTGTTTATAAAATGAATGAGCTACTTTCTCTAAGTTGTAGTCATTAAATACAAAAATCTTGGGTGTAAATAATAGAAAGTAAAGGAAAAATCTGAACCCTCATGATAAGAAATCTTTAACCAAAACTAAACAGAAAAACCCATACCCACAGGAAAAAAAAAAGTCCTGAAGGGTGTGACAGCTGCAAAAGTCTTGGAACCTTTTTAAAGGCAGTTCGTCAAACCGCCCCAGGATAAATCCAGGGTAAACCTTAACAGGACACTACAGCTGTTGCAAACACTGCGTAACTATAGTAGTGGTAGATGGTAACTACTTCTTTCTCGCCTTAGTACTTGAAACAATTCTTTTTAAAGAGTACACTGAGTGACTCACTGAGTGTCAGTGAAAAGGGGAAGTGAGGGTAGAGGGGGTTTTGTGAAAAAGAGATAGAGAATTACATGAGAGAAAACGAAATCCACCAAAGCTTTCTTCGCACCATTTTCTAAATCCTTTAGATTAAGGATACACCCAAGAATTTTTAGCTCTTTCCTATACAAACAAGTATTCACACTCTTCTTTTAACAGTTTGAACAATAAACAGGAAATATCAATAACAATTTAACAAAAAAAAAATGCTACAATAAAAAAGAAGTGTATTTATTACAATTACAAATCTATAATAATTGACTAGTAGATAATTACTGAATTTGTGCACTGAGTTGATTTGCGTGCATTGTACATGGGGTTAGGGAATAGAACAAGTCTTGCGTTACCAATGTTAAAAGATAAATATCTAACTGCCGCTATCTCTAAAATACTGTGGAGAAACACGAATACACAGATTGAAAAAAGATTACAATTGGAGATCTGTTAATTAACAGAACACGATATATATTATACACGATATTTAACATTGAAGACTATACATGAAACTAATTTAATTCAATTAAATGAAATATTTAAATGTTACTTTTAAATAACACAAAAAGAAAAAAAGAAAAGGAAGTTGTAGAATTGATTGGAAAGTATATTTATAGACGAACAAAACAGCGGGGTACCTACATGTATATACTCGTATATCTAAGCCACTGTGTTTCATTTTGCTTTAAACATCGACATGAATGTAGGAGATATTAGTGAAATTTATTCCCAAAATTGACATTAAATAAATCATTAAATTAATTTGAGTGAAATATATTATTTTCTAGATGCAAACAAAAAGAAAACATTTTCAGAGACATTTTCCATGGTAGCCTGCTTCATTTTGTGGTCATCGACCGGTTTCGGGCGTTCGCCCATCTTCAGTATGCGTTTTGTCAGACAGTGTGATAGCACAGACTTGCACAGAGCAAATTCAGTTTTACACACTCACACACTCAGACTGAATGGAGTGTATAAACTGAATTTGCTCTTAGCAAGTCTGTGTTATCACACTGTCTGACAAACGCATCCTGAAGATGGGCGAACGCACAAAACCGGTCGATGACCACATAATGAACCAGGTTACCATGGAAAATGTCTCTGATGCTTTCCAGCACTGCGGAACCAACCACCACAACAGAAAACATTTTAGTAAAATTGATAGACCAAAAGTTTATCGCTAAATTTTTCTGCGTTAAAATTACAGTGAGTATTGTTGAATATGTGATGGGTCCGCAATACTGTATAATATCTGGTATTTTATCTGTCGTAAGATTCATATTTATAGTTTTCCTGACCGGTTTCGGATTTCCATCCATCATCAAAGCAAAAATTCACCAAGTTCGGGTAGAGAATTTTATAACTTCCCCACATATATACAACTTACAAACCAACAAGTGTGAATGTCACAGAAACATTAAGTTGAAGTGAACTATCTACACGAACTTGGTGAATTTGCTCTGACGATGGATGAAAATCCGAAACCAGTCAAGAACACTATAAATATGCATGCTACGACGGATAAAATATCAGATTTACAGTGAGTATTGTTCGATATTTTTTAATAGACTAACAAAACTAAGCTTAGCGAACATAAAACAAGTGTTGATTCATTAAAAAGTGAGTGTATAAACTGAATTTACTCTGTGCAAGTCTGTCATTATCACACTGTCTGACAAAACGCATCCTGAAGATGGACGAACGCCCGAAACCGGTCGATGACCACCAAATGAAGCAGGCTACCACGGCAAATGTCTCTGATGATTCATTAAAATTTTTGGTACAATATTCAATTACTTTCTCTTCCTGCTGTAAGAAAAATTATTGCAATCATGTTAAATTTTTCAAGTTGAGTTTCACCAGGTAAAGATGTTTTGAAAACACTTGAATATGAAAATTAGTTTTTGTAATGATAATTTTTTCATAAATATAAAAATAATTCCTCTAAAATGACTATAGTCTGTTTTGTGTGAATGTGGGTATGCGAACAAAATATCTTATGAATGAAATGTCGCAGGCAGTTCAAACTTAATATTCCGTTTAGTACTTTTTTATTTTATTTGGCTTATCAAACTGCCATGGTTATTAGCACCTAATGCGACTTTACTGAATTGTTTTCAGTTTTGTTCATTTTTTCGCGATTTTCTTTACAGTTTCAGGATTCAAAGATTTTCTTTATATTTGAATACTATTTAAACATATGATTAATAATTTTATTTGAAACATTATTTTTGAGAAAAAAACAACTTATTTTTTACGCGAGTTTTAGGAGGAGCAGTTACATGAAGTTAAACTTCAATATGTAGTGGAAGAAAGAAATGAAAGAAAATAAGAATTTTGAAAATAATTTTGTGAATTTTAGCTAATTCAAACAGTGTATTTTAGTGAAGGGGAAAGTGTCAGGTACTATAATTTAGGTCAATGGTACGGAAGAGACAAAAGGACAAGTAACAGTTAGGATAAGACAATACACTCCCTCCAGACATACCAACATTATTTGAAAAGATTTGAACTAACAATTAGAAGGCATTCTTTCAAAACAGTCTGAACTAGACATTCTACCAGAACACTTCAGGAATCGCTCTCTTAGCATCAGTGCCAGTTATAAGTTGAAACATAAGAGTTTATTCTAACTAGTTTCAGTATATTAATAAGAACTAAAGGAGATCTCAAGGAGCGGCCAATAAAATGCACACTTTTTTTTAAATCTTTTCCAACGTTTCGACAAATTTATTGTCTTCTTCAGGGATAAAATTAAAAAAAATGTTAATCGGAGTTAGATATAATTTCCATAAAACAAACTAAACAAAAAAATATGTACAAAACAAAAACTTGATATGGCAGAGAGAGTTGCTAACTATAAGAGCTACATCATCAGAAATACAAGTTAAAAAATAGCATTGAATAGCTATGCACAAAAAATGACATTAAATAAACAAAAAATATACATAAACAAAAATGACAAAAAATAAACATTAAAAGAAAAGAGTAAAAAACTTGATAGAAGAAATGTACCAATTATACTGAAGATAGAAATTCTATTTCATGCTTAAGATGATTATATTTTAGATCAAAATTAGTTTGCAGAAGTACAGGTAATGAAGGTAAAAAGGGATAGTATACTAATATGCATATTACTGTGATATTGTAAAATACTTAAATTCACTTAGAGAATATATCTATTTTTAAAAAACAGTGTGATCTCTTGATTATTTCTAATACTTCTCTCTTAAACATATATACACACAAGCCCTTTACTAAACCACCCACGCCACACGCTACTACTACTACTAGCACTGCAACATCATATCAACCCAATAACATGTCAAATACTATCTATGGTTCTACCACTAATATAATATTAAACTGCTATAAATATTGAAGCACTGCTAGAATTCCAAACGAAGAAAATCGTTTAACAGGAATTGCATCTTTACACAGTTGGGTTTTGAGTTTTTTAATTTTTTTTTTTTCGAAACCGGGTCGAATAATTTTCTCCTGACTTGGCAAGATAATATATATACATATCACTTTTATTTGAATCTTTTTCAGAAAAATGAAGTTAGAATATCAGCGAAACCTGGACATTAGATTTCAATATTTTTTCTCTATCTCTCTTATAACATTACTTCGGCATTCAGTCATTCTAGCATAAAATGTCCAGAACAGTATAAAAAAGCTGCGCTGGCGACTGATGTTCGTTTAGTTGGTTATCCAGGAGGCACGTGAGAACAATTTCGGATGCAAACAACTTCACCCTCTACTTAATTTGAAATACTAGTTTTGGTTTAATCTTCTGGATTATAATGCAATCACTTCAAATCCTATCTCCCATGGATATATATATATATATATATACCACCCTTTATTTGTGTTAGGGCAAACTGAATAAAAATTTCAAATATATAGATAATTTGTGAATATTATATTTCTATTAATGGCAGCAAGTGAAATTGGCGTGAAAGCCGTTTCAAACTAGATTTTTATTAATATTTTTACGAACATTTACACACATTTAGTACAGATGAAGATTAACAAGACTTTCACAGTTAAAAGAGTGAAAGTTATTCACAAAGTTAAGAGAGTCACAGTTATTCATTTTTCTAACTTTGAAGAAGAAGTATGCTTCTGCCTGAGAATGTAGGAATTTACTATTAATTATCAGCTCAAACCATCAATTATTATTGTCAAAACTCAGGAGATTTCAAAATCCTTGAGGATTCTTTTTCTTTTATTAAATAAAATAATGTTAAGGGATGCATTTTCCTTCGAAATGAAGGCCAAATACTGTTGAGGATTTATGAATTGTTTTCTCATTAAATGCAATCATCCTATTGAAGATATCATATTAATCTATTGCCTGGGCCCAGAAGTTTAATACTGAAGATCGAAAAGGTTAGGTTTCAAACCACTAACCTCAAAAACTATAAACAATATAACCAACAATGACCATTTATGCAATGATATTTGCATAATTGCAAACTACTTGCATGTGTGATTTATTTTAGGTTAAAATTAAGGCAGTTTATTGTTCAAGTTAAAAAATAGCATTGAATAACCATGCACAAAAAAATGGCATTAAAAATATACACAAACAAAAATGACAAAAAAATAAACATTAAAAAAAAAAAAAAAAAGGGTAAAAACCTTGATTGAAGAAATGTACCAATTATACTGAAGATAAAAATTCTATTTCATGCTTAAGATGATTATATTTTAGATCAAAGTTAGTTTGTAGAAGTACAGGTAATGAAGGTAAAAAGGGAGATGGTGACTGAATTATAACTGGATAGAAGATTCGAAAACCAGTTTAAGTTTATGTTTGTACGACGCCCTTAGGGATTGATGGCATAAGGAGGGTGGCCGACTAAAGGACTGTCGCGGCTAAACCAATTACATCAGTCGTATCTAATCATTGTACGAATAAATAGAAATCTGTGAGAATCGTTGGTAAATTCCTTTTGTGGATAATACCATTGAACTGTTGGTAATAATCTGCAAAATACAATTTCTATATTTGCTTTGTAAAAGAGGGCAAAAAAAAAAAATGAATGGAAATGAAGAAAAATAATCAAGTTATGAAAATTAACAATGCTCTCCTGACCTTTAAATATAGTAGAATTCTTTGTTGGAGTTTTATTAACAAATATCAGAGGACTATACAGACAAATAACATTTTTTTAAAAGGTTTTATTTTTCCTCGAAACGCATGAATCGTGAAAAAACAAGAGTTAAAAATCTGTCAACGACTGTCGTACTGATTCATTCAAACGAGACAAAAATGGCAAGTCATTTTTTTTTTTTTTTTAATTAATACTATAAAACTTTCTAATTGATACAGATTTTAGTTTAATAATTGTTTTGCAATTATTTTCTAGGGGAAAAGATTCACACAGCGTGAAGTTACATTTCTTCTATCACCGCCACTTGTATCAATGAGCAAGTTGTAGAAAGAAGACTCAACTTGTTGTTTTATAAGACACTTTTTTTCCCTTCTAAAACTATATCTGTTACAAATACAAGTATTATAAAAAAGACAAAAATTGATGAAGCACAGTTTGTTACAAAATTGACGAAGATAAACTTGGCTTCAACTTGCCATAAAGTAAACAGGATACTGGAAGTGTAAAGCTTAGGTTGGAAAAAACCCTTGTTTTTTTTTGGAATATTTATATGACAATAATAATGTTACTTTTAAAAAGAAACATTTTGAATTATAATATATTATTAAAATCATTTTGAATAAATTTATGTTTTTTTTTCATTGGAATATATAATATATATTTTTTATTACATTTTTTTCTTGTTAAGTCTATAGACGTGTAATTCCATGCCACTAGTACAAATCATACATTTAAATTCTATTCTGCAAGTGCTTTTTTGACATTCACTTAGCTTAATTCACTTCAATCTCCCACCTGTGTTATAAGATACACACGGCTCTAAGAGATCTACGTATAGCGCGGCAACTTAATTGTGATACCTAATCAGCTGTTAAGCTCCGCCCATTGCCAACGCTTTATAATAGGTGTGACATCATTTAACTCCATCCACAGATTTCAAAACTAAGTTGCCGAGCTATTGTGTGTATCCTAAATCAATCACAAGACAAGTCAGTCAACCCGTTAAAAAACAAGGAACAGACAAATTACAGTTTTGTTTAAAAAAAGCAATTATTTTAGCGTAAAAAGCTAAAATAATCCCAACAACAAGGTTAAAACGATAAGAAATGTCAAAACATCGATAATAATTAATTCTATTTACTTTATGGTATAAATAACTTAATCACCACTAATTTTCATTTTGCAACCATATACATCAATTAATTCTAAACAAGGCTTTATAATGGCTACAGAAATGTGCATTTGAAAGGTGTAGACATAATGTTAATTTACGAAAGAAGGGTAGCGCAGGCAATGTTTGAACCCTATTGGGGATCCACATGCACTAAACAACAAGCGCAGCATATTGTTCTAATGAAACTTCATTACAACTTATTTCCATTTCGAAAACAATAATATAATGCATAATTATGGCTGTTAAATACTAATAAATACAACTACAAACTGTGCCCGCTGTCTTATTACATTTATACTGTTTACAACAAACTACATTACAGGATTAGAGATCTTTGTACATGGACTTGTATAGATATTTATATCTAATGTGGTATTTGATCTTAATGTTTCATTTTTTTATTTAAAAATAAATAATAAAGGTTGCTCAGATTCAGACAATCAGCGGGAGCCTGAGATTACTCAGAAATAAACGAATAATAAAATAGTTATTCTCTTCGATATTTCTTGAATCTTAGGCGGTGTATTACGAAGTTTGCTGTCAGAGATAACATTACAATCATTGAACTTTTTATGGAAATGAAAGAATTGTAGGTCCTCTAGGGCTAGCTTGTAATAATGCAATGCAGTGGAGGCTGGAATTATTAAAGTATGGAGGGCTTAAGGTGGTAGCAGTTCCCACCAGACAAATTGTAAACATTATACATGGAGAATATATATTAATCGAAATGAAAAGTTGCTTTGTAAGTTCAATCCACAAGAATGGAGACATTAAACAATACTTTTGAATTATAGTAGGATATAGTAATTTACACAATAATGAACATATTGGCAGGAGTAGTCAAGAATTGATTGGTAAAAAATATGTAACAGCTGAAGAACAATGTGGTAGATCTTGCACTGACCGTATTTTTACTAAAACAATGTTAGAAAATTGATACACAAAAAAATAAAGGTATTGCGTTTATCGACAATAAACAAACAAACGACAGTGTGTCCCCGACTTAAGTTA
Organism: Triatoma infestans; assembly: GCA_011037195.1. Lineage (NCBI taxonomy): Eukaryota > Metazoa > Arthropoda > Insecta > Hemiptera > Reduviidae > Triatoma > Triatoma infestans. The sequence goes on along the minus strand of JAAEAF010000135.1, from coordinate 119,013 downwards.
GAAAAACATTGTGAATATAGCCACAAAAAGTAGTGGATTGATTGTTGTAATTTAAAGAATAGTGAACACGTGTCAAGTCAAAAAAAGGAAATTTCTCAAGAGAATTTAATATGACAAAAGAGCTGCCCCAAGGATGCAACTAACCTCTTTAAAATAAACGTAGACGTTAGCCTTCGAGTTTGGTTACAAGATAAGGCAGAATGTGTCTGGAAATAAATACAAATACTTTCCTTCATTTCCTTCTTCTTTTTTTTCCCAGGCAACCAGGTCGCCATTGTCTAAGATAATTAATGTTCACGAGGATAAAACAGGAAATCGACAAATGGGGACCAACATTACACTACTCAAAAGACGAATATATTTTGACTGAAAAGTCATTTCTTTCTTGTTTTTATAGGTATCAGTTTAAAAATTTTCTTATGGACAATCTCTCTAATATGGACAGTATTCCATTCACCATACTTCTGATTTGACCCTCCTGTCACTTATTATCTTAAATATATTTTCTTTAACATCTTCAGCCTCTAAAGTCGAAAGCAGTATCCAGCACTTATATCAAATTGCATTTTCAACAAAAAGTAACCTCCAACCCATATTATTTAAGGTTTTGGAGTTATTGTCTTACTGACCGAACTCATGTGAAATTTAAACACAAAGGACGCGGAGAATATTAGCAATAAATATATTAATAAAGCTTATTTCTTTAAGGTTGTTTCATTCAGTCCATAATGTTGGAAAGATAATTAATGAATACTGTTTTATGCAATGCAGTGAAAGTTAAAAGTGCATATAAAAAAATTTTAAATTAAGTAGGTTATACAAAAGAAGTAAAAACAAAGAAGTATAGCGGAATTTGTCCAACTAAGTTAGAAAGCATGATAACTCAAAGAAAGGTCTATGTACATAACTGATAGACAATCAGTATAATTTAAAATTATGAGAAATGTACATATATTAGCAACAACAACAAAAAAATATTAGAATTAACAATCCTTTAACAATAAGGAAAGTTAAGTAAGAACCTTATTTAAGATGAAGAAGAGTGGAGTATGAAGAAGGCTGAAAATTATTCAGTAAGAATTAGTAGAGAAATCAAGGATCTCATCACCAACTTGGTTAAAGCAATTATACAAGTCATTTCTAATCAAAGAGACTGCACAGTTTGTAACTCGAGCGGGGCTGTAAAGTGATGTGGTAATCTTCTTATTGAATGAAATATCTTTTAGCTTATATCAGCGCGGAAAACATTCAATTAGTATTTAATCTGTGCTAGTTTGGCAAATCGTTCATAATATTTCTTTTTTTTTTAATAATTTGTTTTTAATTTTAGTTCTTATAAGGTTGAACAACCCAGATTGAGCAAGTCAAAAAATTGAGGCACCTAAGTGGTCCCACCTAGTGAGAACGGATTCCTAGACAGGAAATAAGAAAAAAAAAATTGCTCGGATGGTGGGCAATTCCAAGCACTCAACACAGAACTTCCTCGCAAAAAAAGTAGTCTCGAAAAGGACAAAGATGGCAGTCTATAAATCCACATTCTTACCTACTCTAACCTCTCCTAGCTATTTGCGCTGAGTAGAGGGAAAGTCTAGATGAAACTGAGTGAAAAAAGGCACAATCCGAACTAGCTTGATTTCAAGTCAGCAGAAGAGATCCGAAAGTGGTCCGGCCATATATATTTTCAGTTATACGTGAAGTTTGATAACAACCGTGCAAATAAATAATATTTATATCCAGGTAATAACCGTATTGGTAATAAATAAATTTATTATTATCATTATTTGTATGTAGGGAGGGACCAAACCTTACGCTATCCAAAGCCCCATTCAAATAAATGATAAATCAAAACCATGTAAATTGCAGAAAGCGAAAAGAGTCGTATGAGTATTTCAAACCAGATATTATGTAAGTTGAAGAACTGGTGAGATCGTGTCAAATTTTCGATATGGAATTTTCAATGGAAATACGTTTTGAGGTACTTCGAGTGTAAAAATATAATTTTTGGAAACTGATGTGTGCGTGTGTGTGAGTATGGCCAGCATAACTCAAAAACGCAAAAATCGCAAAAATAATCACACATGATAATTCTCCTTAAATTTCACCAGGGAACCTGACAATAAGGTTTTAAACAAAATCAGTCATCCGGACCGTACCACTTTACTGAATAGAGTTTTCAGTTGTTATGGTTGGTTCCTGGCAGACCTGGAAAGCATTAGAGATATTTTCCGTGATATGACTTTACTGAGTAATTTTTTTTTCAGTTTTTATTGATTTTTTTTTTGGAAAATGGCTCCAACGATTCTCTTTAAACACTTTATACTAACTACATTCATATACGTATGCCTATCAGTTTTAAATTAATCATTTTTCGAGGACATTCACTTTTTTGCTGGAGTTCTGGAGAGCAGATAGGCTTTATTCTAAAATAGCACTTCAATATCTTCATAGCACTTGAAGTATCGTTCTACTATCTAATAATTATTAACTTCACTCTAATCTCTAAAAACTCTTTTCTCAAAGAAGGGAAAACAGAATTATCGGAGACATTTTCCGTGGTAGCCTGCTTCATTTTGTGGTCATCGACCGGTTTCGGGCGTTCGCCCGTCTTCAGGATGCATTTTTCATTCAGAGTGTGTAAAACTTGCTCTATACAAGTCTGTGTTTGTCACACTGTCTGAAAAACGCATCCTGAAGATGGGCGAACGCCCAAAATCGGTCGATGACCAACCACAAAATGAAGCAGGCTCCCACGGAAAATATCTCTGATGCTTTCCAGCTCTGCGAAACCAACCACCAAAACCAGAATTATGTTTGACAATTTTAAAGCAGCTTGACTGAGATTTAAATGACTAAATATATATACGAGTGCACCAGGTAAGTATTATAAATCTTTGCGACCTATTTTATGAAGTCTCTCAAAACCGAATTAAATGGTGCTTCTAAACAAAAAAAACACTGCACTCTTTCAAGTAACAAGATTTATAAAAAAAAAAATTGTAAATTTAAACTAATCTGATAGAATGTGTTTTATGGACCTTGTGAACGAACCAATTTTTGTGAAATAGATGAAAAATTCTTTAGAAACTTTACAAGGTTACAAACTAATTTAGAAAAATAATTACTTGAACGATTTCATTGTATATGATAGTGAATAAAAACGGGGTGGATCTTGTAATGATTCATAATAAAATACTAAGACCTCATTATTGGCCTATAAAAGAACTTTATAAATGGAAGATAATAAAGAAAATAAAAAATAATATTACTGTTTAAAGCCCTTTAGTATAAAAAGAAAAAGGAACAGAGAGTGTTGAATTATTAAACATGAATTTTCAGTCATTGCAGTATGAAAGAAGGGACCATCTCTAATTGGAGGTTCCTTTAGTACTACAAAAAAAAAGGTCATGGAAATTTCTACTTTCAAGATAGAAACTAGAGAGAGAGAGAGAGAGAGAGAGAGAGGAGTAATGTTGAATGCAAAATGCATGAATATTTCCTTCTGTCTTCTACTCTCTCTTATTATGATTTGGTCAACGGAAATGGATTGGACTTGCCTTAAAGAATATTTTCACCATCAAGAGAATTTTTGATAAACTCCCAATTATTAACAAGAGTAGCATAGATAGGGATTGAAAAAAGAAAAACAAATTATGTTATAATAATAAATAATAATAATAATAAAAAAAGAAAAAATTAAAACATCTTAAAAATTAGGGTAAAAGTAAAAAAAAGTGAGAGTGGGGGACACGAAAAGAGAAAAGATTTTAGTGTTTTAATTAAGTTTCTTGTTTTAACTGAAGGTAAAAAGACGACAGTCAGAGGCAAAGATTTGCATAGAAGTGTCTCCCAAAGGAGAAATATAGCAAACTATAGAGTAATTCCCAGTTTTACACTTTAGAAGGAGTAAAATTCACAGCAATAGTTCCATTTAAAACATTCAGTAAAAGTAAGGTCCGCTGAATATGTACAACCATGTTGCATTTAAAAATCCTTTCTAACACACAATTATGTTTTTGAATATATACGTACGTTGGATACAACAGGTTGAGTGAAACAATCGGTGAGTATTCTCCCTAAGGAGCGGTGTTTATGTAAAACATTTGGCATTAATTAATTTCAATCTCACGAGAGTACATACTCTTTTACAATTCCTATTGTGTACGCGCGCGCACACACACACACGAACACATCACAGATTGCTAGAGTATTTTTTTTTCTCTTCCCCAGCGACGGACTTTCAGCCCATTGTTCCATTCTCACTATTACAATGTCCCCTCCCCTACCCCCACACCCCAACATACACACTTCTCCCTTGATACACTACTTGAATTTAAATTCATTCTAAATTACAAGCTTAATTAAAAGTATACTCTGTATAAAATTAACTCTCAGTTCTAGCCAGTAATTTTTTCCAACATATAATAGGAAATTTACCCAAAATTTTTATGCATGAACAGTTTGAATAATAATTTTTTTTATTCATAATTTTTCACTCATATCCATTTTGAATATTTAGTTAGAATCACAAAAAGTCTTCGCTGAGACTATAATATGACTCTTGATTTGTTGATTGTTTAATCTTAAGATGGAAAACATCACGACAAACTGTGAGATATCATAAGCTGAACGAAAGATTGCTTTTACATTTAGATGTATAGGAAATTATCCTGTAGATGGGCGAAGGCTGGAAAATGCCGGGACCAAAAATACAAGTAATTAGGAAACAATTTTTGACATTATCGTCATTGTACAGAATATAATAAACAATAAATACAAAACTGCATAAATAGAGAGTATTCTAAAGAAATAGATATCTAGGTTTCATTCGGGCGTTTCTTGTATTCCCTTTTTTCAAAGCAATTACCAATCTTCAGAGAAAGGTTTTCTAGAAAATATATATACTTTTGCCTGGCGATGATCTGATAATGAAGATGAATGAACACGAGCAAAACAAGATCCTGAGTTTTCCTTTGGTTTGGAAAAGACGAAATCGAAGCAAGCATAGAATAGGATCAACCCTCATACTTAGCCCTAAGCACGACTAGTACCTGGCTGGAAGCGTGCGGCTAAAATATATGTATTTATTGTTGAAAAGAATAGGCATAACAGGGACTTCTGACTGAACAAGCCAACAATTTATTGCATAGAAACTATCGGATAAAAAAAAATAAAATAAGAAATGAATCTAACAAAAATTCAATCTATATTGAAGCATGAAAAATAAAAACAGTTTGCCTTGATTATTAAGAAAATCATCCTTTGATTAAGGGGAAGGAAGGGATTTCTTTTTATCTGATCGGTTCATTCTATGAACCAAAAGTTAATGATATACTTTCACTAACGTTCATGTAACAGCAATATAAGGAATTTGAAACACTAATATGCACAATCATTGTACGCTATTTAATCTGTTAGTTTAATTGGGATAAAAAAAAAAAAAAATGAAACCAAAAACAGATATCATTAAAATGGATTCACATGAAAACAATGTGAGTGGCTACAATACAATAATAAACAAAACTTTAATTGTGGTTAAATAGATGTAATCTTGTTGCGATGGTTTTGAACTTTCTTCAGCTTCCTAATAAGTAGTTAACTGGAGTAGCGAGCATGAGGTGAAGTATGGTTTAGAGGTAAGATATCTCATTAGCAGTAGTGGCCACTCTCCTTGATCTAGATGAGTATGTCCCAACTCTCTCACTAAGAGATATACCTACATGGCAGAGTCTTGTAAAACTCACTTGCTACAGCTTCCATTTGTTGAAGATTCTTAGAAGAAAGTACACTCTAACCACTACAAAGTACGAATGAAAGTATGTCTAAACTTATATAAACTTCACTCTTTAATGCTGCTTTTAAGAAAAATAATTATTTTAAAATTATTACTAGGTACAAGGTAGTTGTATCTAACTACTAACAGTAAACTGAATAATAATAAAACATGCCTTAAGCGTTATTTTCAAAATCCTATCTATGAATATACTCGTACATCTTCAATATACAACTACTTAACACAGTACACAATTATTACAATTTTTTTAATGAAAAATAAAGATAATTACGAAGTTTCAACAGGCACTCTACTTTGAAGTATACATGTTACAAAAAAAAAATCTTAATATTCAGCTATTATTATTATTATTATTATTATTATTTTCTTACGAACCAAGTGAGAGAAAGAGAGTGAGAAAGAAATGAGAGAAAAAGTTTAGAGATTGACTACGTGATCGAAATTCAAGTCGTGATCTTCCAGTGAAATATACTACTCATATAACACAAACTTTTATCTTCTTTGCAATACATCATTTTTACTTTATATTGTAACTTATGGCACAACGATACGATATGAAAACTAATTTCTAATAAATAAAGGGTTATTATTCTTGAAATAAACAATAAATATTGTTAATAATGTTTGAGATTTTTTTTTTTATTGCCTTAGATCTTCATTTAGATATTTTGTTGAAATTTATTTCATTATCTTATTTCTATCAGTGGATGCAGAATGATAGCAACTCGAACAATTTGGAAAATTATGAATCTATAGGCTACCCAATACTATTTCCAGTAATATTATATGTATAAGCCAAAAATCTATTGTTTTCCCCAAATTAGGCTTATATCAACTTAGTATCATTTAATCAACATACCGTACAAACTGACAAAATGATATGAAATTAAAATAACTTACTTCATTCTTATTTTTATACTGTATAATGGTTACGATGAAGGAGAGAAAATGGTTTGGTTTATATTAATAAACTAGATATGGCTGAACACTTGTATAATGTAAAAAGTGACACTGACTACCTGGACTTTACACTAAAATGGTAGAATATGGTAGAGTAGTAAACAGTGTGGCAGATGACACATTATGACTGCCGAGTGAACTCTGCTGTATCTATCGCATATCTCCCCTCGTTGTATTTAAGAAGTTTCTCCCACTCTAGTCCGAGAGAGGGGTCCTTCATTTTTGTCTCTCTTTCTCTCTCATCTCTCTAATATGGATCCCTCTCTTAGGATCCGCAGTTTCTCCCACTCTAGTCCGAGAGAGTGGCCCTGTCATTTTTGTATCTCTCTCTCTCTCTCTCTGCTATGGAATCCTCTATTAGGATCCTATAACATCCAGAATCATTTATATGATGTTTTCTTAGGTAGCTTTTTGTTTGTGGATCCATAGAAACATATTCTCTTCTGGTACAGTGTTACGATGTTGAAATAATCCATTGGACATTTCATATTAGAGCGATAGGCAGAACTAAAGGATAAAACTTAGTAAACTTTTTTTTTGCCTAGATAAACAACAAAATGCCAATATCGCAATAATTATCACGATAATTGACGTTGACCCAGTATCGTGAGAAAAAATGCAGTACTACAGTTATTAGCGAATTTTGGTAGCGAAGGCCAAAGCTTAAAAGCGATTGGAAACGGGGGCATGCCTTTCCACATGCCCTCCAAACAAAAATCGCCGACTCTGACAAGCTTTGGCTCTTTTTGGACTGCTACGTCAAAAATAAAACATCTGCGCATCTCTTTGGTAACCCTTAACAAAAGTATTAAGGAAAATTTGTAGTCCAGAAATCATTGGAGGCAAATGGAGACTCAAGAGTAATGAAGGAATAATTGCCTACGCTGGGCAACGTGGAATAATACGTGCAATAATAACTCAGAGAATGCTTCTGAACTAGGAAGTACAGGAAAAGAGAAATATACAAAATTATGACAGTAGGCAGGCAGATAGTAGAGGATGATGTTCAAAGGAGAAGGGCAGACAGGAATGGCAGAAACTTGCCGATAAGGTCCCAGTCCTAAAATAAAACTATAGTACCAGACAGACAGATAGAATAGATAGATCATCTGACTTTCTAACCTGAAATGGTGGTCACAGCAAAAAAAAAAAAATACATGTTAAGAAATGCCTATTTTTCCAGAAGAGTCATAACGTCCAACTGCTGAATTAGGCTGTCATGGACAAGGGCGGAAGCAATATTTTAAGCAAAATTATAACTAACAGTTATTGGCGGATTCATCGAAACAAGCCCATGCAACAAAATATTTCAAAACTTTGCTATCCAAGAATTTTTTTTGGGGCTGAAGCTACAAGCGCACTAGCAAAAATACGGATTTTGAGTTCTCAAAATATTACATACATTACATTCTATCCTATTTACAAACGAACTGGGTTGGCAGCCCGAAATGAGTTCAACACATACTGTTGTGGAAAAAGAAATCTTGAAAACATTAATATTGGGAAAAACAAATAATAAAAATATATAAATAAAATCATATTACTAAGTTACAGTTAAGATAATATAATAACGATCATATTTTGTTAGAATATTGCATTCAACTCACATAGGAACTTAAAAGATTCTTGGACTGGAATACTTGAATAAAAAAAAAAAAAAACTTTTCTCCTTTTATTAAGAAAATATATACTTTTTTCAATAACATACGGAGAAATATTTCTATCATATCAACAAAAAATGTAAGAGTTCCATTTTGATAAAAATCTTTATTTACTTTAGACATATAAAAAATTTTGAAAGAAGGAATATTATACAATATTTATTTATCGCCAAACAAATATATAAAATATAAAAGAAAGCAATAATTGTTGCATTTATTACGTTCTCTGTTGATTTTTGTAAGATTTGGATGTAAGTATGAGTCAGAGAAAGCAAAAAAGCCGTTTTCCAACCTACTAACGTTCGGCAAACGTAAAAATCGGCGGAAATATTTGCCAATCTTTTCATTAAAATTTATATTTTATATTTCTCTGAATCCTATGGTTTAAAATTACGAATGAAATTAAAATTAATAATATTTTGATATGATATTCGTAATTGTTTTTGTAAAAATTGTTACAGTATCATTACTCCATACATTATCTTCACTAATTTCTTACTTTCTTCACATTTGAGACAATAAACAAAATTTTACAGTCTCTTTGCTAATGATTTTTTATTTCTTCCTCCTGCTATTGAAGGAAGTATTGCGATCGTGTTAAATTTTCGTAATATTGATCTTTCACCGGAAATACTTATTTTGAAGTCCCCTAAGACAGAAAAAAATTAATCAGCGAATGATCTGTCTTGTGTGGTGGCCAGCAGTACAGATAAGAAGAAATGTTAAAATACTGCAGGGAGTACAAGGCATAGCTTGTCTGGCCATAACGGGTGCGATGAGGACAACACCGTCATAGGCGTTGTGGATGTACTATTGGCATAGAAATCTCTACTACTCCCCTAGGTTGGAGGGGAGGCAATGAAAGTTCATTTTAGGATGAGTTGTAAAGGAAGCTGGATAAGAACTTTTAGTGGAAGTCACAGCAAGGTTGAGGTAAGCAAACCAACATCTCAAAAATTGATGAGACGAGTAAGAAGAGGTGAGGTCTAGAGAGGTTATAAGATTAGTATTAGCAGCAGAGAGAAAAAAACCCTCAAAAGGTTAATAGAATTTCTGTTACACTAATGGCTCCAGTCAGAATGAAACTGGTCAATCCGGAGCTGGAGCTTGGATGCAGTGATTCTACAAAGGAAAAATCTGTGCCACTGTATTCCAGACTGAGATCACTGGTACCACTGAATGCTGCTTTATGGTGGAAGTATGGCAGGGAGAGGTTAAACAGGTGAGCAGATTCTCTGATAATCAAGCTACATAAAAGGCTAAAAAAGTGGATGAATGTAGGAGAACACTAGAGGCCTTGCTTAGAGGAGCAGAGTAGAACGCTTCTGAGTAACTGGACTTGCAGGCATGCGGACACTTTGGCTAGGGTGGGATCCACACAGCTGTAGTGGAAGGACGAAATCGAAAAATAATAGTTTAAAGTTTACAATATTTTATAGTATCCAAAATTGTATTTTTGTTAATATTTTATGCTCTGAAATTACCTTCAAAAAGAGTGTATTGTAGACCAGGTTTATTAAATCTAGGTCATTGCTAGTAGGGAAACAAAGGCACAAAATTTATACAATGCGACTTGGCCAACTGCTTTGTAGAGAGCATTCCTTCGAACAGGCTGTACTCTACCTTCCAACAAAGAAGACAGTCTGCACTTAGCCTTCAAGCAACTAAGTCGCAATTCTGCTTCCAAAGCCAGAACACTTCACAAAGTCAGAACACTTCAGGAATCGCTCTTCCTAGTATCAGTGCCAGTTACAGGTTAAAACATAAGAGCTTTGCATTAATCTTGATAAATGCTTAATTTCTTAAACATAATAATGTGATATTGTAAAATACTTAAATTTACTAAGAGATAATATAATTATTTATAAAACAGTGGTGCTTTCTTAATTATTCTTAATACTTCTATCTCTATCTCAAGCATAATTACAAGCCCTTTTCTACAAAACCGCTCGTGCTACTTACTACAAACACATCATCACATTACATTGCACAGCCAATTTGTGGTTCCCAGCCAGCCTCACCCGTAACTAAGCAATTTTGTACAAGTAAACAGTAGAGGAAAAGGAAATTGGAGAAGCACGGGAGATACACTGTGGGGCGCATCCGCGCTAAAAGATTTAAGACAAGGAGATTTGAAGTACCTTCTCTCCTTGAATAGGATACAATTGAAAGTTGTGATCGGTGTTCTGATTGAGGGAGCCAGTCACTTACACAAAATATTTCTGAGATTATATATCTAACAAAATATATCATTGCTAATACGCATCTAATAAAAAAATCTACACATCCTAAAAAAAATTTTGTTTTTTTAATTTTTGCTTTTTACAATCTGCATAAAGATTAGATAACAAGTAATAAATATACTGATGTGTCGTCATGGCGTGGTGGTCTTGAAGGAAGAAGATGCTACCAGTGATAATATTTCCGCGATGTTTGGAAAATTTAAAAATATAAAAGAAAATTGTATAAAAATAAAATTCCGAGATATGTCCAAATCATGGAACGAATCAATCAAGAACGTCCATTTTTATTATGAGGAAAATAAATATTGTATGAAACTGTAGGGATTATAAAAATGGGATGAAATTATGTCATAAAAATTATAAATTAATAAAGTCAATCGGCTAGATAAAAAAAAACATAAAATTAATTACTAAATTACAAAATACTAAAATACTTTTAGGAAGCAATGAACAGAGTTATTGATTTAACAAGCTAAATTGGAAAACTAATTCGTTAATACATTTAAGAGATATATATAAGAGATACGGTTGAAAAATAATAGGGTAGCGTGAAGTGTGGAGGGGCGGGGGGTAAATCGTTGCCCATAAGGTTTCTCCTAACAGTCCAATGTAGCCCAGTCCAAAAGACTTTTCTACTAATAGGATTGACAAACGGAAAATCAATTAGTTCCGTTTAAACAGACAAGTAAACTGCTGGAAGGGGGCCAACCCAAGCCTTGTAATTGTGGCCTCAGGTTTACCTTGTTGTGGCATCTGGCCGCCTCATGTCCCTCCCTACAGAGGTCGTTAAGCAGGCCATATGACCTAATTTTCTATTTGCACTCATTCCTATTAATGTTGCTTTACAGAAGGGGAATATTGTTTCCACTGTAAACATACCCTTTCAAATATTTAGAAGATTTACATTTATACGTATATACAAAAATTTGGGAATTTAACATTAAATTTAAATTAAAAGAGTAATAAAACTTTATTGCTTACAATCCTTTACAAAATTAACTACAATTTTTTTTTTAACACTACTAACACCAATAAAAAACTATCTATGTGGATGATATTATTCCAGATAAAAAAAAAATGTAAAAAATATGAAACACTAACACAAATGTCTCTTCCTACCAATTATTGGGAGATTGAGTTCAAGCATGAAAGTTTTAATTAAGCTTCATATTATTTTGTACGGAGAACCTAAACACTAAAAACACACTTTTATTTTTGGATAGCGTTACCTTTCAGCTTCTCACATCCACCCTAAAATGGATTTACTCGGCGAAATTTTTCAAACAAAAAGGTAGATCTGTTGTAAGAAGTTACTGTAAAGAAACTCATCGGCCTTTACCGAGGAAATCGCAGAAAACCAAAAAAATAAAAAAATCCATTCAGATAAGTCCACTTTAGGTAAGCCGATTTTTGCCAAATAAGAAATTTCGGCCAGGCAAAAATATAGAGATAATAAAAAAGTATCAAAATGTTACTTTAGAGGAAAAGCATAATATCACCTCCCCCACCAAGAATTTTCTTAGAAAAATGTTTCAGAAAAAGTATGACCTGCCAACTAGAGATTGAAGCACTGTCAGAGAACAATATGGACCGTTGGAAAGATATTTTTTTCAAAATTCGAAATAAATTGACATGGAATTATCAAAATAAATTTATCATGGATGTGATTGAATCGCAGCATTATTGTCATTACAGAGGACTTAATTTTAACTTAGGTGGCAGTCACTACTTGAAAAGCAATATGGCACTTGAGAATATGAGATGGGTTTTGATGATAAGAAGTGGTTTACTGAAACTTAACTATACTCCATTTAAAGAATATGAACGTTGTTTATGTTTACTTTGTAATCGCGGTGATGTCGAGAACTTGCATCATTTTCTGGTAGTGTGTTCTATATTGACAGAATACAAGATTAAATATTTCAATAAGAAAACTATATCCACACAAGAAATGTTAAAATTTTTAAATGGGAAAAACTGGATGTCCTTGATCAACTATTTTGTAAATCTGCTTATTTTTATAGAGAGCAATTATGGAAGGAATTTAATTATTAGGATAGTTTTAAACTTTCCCCCTAGAATATTCATAAACATAGTTTATATATTATAAGAATAATTATTTAGTTTATTTTACCATAATAATAGTGAGTTAATTCAATATTTAGATTTAATTTATGATAAGTGCACTACTCATTGACGGTTAAAATAACCAAACATTATAAAGTCTTTAGTTTATTTTAGTTTGTAGAGAAGTTTATTTGTTTTTGAGATAAGTTTTGTGTTTTTTTAATTTCTACTTCTGCACTTACAGGCCTAACATATATAAAAAAATGAAGCATATACTGGCATTTGAAATAAACCAATAGAACCACATAGTGCACCATATATGATCTTCAAAAAATTAAATAGCATATAATTAAAACTACAACATTTTTTACTTTGCTAAAGCATACTATAACAACAACATAAGGCAGTATAATCCACATAGATATTATTTCACAAATTTAACTTTTCAACAATCGAATTTAAAAAACTGTATAATTTAAACTACCATAATAACGCATACAAGGTGAGTTTTTAATAAATTTGTGGACAAATATATCAGTATTATATTATTATATTAGATATATGCAATAGATATTATATATATATATATTTTATTTCCATGTAACTACTATTTTAACTTCTTTACAGATAATGTATTATTCATTTAATTTATAAAATAACTTTTGATAATGGCTAGTAAAATGCCGAAACGTACGTAAAGAAAAGACAGAATGTTAAATATTAACATTTAAATAAAAAGGATTTAAAAAGGCTGTAAATTGGTTCATAGTTTTTTATCGTAAAAAAACACAAAACTTTTCTCAGGAAGATAATATACAGCCTATATATACATAAAAAATAAAGAATTTGTTTTGTTTGTATTTATTATAAATAAAGACATTATTATTATTATTATTATTATACTAAAACAAAAAAAAAAAAAAGAATTAAAATGATTTGTTTTACCTGAAAAATAGTAGCGCAGAAACGAAAAGGTAACTTACCTGGAACAAGGAAGAAATAAAATTAATTTTGAAATTATTGATAAATAAATATTTTTTAACGATAATTTATATATCATTATATCGATATAGATAATATACAATGCATGAGTAACATTTGAATTAAATAGAGGTGGCGGCCTTTATTAATAACTCATTATTTAAAGATTGTGTATTATTAAAATGCAAGAGTCCTATTTAAGTCCAACATTTTGTGTTTGGCCGTTCATACTAGTGGGACAAAATAAAACTGATGCTAAACAACCACAATAATTTCTCCAAGGAAATAATAATTTTCAGTTTAAAAGACTGAAAACAGATAATTTTCTTAGATCTGAGTTTGTACGTTTCTTAGACCTGAGCCCTTAATTTTATGTAGGTGGTATGGTGCCAGTACACAAAGTATTGAAAGAATATTATAAAGATAGACGGATAGAGACATGACTATCTCCACGAAGTTCAGTTTTCAATGATGCCCACCACACTTTCTTCGAGTGCGTAAGATGGGCGATTGAGAGAAACGGTCTGGAACAGGAATTTGGCCGTTTGATACCTGTGTCCATCGTGGAGACCATGCTGTCCTGCAGGGATTATTGGATCATTGGTAGTGTCTTTCGTTGAGATGGTACTGCGGCAAAAGAAACAAGAGCTACACCAATGCCTACAACCGTTGGCTTAAAGTAGTATCGAGGAAGAAGGAGCCTGAAAGGGCTTAAAATACGAGACACCACCCTGATGCAATGCGATAAGTGGCCCCATGGTAAGTTCCAATGCCTATAAAAAGGAGTTCGGGTTTTTTTGGATGGTGAAAGACTCACATATCTGGGAACACTATCCCTGAATGTGCATAAAGCATTTTTCCCCCACCATAAACAAAACCAAAATTTATATTAATTAAAAAAAAAAAAAAACAAAAAAAAATAAAGCTATTTGAACACCAAACATAGAATTATAAAATATTAATTACTTGGAGGAATTGTTAACAGGAAATTTATAAAATTAAAATTATTTAAAAGGCAACAAAAGCCTTTATTAAATGAGAGACTGATTTTGATGACAGTGTTGGCTGTTGGATGATTACTTGAGACTTAGTGGGTTTGATTGAGTTTGGAAGGTTGTTCCAATTAATTAGACAAACTGAGAAGGGAGTCATTAGAAGGAAAACAGTCGTTAAAGAAGAAATGAATTAATTTTCTTCCTTGGGAGAATTATCACAGAGAAATACTTTTTGAATTAATAAAACAAGTAAAAAAAAAAACATTTCAATAAAATATTACTTGGTATCATTTTATGTATAAAATTTTATTTATACAAATCTTTATGTAAGGATAATAAATTAGTATTGAAAGATACATTGACAAACAAACAAAAAAAATAATGAAATGAAGTAACCATCACAGTTCATACTCCACGTGCCTTATCAGTTACTTTCATCTTTTTGTTACCCCTTTTTTAAACAATTTCCTTTTAACCCTCTATAACTTTAAGTTAAGTAAAACGTATTGCTGGATTAAAAAAACAATCCCTTTCTGACTTTTTATATTTCTATTGAATTTATTCTACTATAAAAAATAAAATCTGTGGTGAAGCACTCAAAAGAATTTCTCTTAGCTCAAATTAATACAGTGCTCACGCGTTGGTCTAATGGCTAGCGCACTCGCTTTTCGTGTGAGAATTTAGGGTTCGATTCCCCGTGAGGGCAAAGTCGGTGTTGACCCAGCATCGTGATAAAAAATGGGAAGCTACAGTTAGTAGCGCCCTAGGTAGGGAAGGCCGAAAGTAAACGGAGTGGAAACTGCGGCGTGTTTACCACACGCCGCCCCTATTCAAATCGCCGTCTGGCAAGCCTTGGCCCTTCATTGGCTGTCGCGCCATAAGTTTTTTTTTTTAATTAATGACAAATTTTCTTTAAACACAAACGTAGAGGTGGTGAGAGAATAAGTAGTTATTCAACAGGTAGTGTAAGTGATTACAATTCATTGAATAATAATTGAACCAATTCCAAATAACTTTTGAAACTAATGGCGTAAAATTCCGCTGTGCTCTAAAAATAATTTTTTCCGAATATCAAGTTCGAGTTCGTGCAAAAGATTTTTTCGTACTCAGGGTACATCAAGTAAGTATTTCCGGTAAGAACACAATTTCGAAAATTTGACACGACCGCAAAACAGTTCCTCTTACGATAGAATGAGAAAAACACACACACACACACACACACACACACACATACACACACACACACACACACACACACACACGTATATATATATATATATAAATTTTGTTTAAACTTATGGTTTTTTATGAAATATAAAAAGAACATCTAAGAAACATTCAAGGAAATGTTCTTTAGTAGAAGAGATCTTAAACAAAGTTTATTGGTGTAATCCGCCAAAGCTACAAAGCGCAGATAGTGATCAATGCAGTAGTATAGCATTAAATAGTGCAATAATTAGTGACCATATAAAAAAATATTTAAAATTGTTCTTGTACTTTCGATTGATCGAGCTACCAAACAAACATAAAATTTATTCCAAAACCTTCTTTGTCTTAGAAAGTATGAAACATTAAACAAGAAAAACCGGAAAGATCGAAAAAACAAATTTACAGAAAACAACGGGTTCGCTAACTTACAGTTTTTACTTCTATATTTTACATATCTCTAACAACATGACTTAGAAAAATAATTGAGAATAATAATGTGAACGAGCCAAATTTGGCTTTGTTACGTATTAAATATGTTTGCAAGATATATATATATATATATATATATATTTAAAAACAATCTCAATCCATTCATTAGCGCAAACCTGAAGAATAATGGACTATGTAGCAGAGACAATAAGTAAGGGAAACGAAAAACTAATAAAAGAAGAAATGCTGTGGGTGCCTTTCTTTCTCAAACTGTCTGTTTATTTCGGAATTTGTTTAAAGTTCAAGATGATGGAATGTTACATATGAGTAAATGTAACATCCACAGCTGTTGTGCCAATTTATCTATGGCACCCTTGTTTGTTAGGGGATGGTATAATGTGGACGTTCAGGAAGTAAATGTAGTTTATTTTTGGATTCAAGGAAATAGAAACTGGTTACTTATATTAGAGAGCAGGTAAAAATACTGAAAATTACATTATTTCAGCTGTTGTCTTCATAATAAATGTGGATCATCGTTAGTGATCCATAGTTTAATGGATTGCCTAATGGGTTTCAGCATTAACCCAGTTTACAATAATGTACACTATGTTTAGTTAATAATTAACATCCACCCTAATTTCACAGAGAACCACTAATATTAAATCTAGTTAATTAAGTCTGGAATAATTAAGTCTGGTTATTTTTAAGAATATATATTTTGTTTTCTATACTAATTTCTACTTTAACATAAGAGTTTTCAATTAATGCAATAACTTTCATAAATATAAGAGCCATTTGTTCGGTGGCTTTGGCGACTAACATCGTCTATGTACACACAGGCCTGCAAATCCCTGGTTTTAACAATTTTTACAATCGTAGGAGATTTTTGCTCATGACTATCCATTTTTTAGGCAACATTATGAGAGAACTCAGGCTTAATATACCTTGCACCAGTGATGTTCATCAGAAAATTAGCTGTCGAGATTAAGAATAGATGTTAGGAGCAATCTATTCTTCGACTTTTGTTTATAACTCGCTAAAGGTCCTCGCTTTATTATACCTCGCTTCGTATCATTCAAGATCTCGCTATGTATGTTTTCTAAAATTTCCTTCACTGTGATCGAACTTTCATCCCTCTTCTTTACACCTTCCAAATATATAAGTGATCCAGAAAAGAGGTTTTGAAATTCCATTTTTTATAACAATTTTTTTCCAATAAATACTTCACCGCTTGGTGGTTTTGGTTACTATTTTCATTCAGTTTTTACCTATGGCTCATACGCCTGAGTGGCTGATTTCACGTACTTTGCTATTAACATTTTTTGAAACGAATATAAAATTTGGTAATTATTCGCGGGATTCGAACTGGGGATCTCCCATTTACAAGTCCATGCTCATAACCACTACACCAACACCCTCTCCTAATAGGGATCTTTATCATTTCGCTTAAATTTATTCGCCACATTTGTTGTAACTATGGCTACATTGCTAAATAATAGACATTTGCCTTCTTTAAATATAAATAATAAACTAATTCTACCATAATGCTATTTTTTCGAATACACATTTATTTGCAAGAGTTATGTCAGTTATTAGTTTTTTGAATAATAACTATTGATAAATACAAAGAGTAAATCAAATGAATCAAGTTGAATCAAGTTGGAAAAGGCAACAGTTGTCATGTTTATTTGTAACTTTAGAGTTAAACAATCTCTGAGATAGCACAAGTTGCAAATTGTCTAATCGGTAGCTTGTGATCATTTAAGAATAGTTTTATTCGCTTCAGGAATTCATCAGGACATTTCAAAAAGCATATTGCCATTTATATTTTCAAGACAATTACAGTGACATTTTCAACATTTCCATATAAAAATCAGCAATAAAGTTTCAATAATGATGGGGGCTATTGTTTGCTTAGTAAATAACAAGCAGAGCTTTGAAGTTGTAGATCAAAGATCGGGTATCAAACTTCAAAGAAAAAGTGAAATTAAAAATGTTTAGGAAAATGTGTTATAAAAATTTTATTTTCTCCTTTAAAGTTATTAGTGAAATTATGTTTTATTCTGATTCTGATCTATATTTGAAATAAGCGAGCGAATCAAGGCAGGAGATTAGGCTAAATAACGCATCATGTTATAAAGGGCAATCGTAAATTAGTAATCGCTATAACTGTAACTTATAACAAATTATGCTGAAAAATATCAAACAGACTGTGTGTCAGGAAAGAAAAAAATTTAAAGGGACGAACTCTGATTCAATCTCCGATATTAACATCATTTTCATGAACAAGAAATTATTAAAAAAAAATTATAAAGTTTAAAAAAGAAAAAGAAGAAAGTTTGTTTCAATTTAAGAAACAAGAAGACGGATGGAAAGAGCCTAAGGGGGTGACAAAATGTAATTAGTTTAGTCAGTGTCGCCAGCTTTGTTAATGAGTTACGCCCGTCCAAACAATTTATACAACCGACAGCGTTCTCTTGTGTCGTTAACAAAAGAACTAATTTAGGTAACACATTTCTTTCATAGACGGTAAAACCAATAGTTCTCTTTTTTCATTACTAATTTATGCATCTTTCATGGATATTTGGCCCTCAAGCATTTCTTATATTAATTGCACAAATCTCTAGCACAAACATACATTTATTTAAAAATAAAATGATACAATAATAATAACTGTGGTGAGAGATGGGGGAGGAAGAAAAATGAACGTGGATAACAAATGATAGTGGCCAAAAGTGGAGAAGGTTAAACAATCCACACAAACTGTCTACAAGAAATGAATAAACTAGCTTGGCTACTGTTTAGGGATAATTTTTCGCTTGTGCCATAAATAAAAAAGATAACGCCTTATAGCAAAGCGAGTAGAGACAAAGAGAGAGAGAGAGAGAGAGCCAAGAAGTTGGTGGTCGGGGTTCGCCATTAAATAGATGGACCAAAATAATGAATTGTTCCTTAAGCACAATCTAAGATTGAATGAATCATAACAAGTCCTTAACTTATAATCTACCTCAATTTTTCTTGTTTTATGTTCTCTCTAATTATATTGACCACGTAGAGCATATGTTTTTTTGCAATTAATTACCACATAACAACAAAACTTACTATTTATTATATTTCACTAAATCTCACTTTAATAGGTTTTAGAAGGAGAGAAATGAGTGAGAAGGGTTTTCGAGAAATAAGCTAGAATGAATGCTGAACACTATATAATAAAATAGAGAGATAAGAACACTGCCAGGTCTTTTCACGTAAAAAGAAATTAGGTAGCGAGAGATTTAGACTGAGTAAAGAGAAGGATAGTAGTTGGTTGCTGATGCGTTGTAACTGCTGTATAAACTGTTCTAAAGATTGTCCCTTGTAGGGCTAGCACAGCTGTATATATACAGAGTCTCCTACTCTAGGCTGACCTATGTAGCGAGTGAGATTCTCAATTTTGTGTGTGTCTCTCTCTGCTTTAGATCCCTTCCTTCGTATCCCATTACACTCACCATATATAAAAAAAAAAATTGGTATGGAAGGTTCACACAACTTTCTATTACTGGAAATTACTGTCTTCAAAATTAAAGCTGGCACAACGTAAACTAAAAGTGACACTTGAAGGAAGCGTGATCTTCCAAATCCCGTAGATCTCCCATAAAAACTACTCGAAAAAATGTTTATATATATATATATATAAAAACTCATCGTTCTCTTTCTCGAGAAAATCACAAAAAACTGAAAAAAATAAACAATAGACAGGAAATAAGTATTTCCAATTTACCGACTTTGATAAAAATCATATTGTCCTTTTACCTGATAGAAACAAAATATTAATTTTAAACTTTCTGCAATTTTCTAGTTGAAACTTGCTGACGTCACACACACACACACGCAGCACACACAAACATCAACTTCCAAAAATAATATTTTTCCCGGATTCAGAGCTCCTTAAAACGAGTACTTCCCAGTGAAAACTTGATATGGAAAATTTGACAACACGATCGGAAACTTCCTCTTAATCAGTAGCAGTAATTATAGAAAGTAACAAGTGTAACAGCAACCAAAGAGAGATCAGCAACGAAAGAGAGTAAAGACAAGAGAAACAAACACAAACCACTCTCTCGGACTGGAGTGGGAGAAACTGTATAAATATAGCTACGGACAGTCCGCATTTAAACACAGTTCGATACTGTTGAGGACAGTTCAATATATTCAATCACTACGTGTCATTACTCATTTACCACTCTACCTTAAACATTTCTCTATTGTAAAGTCCAGGCAGTCTGTGTCTCTTAATTAATATATTAGTTAACCAGTGATAATAATGTCAATCTGATTTCATCAGCTAGACCCAAATTCTCTCCACCTAACACATCTATTATACAAGTTTTACAAGGCCAAGATATATAACAATAATTCAGAATGTTTCTTTTTACACTATTTTTGCTCTTGATAAGAGGAAGTTACTTTTGATTGAGTGAAATTTTCGTTATCAAGTTTTCACCAGGAAAGACTGGATTGTGAGCTGTACATTGATGATTTATATTATTTTATATGATAATATTAAATTGTATATTTTATATTTGTATTAATTAGGTTGTTTTCATTAATTTCTTTTTTTATTATTTTAGTTTCATATCATTTAGAAAACCATTATTTATCTTCATAACATTATGTAATATTGTATTCATTATCCTCTGACATTAATTAGGAGAAAACAGTTGGTTAAGAAATTTGTTTGGAAAGAATTGTTTCTTTATTATGAAATCTGAATTTTATTAATAATCTAACTGTTAACATTAAGAAATCTTATTATTTATAGATTAAATTTGATGTATCCCACAAAATATTTCCATATATAAAGTTTTTATTTTATTCATTGCTGTTTACAATGTATTCCCAAAGTGTGGGAAGACCATAGTACAATCCAACAAAGCATGACCTCCATAGAAGGGATGGGATAAGCTCCGGTGGTTGCAATTGGACGTGCACCCGATGTTCCCGGAACTAAGATTACTGCTACCCTCGTTCTAGGAGCTTTAGCAGCTACTGATAGTAGGCAGCAATGTTGTCTACAACGGGAGAATATTGCTGAAAGGCTGGCACACTGATCAGGCCCCTCCCCCTCAAACGGTCACTACAGATGAAAAAGATGACAACTCTTTTTTTTAAAAAAAGAAAGCGAAATAATTAAAAGAAATTTAGTGAAACATGATCATCATCATCATCGTCCTGAGCTCAATAATCCATTACTGGATCCTCAAGCTACCTCAAGAATCACCCCATTTCTTTCTATTCCGGTCGACCACCCACCAATTCCTGATACCCAGAGATCTGGCGTCGCCTCTCATACCATCCAGCATCTCAGCTTCGATCTTCCCACTTTCCTTTTACTGGCCTGTACTGCGCTAAAGAGCTTCTTTGGGGGTGAGGTCTCCTCCATTCGTAAAACATGGCCCGCCCATCTCAGTCTTGCTAAGCGAATATATTCTACCAGATCCGGCTCTTTATATAAGCTGGCCAGCTCATGGCTGTGCCTTATTCTCCACTCACTGTTCTCTATGACCGGTTCATATATCTTCCGGAGTATTTTTCTCTGGAAAACTAATAATTTTCTTTCAATGGCTTTAGTCATTGACTATGTTTTTGGCCCATATGTCAAAACGTTACTCCTGGTGTATGTCACTATCTGCCGTTACCACTGATCCTAAATATCTGAATGCTTTAACTTTTCGAAAGTTGTACTTACCGACTTGAGATGGTTGGGCCAGTCTCACCGTTATCGGTATTTATGTACTTAGTCTTTTCTTGGTTGACATCAAGTCCCATCTTCATTGCTGCCTCGTCTAGCGGGGTGAATGCGTCTTTTATAGCCGCCAAGAAACTTCCAATAATACATACATCATCATGTGAAACATGATACTTCCTAACAATTAAGATCAAATCTTCGTCTGATCTGTTGTAATTCCAAGGAGTTGCCACATAAGCCTTGCGATTAAGTTTTCAAGATCTAAGTACTAGAAGATCTGCCCATGACATTGCGCTGACTTTTTTCTTTTCTTTCATTTGATATCATTGCTTCGCTTTTCGTCTTTAGCTCAGGCATAGCCTGTGGACAAAAGACTAATGCACTGCATGCATTAACCCGCATCTTTCTTTTGCCAGTTTATTTGGGATGTAGCAGTGACTTGGTATCCACTAACCTGATTTTCTTCTTATGGAAAAAAATAGAAATGTTTTATTTTTATTTTTAATATATACTATTTATTCAGTTTAAAGACGGTAGGAGAACATAATAATATTTCATGATGACGTTTTAAAAGATATTACTATAGATAGCGAAACATTTGTAATAAGGGTTGGTGAATCCATTTCAAGGGTGTTATGACTGACTATATATAAATATATATATATCATAGCTGTGTGTTAGCAGCACTAAAGTCCTAGTTATTAAGGTTCAAACTGTGAGGGATAATATTAATCATACTCAAATCTAAATACAGGTTATGAGATGGAGCTAAGTCATTTCGGTGAACTCCTTCCACCGCTCAGGAATGTAATAGTGACTGTAGTACCATTCTAAACTCCTTATTACAAACATCACTTTCATACCTGAATGGTAAAATTTTCATTGTACTGTTTATAATAATCAAAATATCACCAACAACATTCAACATTCAATTATGTAAAATAAACTGTCTTTATGTTTGTTAACAATAAATATATGGTAATAAAATTTTTAATTTTCCCTTACTCCTGCATTTGTAGAAAAATGTCAAGTGTTCAAAATATTGAGTTTTTCATTGTACATACATGTTTTATATTTCCCGAAAAAAAAAATAATAATTTAAAAAAATGATTTGTATGAATGTTTGTGTCTGTCTGTCTGTTTGTGAGAGAACATAACTCAAAAACAAAAACTGCAATAAATTCAAACTTGAACGATGATTTGGGAATCACTGTTAATGGGATCCGAAGAGAGGATCTAAAGCAGAGAGAGAGAGAGAGAGAGAGAGAGAGAATCACACACAAAATTGAGAATCTCACTCGCTATTTAAGGTCAGACTAGAGTGGGACACTCTGTATATGTACAGCTGCGCTAGCCCTACAAGGATCAGTCTTTAGAACAGTTAATACAGCAGTTATAACGCGTCAGCAACCAACAAACTTTCTCTTTACTCAGTCTAAATCTCTCGCTACCTGATTTCTATTTACGTGTACAGTCCTGGCCGTTTTGTGCCTCTATTCTATTATACAGTGTTCAACATTCATTCTAGCTTATTTTTTAAAAACCCTCTGTCACGAATTTCTCTCCTTCTGAAACCTATTAAAACTGCAAACCCGACAGTTCGGTTTCGGTCAAAATTACCAGTAGCGGAAGTACCAGTTTTAATTGATTTTTAATTGGGTTTTACGATTTTCAACCAAAAAAAAAAACTGGTTTCAACGTCATTTTTGGAAATCTGGATAAATATACTATATATGTAGGTCTAACATTTTTAATTTCAAAACATATTTTTGAGAAAATTGATTCTTTGGGGATTTTCTAAGGGAAGTTTATGTTGTGCTCTAATGGTTCCTTTCAATATGAACTAAGAAATTTCCAAAAAATCAAGTTTCAAGAAAATCGGATACCTTGAAGTGTAACTATACTGAGTGGATTTTCCAATTTGTTATGTACGATTTTCTCGATTTAGAAACGAACGTTTTCCGTCAAATTTCGTTTACCATAACTACATTTCGTTTCCTATCTTTTTTTTTTTTTTGAAAACTGATTTTAGGGTTTCTATGGGTGTTGGGAAATCATGCTTTCCTCGAAATATAATATATATTATCGTTCAAGTCCTCCCATAATATTAAAAGGTAACCAAAGATTAAGTAAAAATTCCAAGTTTGAAGATATTTTCTCTTACTACGTGAAGAAAAAGGATGTTTTGTAGAATTTTCGAAATTGGTTTCATCATGATATCTCTCTCTTTCTTGTTATCTCTCTATTCCTCTCTCTCAATATATATGGTTGTGTATTTTAAGATATATATATATATATATATATATGTGTGTGTGTGTGTGTTTGTGTGAGAGAGAGAGAGACAGTAAGAGAGAAAACGCAAACAACAAAAATTCACAGATAGTTGAAAACCTTGTCATTTCGTTCGACACCACTATCGAATCCGAGACTAAGTTTTTATCAAAATTCGTCGACCGGAAATACATCTATCTTCATTGAATGTTTATAATAAACAATCTTTAGCATCATTTTCGTGAAAATCATGAAAAACTGAAAAAGAAAAAGAAAAACCTTTCAATATAAGTTCCAAACCGATTTTCTTCAAATTTACTATTTTTTAAACACATTTATTTTTTCCTCAATTATATACATAAGTTCGCCCATCTTCAGGATGCTGTTTGTCAGACAATGTGATAACACAGACTTACACAGAGCAAAGTGTTATCACACTGACTGACCAACGCATCCTGAAGATGGTCAAACGCCCGAAACCGGTCGATGACCACAAAATAAAACATGCTACCATGGAAAATGCTTTCCAGCTCTGCGGAACCAACCACCACAACAATATTATACATAGTTAGTTGAACCTTAACGTTACTTCAGTTTAGCATTGTAAAGGAAAATCACTAAAGGGACATCAAATTTAGTAATTAGCTTTTAACATTTGTTATTAGCAAAATGTTTTCAATAAAAAAGTGATAGTTCACATAAATCTGTGCAGTTACATCACAATTGATGCAACTACATAATTGTTGGCGTGTTTTTTCGATAAAATTTCCGAAAAATTCAGAAACTAATTTTGTACAATTGTGACAACCGATAAAAAAGATTTTCTACAAACATGGAATTCTTAGCAAAGAAATATAATTTATGAGTTCATGGAACTTCAGAGGAAAGTCTACCGTTACAATAATTCCAGCAGAACCTTTCAAAAATCAATTTTCATGGAAAAAAGTTTAAAAAAAAAAAAAGGGGGGAGCCATTTTTATTGTAATTAGGATGCGATTAAGAAACTAAAAAAGAAGAAGTAGGAAACAATAAAGTATCATGTTCGGGTGGGGGATTTTGACCGAAAGCTTTGTGTT
Source organism: Triatoma infestans (assembly GCA_011037195.1). Taxonomy (NCBI): domain Eukaryota; kingdom Metazoa; phylum Arthropoda; class Insecta; order Hemiptera; family Reduviidae; genus Triatoma; species Triatoma infestans. Next base: position 93,602 of record JAAEAF010000135.1, on the reverse strand, counting down.
AGAAGTGGTGGAGACCTAAATGGATTATTAAGGTTTGAAGTTAATTTCCAAAAAATTAAAACGTTCCATACTTTGTATTATAATAAGAAGAAAATGAAGAAAATATATTGAATTAGAGTCTTGTACTCTAATGCATTTACAAGGATGCAGCTTAGATGTAAACTTATCAGCATATACTTTAACTTTTCTTTGGAAATATGAAGCGTGTAGCTGATAGAAAAAATTTATTTTCGTTACATAGATAATCACATCATTCATATCCACGCTAGTTTTCCTGGCATAAAGCCGCCTCCGTGACACACGCCAATGTTCGTTAATACATGGATAATGGAATCTGCTGGCTTGTTATTAAATATAAGAAGGATGGCGTTACAACAATCACAGTATTCTTAAATATTAAGTCAGCAGAGCACTTTTTTACTTCCTCTTATTGCGGCAAAAGGAATTTACTTACGTAATTTTGTTAAATTTACGAAATTGATTTTTCCCCAGAAATACATGTTTTGAGGACCTTTGTATAAGAAAAAAATGTTTGGAGCACATGGCTCTATGACATCTAAGTGTGTACATGTGAAGAAATGTTTGGAGCACATGGCTCTATGACATATAAGTGTGTACATGTGAAGAAATGTTTGGAGCACATGGCTCTACGACATATAAGTATGTACATGTGAAGAAAATATCTCCACACACACAAAATCGCAGAAAACTCAAAAAAAATATTCCGATGTCCGTTTAGGCACTGCTACCGGATACTACACTAAGATTTCGGTCAAATTCATGAACAGCAAGTTTTCCAGTCTTTGCGATTTTCTCGAAAATGGCTTTAAAGATTTTGTTTAAACTTCGATACACTAATTTTTGATTTCCACTTTGATTAGTAAATGTTCTTCTAACAAAAAGATATTCCTTGTTTTTTTTGTTAGATTAATATCTAATCTCACGGTTAGACCCTAGTTCCAACTAATCTCTAATCACGTTCTACTATGTCGCAAAGAGTTTCTTCATTCTTGCCTGTACCATTTACGACAGTATCAACCATATAAGTTTGATATGCAATACTGAGTTTGCAAATAATCTCGTCTACCAACAAACTCCACATAAAGGGTACCTCTCCTTGAGGACGGTCTCTGGTTTTTTTTTATCTTTTAAGATAAATGCCACGCTGGCCCCTTTATAGGGCGTTTTTATGGTAATTACAAACAGATATGGAAAATTCCTTTCTGTGCTTATTATTAATCGTGTGCGGATAGGGAACACACTCTACGCTATCCAAAGCCTCACTAGGCCTATATAGCTACTCCAATGAAAAATAACAAACCGGTTTTAGAACAAAAACCAGTTCCGGCTCTAATTCATGTAAGATTCAGCGCAGCTCGAACGAAACAGATTATAATCTTAAAGGGAAATAATCTAACTCTTCCACAGACATCCTGTTCCTACCAAAGATTGTGATGGAAATTACTTAATTTCCTGACAAGCAAACTGTCATAAGATAGTAGGCGTTTCTTCCACTGTCTCACAGACTGTACAAAAGGAGACTGGCAAGAGCCCCATTACATAGAGTCCTACATCCTGCCCCATCACACTCCTTAAACCACATCGCCCAGAAAGAAATCCAAACTGGTGCCTGAGAGAGTTCCGTGAAAGAAACAGCAACATCTCTGTAATCGCCCTGTCCCGACTTCCAATGAACATCTTAAAATGCCGACAACCCACTAAGCTCATCCGCAGGGATTAATGATGTGAAATATCAATGACTGGAACGTTGACAGACATGTCTAAAGGCACACCAACTGCAGGCTCGGGACTAATGAAAGGCAGAAAACGCCTATTTGGACAAACCACATCTTCATTCTCAAAAATTCCCATATGATCTAGTACCCAAACTAAAAGTACATCCTTCAAAGAAGAATGCTCTTCATAGAAATGTGACACTGGCTGACGAATGAATGAACAGATCACCCAACTTCAAGTCATTCTCGGTCAGCTAGGTTCCTTAACTATCTATTCTTTAGCCGTAAGCTACCTGGAATTCTGTCCCCTTTAAGGGAAGAGCTCTTTGCTCCCCAGCTTGCAAATTATGGTTCAAGGTTTTTTTTTTTTAATAATATGGTTGTTATCATATCCCGACAGTAGCCCCATAGCCTTATGCAGCGCAGCAACCGTGACTTCCTCCAAAATTTCTTGAAGCAATTTTTTTTTTTTTCAGTTTCCCTTGTTGAAGGTAAAGTCGCCAATCTCCAGTGTACTTTCTCTATTAAAGAAGGTGCGCACATCGCTTGTAATTTTGACAAATTTTTGCTATTAACTAGCACTAGCTTCAAAAGTTCCTAAAAAGACCCAGTTACCTACTAGATCGTGCTCTAAATCTCTTCAACAGTTACATACATTGCTTTAGAATTTTTCCGTTACCCTCTCCGCACCGAAAACTCACTTTTATCTGAAACATTTGTTTGGAATAATTTCAGAGTTATTAGGAATGGACGTTGTATTCCAAATTGCATTGGGCTTGTATTCTGGACTACAATGTAATCACATTCAGAAAGCTCACATTATCACTTTGCTAGAGTAATAATTAATCTCCGAGAACAATTTCATTGTGGAAGAAAATTTCTGAATATTTCAAATACTGCAGAAAGAGAAAAAATTATGAGTGTTTCAGATTTTTTTTTGTTACATTAGATTATTTTTATATAAGTAATTAATTTAAATATTAGAATGCATGCTAATTATTACTTATATTTGAGAGCGCTGGCCGTCACCTTTGGAAACCCTCTCTCCTAGTTTTAAGGGCTATCACGTGCATATAACGCGTCCGTTAACGCGCTATTACACGCTTCTATCGTGACGACTTCTACGCGGTCCTATACGGCTCAAAATTGTTCACATCTAAAGGGTCCCTAAACTGTAAGCTTCATTCAGACTAACAGATTTGAAAAAAGAGATCAATGTGTAACAGTGTTGCATAACAAATTTAAATTCTTATTCATTGTAATAATCAACATTCGAATTAAATTAAATTATCGAAGGCGACATTTCGAGGAGTGGAAAAGCTAAAAGTAATCTAAAATAGAAACTACATTAATTTGAGAAAAAAATTATTGTTCTCAAATGTTTCTAGCTCTCAATAATCTCTAATAGCAACAATGAAATATATACCATTATAAAATAAAACAAAACAAAAATCCGTTATATTAGATAATAAACTTTATTTATTGATATTTCGTAGATACATTATAGTGTTATGAAGGTCATTATAAAAATCATTATATTGTAATGTTATCTATACAAGGAGATTAATTTTATTTATTTTCATAACCTTTCTCATATAATAAATATATTTTAAAGAATATAAAGATAATATATTTTATTTTCTTTCGATATATAAACAGTCAAAAATAAAGTAATAAATACTATCTTATACTTAAAAAATATAATATATTTTCGGGAAGATTTAAAGCAATGTGAGATTTGGAAGATGTATTGCACTCCCTAATAGTTTCTGAATCTCAACCACTGTTGTTAGAGGATATTTGGATTAGCAGCGATCTAGTGGCTGATTGTGGTAATCAATCACAAATGCAATGGCAAATCCCGCTTATAGTGAAATAACTTTACCTAAACTATTCTGGTACCGGCCCCATTATTAAAGGTCATATTTACTCTAAGTGAGGAAGGGGGATCCTCCAGCAATAGAAACAAGTTTTTCTCTACTATTTCAGCATCCTGTAATGTTATTGGTGTGATGTTTTAATGTAGTAGCTTGTGGCGTGAGCGGTTTAGTAAAGGGTTTGTAAGTATATATGTTTAAGAGAGAAGTATTAGTAATAATCAAGAGAGCACCACTATTTGAAATAAATACATTATTCTTGAAAAGAATTTAATCTTTACAATATCACAATAATATGCTTATAAGTATACTGAAATTAGTTGGAATAAACTCTTATGTTTTAAATTATATCTGGCACTGATTCCTGAAGTGTTCTGCTTCGGTGTCTGTTTCAAACTATTCTTGAAGGAATGTCTTCCAATTGTTCGTTCAAATCTTCCCCTGCGAGAAGAAGGGGTAGACAATGCTAACAAGGTTCATGAACTCTAAAAGACAGTGGTGGTCTTCTACCTGAATAGTCCCTTTTGCCAGGTAACGTTACATTTTTCTTGATATTTTTGATTATTTCAAATTAAATATATTTTTATATTTCTGGCATTCATCACAATCCTTTCTTTTACCTTTTGGGGTTCCGAGTACCAGATGGTGAATCATTCTCCCACAGTTGATGCCAGACTTGGAATGCTAGTGATTGCTACGATGAGCTTGCTCTTTCGCAGTTCGTCCTGCGTTTTGTAATTTAAATTTCCGCTTCCTGCTTTGTTTTAAAGGTTATTTAAAAAGTAGACTATCCATCCACTTCCCACAAACAACTTGGTCTTATAGGTAAGATTCACAGAGCCTCGCATGATACGGCAAAGCAATAATTACTCCCCAAATGTGAACTGATTTCAAGGAAGTGCCGTTGCAAATAGCAGTATTACTGCAAATTCTTATCCTTAAAATTATGTATTTCATTATTGTATCGTTATAGGATTTGCACGAACATTGTCAAACATAGTGATATCAGTTTTAGAGATACGAATTTATATTTGATTTTATACTACATAATTTTTATTCTGATATAAAAATTTAAATTTTTACTATCACGTTTATTGTCAATATTTAATATAAAAATGATAGGGCAATGCAAATTTTCAACAACCAGTAACAGTCAGTTTAGCAAGAATAATTTGGGGTGAAGCACTCACTTCACTTATTCTTACTCAAAATACTACAATTTAATAAACGAAAATTTTATTTGAAATTGCAACGTTTACAATTGTTTGCAAGGTGGAGGGGTTCCACGTATACAAACTTGTATGGAACGCCCTCTGTCAAAACCAACAAAGCTTGTGCAATTTAAATTCGTAACTGACAGACCACCAAAATCCTTCTTTTTTTTTTTTTTAAATGTTTGTAGTGATAGGTTTATATCGGTGTAGCGAACATTTCGTGGTTAAAGAAAATCATTCTAGCTGTTTTCGACAAAATTCCAAAAAAAAACCTCAAAAACCTATTCGGTAAAGTGTCACACTTCCGGTTAACCGAATTTTTTTCAAAATTGAAATTCTATCAATACTTCTTTGTTTATAATTAATTATAATTAAATCGTTGTTGGTGGTCCATACATCGATTTGAATTAGTACTTTATAGGAAAAGCATGACGCTATTGTTTTCTCAAAAACCCCACAAAAATCAATTTTCCCGCAAAAAGTATCAAATAAAAGTGATAGATAATATTATACGAAGTATAAAGAAAATTGTTGAAGCCATTTTCGAAAAAATTGTGAAAAAGTGGGGGAAAAAGCTATTCAGTAAAGTCGTACTTCCGGTTAATGGTTTTCATTTTCGTGTCAGATGCGATAGTAGTATCTAAACGGAAAAACCAGCTTTGAGCTTACTGGAATTTTTTATTTTTGAGATATTCTGTTCAAATACATCCACACAATGAACATATTTAATATAGGCGATTCGCTAAAAACAATTTTTTCTTACTCAGGGGACCTCTAAACATGTATTTTATGTGAAAACTCAATTCAAAAAATTTGATATGATCTTGAAAGTAAAAATAAATTGTCCAATGGGTGAACTGAGTATTTCTGGGTCGCCCAGTAAACTTTCTGAAATAATAAGTAAATAATGGAAAAAACAAATCCACACGTGGATCAATAAAAAAAATGAAAATATAAGTGAAAATTATTGGGCCACAAAAAAATGTTAAAGTGAATGTAATAAAACAAATGAAAAAAAAAAACAAACAAAAAATGACAACGATTGGTGAAAGAAAATAAATTATTAAAGAATAAAGGTGGATGGAAGATCATCCTGAACACATGTGGACCTGTCTCAGTGAAACATCAGTGTAATAAGGTTCTGGAAAGGATAAGTATAGAAGAATTGGTTCAATAATGGACTCAATCACTTTCTTTGTCTCTGCTCCCAATAAGAACACTGACAGAAATAGCAAAAAGGAAAAAAAAAGAAAAGAGAGAAGATGCCCAATAAATTCACTTTTTATTTCCACTAAGAAATGTCAACAAATTCTTCAATAATAGTTGTTAAAAGATGAAAATGAGAAATGAAAATCAAGAATTAGCTAGCCTCAGATTGTTGGAGTTGATGATTAAAGTGTGATTTATGAAGGGAGCAATATGCAAGGTGAGTGTGAAACTAAGCTACTCTGTACGAGTCTGTGACTGTCTGAAAAACGCATCCTGAAGATGGGCGAACGCCCGAAACCGGTCGGTGACCAGGTTTCACAAAATGAAGCAGGCTACCACGGAAAATGTCTCTGATAAATATGCAAGGACTCCATGTTTGTAAATATTTTGTTATATACTTCGAGTTTTTATTTTTTTTATGATATAAGGCTGTAATGTTCTGAAAGAAACTCTGAAAGGTCCACTTCAATTTCTTAGTTGTGGACAATTTTAGATTCGAAGTAAAAAAACAGAATACCAAAAAAACTGATGACAGATTGTCAGGGTAAATTGAAAAAAATTCTTCCACAAACATAAAAATCATCAACAACGTCCTTTTTTCAAGTCGAGTTTGATCATCAACATTGTTGAAACAAACGTTTACTGGATCAATCCTCTGTTGAGAATATGCTCCACACAAGCACTAGACTCCATGTTGTTAATACACTAGCTCTAGCATGCAGTTGTTTTGGACTACCCATTACCATGATTAGGGATTGCTCACCTACTGCAGGCGTTCGGCGAATGGACAACAAGTTTGACCGGAAAGTTCCCCCCACAAGTTGTCTCTAGCTGCCACTATAAAGTAGAAAAACTGGGATATCAAGCTGGAAACCTGAGGCTTTAGAAGTCGCAAGATCAACTCTAAAGAGCTAAGAGGTCACCTTAAAGGGTTAACACTTGAAGAAGTCAAAACAAGCTACCAAGAAGAAAAAAAACTGTTTAGAATTCAAGATCTTATAGGACTTAACAACATAAATCTCAAAGAATTATTCAATTTGCTTATAAGAACATTCAATCTCGCTCAACTCACCATCAACCTCAAAGCACTATTACAGATCAAAGATTATTCACCAAACTGCCACAGTAGCTAATCGACTATTAGAACAAGCAACAGTTCTAACTAGCCTTATCCACTCTACCAGCGACATACATCAACCAACCCTACCAATCTACAACGGCTTCAATATCATCATCAAAATTCGCTCAGTTCCTCTATTCTCAATATTTTCCCGTCACAAAGTTCGTAAATATAAATTGTGTAAAGTGCAGGTAATGGTTAGCTTTGTGTGTTGGTTTACACCATCACTGTCATCGTTTCCTGGAACCATTACGTCATATTTGTGTATTCTGCCCAAGTAAAGTGACAACTGTAGTTAAATAAGCATTAAAGCTTTAAAAATACTAAACGTCCATGATAGAATATTATATATGTTTATTTATAGAGTTTTTTTTATTGTTTTGGATCCAAAGATAGGCTTTGCGTCACATCACGAAACTCCTTGCCTGCCTTTCAAAGGCACGGCCTGCAAATATAATAAACATCAAACAATAAATATAAAGTAAGCTCAAACAATAGATTTTTGATCCGATTCCTTGTACAATTATATTTTGAACAATCTTTCTATGGCCTACTAAAACCTTCCACCACTCCACATCTACGTCCAAGGCGTTGCAAGAGCAGTTGTGGCACGACTACAACAGGGACAAGCACCCATTTATCCCAGGCACACTGGGAAGCATCAAGACCTATGGGAGGAGCTGGAGGCGGACCCGATTTTGGGCCTGCCTACGGATATGATGACTCCTAGGTATGACTTCCAAAAACCCTTCAAAATCTTGATATTAGACAGAGGGGCATGGAAGAATGGGCCGCCAATTACAGGCGAATCTATGTGGTACACGGACGGGTCCAAGATGGGTGACGGAGTGGGAGCCGGCGTGTACGGGGCTCATCCGAGATGCAATATCTCGGTGAGCCTGGGAAGGCTAGCTACGGTCTTTCAGGCGGAGCTAGTCGCGATTATTATCTGCGCCGCCGAAATAAGAAGACGGGGAGTGCATAACTCCAGAGTCGTCATTTATTCGGATAGCCAGGCTGCTCTGCGGGCAATTGACTCATGGGAGATCAGCTCAAGGCTGGTGTGGGACTGCCTAGGTGTACTAAGGGAGATTAGTAGCCATAATAAGGTCTTCCTGGTTTGGGTACCTGGGCACTCGGGTCACAGAGGCAATGAGGCGGCGGACCGCCTGGCCCGGGAGGGTTCAATGGGAGCGCTTATCGGGCCGGAGCCGTTCTGTGGTGTCTCAAGATGCCTCAGGAGTGCATCCATTAAGCTATGGATGCAGGACCGATCAAGGGAATAGTGGGTCAAAACTCCAGGCCAGAGGCAGGCGAAAAAGTTTATCCATAGCTACTCGCCCAAGCTAACTGCAGAATTACTCCAACTAAGCCGGATGGCCATAAGGATAGCAGTTGGCATTCTCACTGGCCATTGTAGACTAAATAGGCCCATGCGATGCATGTAATGTGGCAACGGATAGCCTGTGTAGGTTTTGTCAGGAAGAAGAGGAGACGGCACTGCATGTGGTATGTCAGTGCGAGGGGCTGGTCTGGCTAAGGTACCGCCTCTTTGGTAAAGAGAAGCTGGTGCCAACAAGCCTCAGCCAGGGCCCTCTCTCGGACCTATTAAGTCTTCTAAGGCAAGCAGGACTCGAGAGGGTGCTCTGATGGCGGGTGCTCTGATTGACCACCTGGGAGCCCCCCCCCAATTCCACAGTTCGGTTAAGGACAGGATAGGGGGAGGGTCTCCAACTAGGGGGGTGCCACAATAGATCCTTGGGGTGTCGCGGTGGCGTAGGCTGAGTAGCCATTCCCCCGGTAGAATCTATCTATCTATCTATGGCCTACTAAGCAGAACATCTTATGACGCGAATCCACACGAGACTCAGTATTATAATGGATCTAAGTAGTTGTTTTCAATTTGTAGAAAATAACATAATATTATTCTAAATTTATAAAAATATATGTAGAATATATGTATTTTAAAAAGTTGCTACTTGAAGTTATCTCACGCCAGAAGTGAAACCAATATATAAATAATTTTCACATACATAAAGTAAAACTCATTTTTATGAGATTCTGAATCCAATTTTATGACTGGAATGTTTGTTACATTTACATAAGTATACAATGTTAAGTTAACATTTTGTTATGAAAAATAAAATTATTTAAATGTTCAGAATAAACAGTCAATATTTAACTTATTTCCCTAAGCATGAATAAATTTTAAGCAAACTGTTGCAAAGTACTTTAAATTTTATGACCTATAGATCCTGGCTTAACCCCTAGGAAATCTGAAAGGAGAAGAGAAGTTAAGGATCGTTTTCTGCAAGCATATTATAAGGGCTAGCTAGACACAAACAAGGAATCTCCAATTCAGTCTTGTTCACACAGTTTTCAAGAAAGCAACACCATTCCCAACCAGTGTATCCTATCTCCTGTGCTATCGCTTTTCTAATTCAGTTCTGTGAAGTCCTTGGAATAATCTGTTAAAATACTGTCACATTCTCAGTTAATATTATTAGTGTTCAGTAAGGGTACTTTTCTAGTTTACATTTTTCTCTAAAATAGTTAACAGTGAGAGAATGAGTTGAGTCCAGAATTCCCATTGAGCCAATCAGCGACCTCACATTCAAGTCATGTCTTCCTGATAATGGACGAACCTCGAAACCGGTTGAAACAACACAAAATGAGACGGACTGTCAGCGAAAAAACACTGATCTTCAATGTAGAGGTTGTGTGTTTTCAGTTAGATTATGTAAAAAACACAAAATCATTTAATTGGAATGGATGGTCATTCACAGAGTTAGAAAGCATTTGGTCTAACTTCTTGGGAACACTGTGTTATTGTACTTCAAATATTTCCACTCCGCTTCTCTGCTTTTATTTTTTAGTTACATTTTCCACGAACTTGAAGAAATCAAGCTATTCATTCGAATATGAAGACGGGTACGCAATGCTAGAGATAACATCTGTATCTTGTAGCATGCATATTTCTCATATTCCTGACCGCAAATTAATAAATTTGCTCTGACGATGTATGAAAATCCGAAACCGGATTTTCAACGGATATAATACCAAATTTTCATTCGAAAATTAATCTTCAAAAAAATCTCAGATTTGCAATCAATTTCCTTTTCTTAGTGAAATGTTAACACGCAAATTTTGTTTGTGCTTAAAGAGAAGCCAGAAGTTACACCTGAATATACCGCGTGAATAAGTCTTAAAAAATGTTTATCCCAATTAATAGACAAAAACTCGATTTTCTGGCTAAGTGTGAAGAGGCACTTTGCGTTTGAACATTAATTAAGCCACTGACATTCAGAGCACCGACGATTCCGAGGTTGGTATACTGCAGTGTATCAGCCTGCTGTCACAGTCTGCCAGTCTCAACTTAATCATCTTCACCAATCCAGTACTTCTGAAGGAAAATACTTTACTCTTTTCCATACAGACATTACTTTTTTTCCAATGTACGCTGTTTTTTGGTGAGTGGTTTGACTATGTATCCATACTCGTGAATCAACTTGCTTGGCTTATTACCTTCTTCGTCCTAAGACTATGATGCAAAATTGTGTGGATAATCGACGTTTAATGACTCTTCTATGCACATTTTCATTTCATTTGTAAAAATCTGCCTCGTATCATTTTCAGATTGTTTTTTTCCACACCATTCGAGCAGTCCCTGAGCTTGCGCTCATACCCGCCCAGAGAAGCCATCGATTTCAGAAAGAGAAAGAGGAAAAGAGCTAAAGAAAAATTCCTGCCTTCCCTTCCTCCTCCACCAACCCAAGTAGGCTGCGCGGAAACACGCTATGCAAAGGAACCTGATACATCTAAACAAAACAACAGCAGAGCCCCAGGAGTATCCAACAACAAGCCACAGATCCAAAAAGAAACAACAATAACAACAACAAACACAAGACTAACAAAAGCTCATTTTCAGATGTTACAGCTGTAGTTAGCCTCTAACAGTGATGCTCATCAGTGCTGGAACCTCTATATCTTTTAAATTCAATAAATTATTTAAATAACCGCACAAGACTGAACTTTCATAATATTTTGCAAGTGCTGGTTGCACTAAGCGGCAATTATTCCCACACTAATTGGTATTATAGTAACACTACAATGCTGTTATACTAATATAGTTTTCAGAATTAAAAAAATTATATTACTGCCATACTCAATGATTAAATGAAAATGACTGATGTGAAAGAGTTAATTGATAAAGAGGCATAGAAAACAAATAAAACGAAGTATAATTTACGCACTTGATTTTCATACCTTCAAAACATTCTGAGTGACCCTTGTATTTATAACAATATTACAGAGTAATCAACTATTCTGAGGCGAATCAAAAGTGAATACATTTTATTTGTTTTGCTTGGTTAGAAAATATTAATTCTTACTCAGCAGAATAAACTAATTAAGTGAGAATCCAGTAGGGGATACGTCTGTTTGAAATATAATAGCAACGTTTACTCATTAATTACCCACTAGATCGGAGAGCTGATGAAGTGGGTACTCGTTTCTCTGTCCGACAATCTAGACAAGAGGGTTTTCACTGTTCGTTTTTGAACATAAAACATACACATAAACAAGCATATCCTCCTACAAAATGAGCGAGTGAGATAGTAAGAGTGAACACACAATGGAGTTGTGTTCAGCTCGCACTACAGTAGGATAATGTATGCGAGTTACCCAACATTCATGGAATCCCGAACGCTTCTGTAAACGTCAAATGCCAACGCTATAAACATAGTACAGTCGGCGTCCTTTTAAAAGGCTACCTCCTTCCCCAATGCTCCTCATCATTCCTGGGCTCACTACCAAAAACCATCCCTGATCAGGAAAGCGAGGCAAAATGAAAGAGAGAGAAATATACCTGTCTTTGATATATTTGTTGTGCGCGCATAGAATAGATTTTCGATTCTTATCTTTTTTGTTCGTTCGATGCGAGTACTTTATTATTTTTGTATGTATTGTTTTCATTTTATTTTTTCTTTTTTTTCTTTTACCTTCATTCTTGCATGAAATGTACATTAATTATATAAAACAATAAAATTATTATTTATTAGTAATGTGATGAAGAAATACTATAAAATAATGACTATCTCTTGCCTTGACTTTCATAGACGACTAGTGCGGTTTAAGGTCAAATAAAAGTGCACATAACTTAAAGTTTCGTTACTTTCAAAGGCACAAAGTTCATTGAAAACTGTCAACTGCACCTAGTGAACACGTCAAGGTAAATAAGAACTTCCAACTTAATAACAAACTATGTTCAGACATAAAAGGATTTCGCTAATATCAGTTTTCAGTTCAGAGATAAAAATTTAATCTTTTAATAATTAATTGATTGTAAAATATAAAGAGTTATCAATCACAAGTATGCTATGGGCCATGGTATTTCAGTGAAAGGCTGATTTTGAAGTAAAACAAAAATTAAGATTGCTTGCGAAGCTGCATAATTTTGAATTATATGCTTAAGAGCAGAAAAAAAAGTCTTAAGGGGAGGCCAGGAGTTTGGAAATATTGGGACAATCCAAGAAATCATATTGTCCTATTTATAAATAGTTACATTTTCATTTATAAACCTTTCAACGCAACAGAAGAACGACTGAGGTTAAGATATGAAGTTCCATTTAATGAGTATTATGTTCTTAAAACGATCCTTCAAGTTAGACGCTGGAATTTTGGTTAGTTAATGGAGCTCCAAATACTCTTACATTACACACCGACATTTATTTGGAATACTTTGTTAATGGAGGTTCATGGAAAATATTTCTACTTATGCTTAAATATCTTCATAGGAACAGCCCAAAATTTAGAATAAAATAATATCAAGATAAAATGGTCAAATAATAAATTTATTCGCTATTCCTTAGTGTAGTCGCTCCATGTCAAGTAGGAGGAACTGAACGAAATCTCAATCTAACCATTGCAGTGTAAATCAATCTGTTTTATCTACTAATTGTAAAGAGATAGTTATGTAAAATCCGATATTTTATCCGTCGTAGCATGCATATTAGTTATGTTCCTGACCGGTTTCGGATATTTATCCATCGTCAGAGCAAATCACCATCAGACAAGTTTGTGTTAGAGAGTTCACTTCAACAAAAGTTTTGTTTCACTATGTCGTTGAAGTGAACTCTCTACACGAACTTGGTGAATTTGCTCTGACGATGGATGAATATCCGAAACCGGTCAGGAACATAACTAATATGCATGCTACGACGGATAAAATACCGGATGTTATCCAGCAATGCGGACCCAGCCACATTTTCAGTTATGTAAAAATTTGAATTTCTGACACTGTCCGCTTTGCATACATATAGGTATAATATAATAATATATAATAAAGATCATAGAATAATAATAAACATCAATATACAGTATAAGAAAGATATATCTAAATGTTTATAAGAATAAGTAACATACTTATAGCAAACTGCCAAATACCCAATCGTAATCTTCATTAATATGATTGTTACTATTAACAATAATGTGATTATTTGTTAGTCGGCCGATTATATGGCAGTGAGCCAGTGTGACTGATTGAACGCCACTTATTTAAGGTTTTGCCGGATTAATTTTAATAATTATTTTACACGAGTAAAGAAATATTGGTTTTCATCACAAGTCACATATGCTAGAGCAATACGAACTGACAACGTTTTTGAGGATTTTAGAACATAGAAGAGGTGAGAACATAAAGAGAAAGAAGATATCAGCATATAAATATCAGATCTGGAGAAATCATCTGCTGCACATATTACACACATTCCTAAATTGACAGTAATAGGTAAGTGGGCATAAAGACGCCGAAAGTAATTTTATTAATTAAATTATACTCGTACAAGTTTACGTTCAAAGAAATGCCACATTTTTTAATTACTAATTAATTGGCATACAGTCAATGGAATGGAGTAATAGTAGCGGCCATTTGTACTGGTTGAGATTTTTTTTTGTTTTTTTTTTTTTTATTAGGTGCAAGGCATGCATTACATTTTTTTTGTGGCGATTTTAATTATATTTCTAGTCCCCACTTTTTATTTTTTAATATTTCTCAATGTTTATGTTATTGTTATGTAATACTTGTTGATATAGAATTTGTGTTCTTTCCCTTTTTTGTTCCATTGTTCTTTATTTAAATCTATTACATACTGTTTTTTTTTAAAATTATTATGCTTTTTCCATTAAAGTTATGTTTGATATTTTAATTTTTATTGACCAATAGACTAACAAGGCTACTTGATCTACAAACGCTCTAAACTTTCACATGAAAACGAAAGACATATCTACAACACTATTATTGAGCCCCTTCGAATATACCGATGCGGGGTTTTGGGGTTAACCATGCATTCCTAATTCTATCGTATTCAGTCTTTCCAATCCAAAATGCTCAGAAGAATTACCAATACTGCGTTCTATCTTTCCAACCTATCCCTTTGCAGTGACCTCAAAATCCCTTCACTCCATCAACTAATAAAAGTGCTTTACAAAAAATTCCATGACTCCACTTCTAATCAACCTAACACCCTAGTCCTCTTCTAATCAACCTAACACCCTAGATTCTCTTTCCTTACTAACCCATACAATCCTCACAGGAGAATAAATGCCCCTGCAAAAACCTAACTTCAACTTAGCATTTTCCGACAACTAATACAATGTAATGCGAAGTAGTTACCTCCATTGGGAGACATCTCCCAACAAGTTTTTCACGCCCTGTGTCTGTGTCACTTCAGCATCATATTCACTTGTGATACCGTCTGTATTGTTGTAAATTCTAATTAAACTTAAATTTTATTTTAATTTATTTATTTGATATTAGCTTGATAATGATTGGTTAGTTATTACCTTTCTTATTTTAAACATTACAATAAGCAACAGTATGGTTACGACATAGGTAAAGGTTATCTCACTCCAGTAACTCGAAAGGTGATTCTGAGAGGGCGTCAGGAACTTACACCTCTCTGCTACTCATCTCGTCACAACCTGAGCGTTTTGCTGTTTTCGTTCTTCTAGCCTGAGAATTCTCTCTTCAAAATGTGTGGAGTCCTTTTCCTTTTTCGAATTTAGCATTGGATTTTCTTTCTACTATAGTCTCCCAAACTATTCACGACTAATTCCGTAGGAGTTGCTTGGGCGAGCAATTTTACACTTATTAACAAGAGGTACCAGTGTAATAAGCCGACTCTCATTTTTGTTGTTCGAGAAATGATTCAAATAGTGTTTAGCTTAGGCAATAAGGGAATCCACTTATGAACTCTAAACAACTATTACCCAGCTTCCATGCCTATTTCAGTGATAGCTGTTCCACAAACGTTCCCTTGACACTTGACTATTGCGGGCCCAAGACAATTGTCCCGTTTGTCTCTACTATAATCCCTCACTGGAGCCTACTGATAGTCTTTCGCAAGGGGAGATTTAAAAACTTCAGAATATACCGCTTTCAATTGGTGCTGATAGAAAATATTTAACATCCTTCACAAAGAAGAAACTTCAGTAGGAAGCCTTATCTTTGTAAGTCCAAAAACCTTCGTTCAGTAAGATAAACTTCAGTACTTCTGATATCACCCATTCGCTCAGTGTTCTACTTGCTTCTTGTAAAGATTTAGATTTAGGGAAATAGAAACTAGTGGCTGCATGCGTTTACTGAAGCCGGTTTCTTTTAGTATGTAAAAGACATTAAATTACTTCAATTATATATATTAGACAGTTCCTTCGTGTTTAAGCCTTGTTGTGTGAATAAATCCTTATGGAAGGAATCTTCTGTAACCCCTTTATATATAAATCTTCCAAAACTAGTTAGACGCCTCTTACGAAGGAAAATATGTAATAGCTGGTTAATTGGAATCGCATAAGACTTGTTCAATCACAGATTGTATAATTACAATAAAAGCCAGATTTCGCTATTTTATGGGTTAAATCTTTCAATTATTTAACAATAAGATGTTACGCATACAAACTCACAATAATTTTCTGGTACCCTGAATGATCTCATTTGAAATGTTCACACATCAACTTTCGTAACGATCCAACTAAACGGGTGATATCATGGAAATTGTGTGGTTCATGTTTGAAGGTTCATCATCGTTAGGCTCGTCTCTTTTTGAAGATACAGTTACCGGCCAAATTTCTTGAACATTTGGATATTACAGATTGAAGCTATCATCATACAATGGCATAAAATTCTCTTCGTAAAGATCTAAATAACAATTAGAATGATTAAATGAATTGATTGGCTACAAATACATTTTAATTCCTACTTCTTTTAATATCAAATTTCATCGAATAAATAACTACACCAATTAATTAATTGCACAAAAGATATCATACTTTTTGGTATCCAACAAACTCTTTAACAGGACAATTAAATCTCTAATTTTAAATCTCTGCACAAAAGTTAAGAGATCAATTTGCTAAGAAGCTTCGGAACCAGTCTGAGAGACGTGAAAACGTGTGCTGAGTATTGCAAGCTGTATAGATTAACAATCCATTGTAAGAATTATTGATAGAAAATGATACTACATGAAAAGGACGTTAAGCAAAAAGTGAATAATTCAAAGGAAAAAAGAAACGAGAATCAGGAAAATTATTTCAAGCAAACAATAAATTATAAATCCTCTCTACATATAAAATTTTGGAGAAAATATAGCGCTCCTTCAGAAAGAAATGCATAAAATAGCCGCAGTGGTAAGAGATTCTTATTAACACATGGTCCTTTTATTTTCTATAAATATTTAGTTATGTAGATGATGTTAATAAATTAAAAAGGAGTCTGAGTCTAATTGAAATAAAGGAATATAATGGGACATTGTATTTTGATTTAGGACCTATATTAAAAATTATAAACAATAAAAAATAAATATATACAATATTAAAACTTTTTATTTAAGCAGGAAGTTTATTAACAGGAAGCTTAATAAATAATGAGGCTGGTTTGTCTGCTGCTCAGCACTACGCATCACACTGTCAACTCTGTGAATTTAGTGGTGATTTATATTTAAATAAGGGTATTATATATTTTTTTGGAATTTTTTTTATTTTACTAGTTGTTTTTATGTAGGAGGTAATTTTAGTTAGGTGGGGAGAGCCAACCCTCCCCACCCTCATGTAAGCCCTCTGGACCCATCTAGCTATGTAAGCCCTCTGGACCCATATAGCTACCCAAAGTTCGGAGACTTTTCAGTGTACTACCGGCTTTCAGGCACTTCAAAGAAAACACTGCACTTTACCGGACAATAAAAGGGCCTCGTAAGGCTAGAATATCTAATCTGCAGGTCTCGAACGAACTCAGGACCTCCGCATTACTATGTCCATTGCGCTACCACCGAGCTAATCTTGCTAAATAACCATTAATGATTATCATGATTATTCAGTTGCCCGAAGGCATGTAACCAATACGGCTCTTATCCCCCCTCTCCCCAAGGAAAAAACCTATCCTAGGACTCTCCCAACAATTTACCGTCTGACTACAATATCTTAAGATGTCCCCTAAGCTCCAACTCTCTCAAGTATTCTCTTGAGAGTACTGGCCTCTCAAACATGCGAAACCTAGTATTAGCGAACTGGCGAACACAGACTTAGGGAGTCGTACACCATTTCCCGGACTCCCTCATCACAATCCTTATACAGAAGACTAGATATCCCTCCTAATTTGTGTAAATGGCTGGCTACCGAAGCGTACCAGTATAATAAATACAACCATCAGCCAGGACCCTCTATTGTAACCTACTCTGTGAGAGAAGATATTTCAAATCTCCTTGTCTTATACCTTTTATAAATCTTTTAGCCTAGATGCGCTGCATCTTGCCTCGCCCGTGCTTCCCTGGTTCCCTATTTTTCCATTGTTTGATTGTTTGACTTCTCGGTCATAAAATTGCTTAGTGACCAAAAAGTATTCATGTGGATTCCATTTAGCCAACTTGTCCGCCTTCTCACGTTACCCTCTATCCCGAATGACCAGAATGCATCCTGCTCCTCTGAGCAAGGCCAGTAAGTCTTCTCATACATCCATCCACTAATTTAAGGCTCCAGCATGGCTTGTTCAAAGCCTTATGCAGCTTGATTACAGAAAATATCCTCACTACTTCCAGCACTCTTCTACCATGCAGCAGCAATCAATAAATTATACCAATGATCAGCCTGAAAAATAAGCCCATACACCCTAAACCTACAGATCATCTTTTGTTTAGCCTCTGCAGCTCTGCTCTTGCTCTAGGCAGAATGATAATGTAAATTTAAAAAAAAAATTTTTGAGTAAGGGAACTTTGATATGTTTTGATGACTTCGGCTAATATATATGGTATTCAGTTTCGCAAAATTTTGAAACTTGATATTTCGTTAAGGTAAAATCAGGGAACTCAAATCTTATATTTCAAATTAAACTTTTCATTGAAGGGCTTTTCAATGTTCACTAATTCGGTCTGAACCATTTTACTTACCACACATATGGGCTCTGCAAAAAATTCGCCTTAAAGAAGCTATTGGGCGATATAAGTTTACTGTTACCCTAGAATATCTTTTCCGTTTATCCCGTTTCCAAACACCAATCACCAATATAATGTTAAGGTTAATTAAATATGCGGTAAATATTCGAAGTTCAAGAATAAATATCAGTTTAAAGTGAGAAATGCTGAGAGAGAAAGTGAGAATATTTTTTTGGTTTTTACTCCTGAACAATTTAATAAACTGTCGAACTGTGAAATTTGAGATTTGAATGAAATTTTACACAATATAATTTCGGAAAGTTTCAAATTAGAATCACCTTTTAAGAAATACAGTAACAAATCATTTTGCCAAGGCCATAGATTCAGATTTTATCTAATTTATTACTGGTTCTTTCAATTTACACTAAAATGCTTTCCGTGTACAAACTATTTGATGAGTAGGAATTTCTGGTTCCAAACAATTTCTTCTGTATTTTGTAAGAAATTTTATATATTACAAACTCAAGAAATTGCAAGAGTAAACTCAAACAATTTCAAATCACAGTAAGCCGAAATAGTAATTTTCTTTTCTTCTACGGAAATTCTTGAGAGAGTAAATCTGGGCGAAAGGAACAAATTGAGGATAACTTCTTCGTAACGTCCATCATATGTTGTGTTACCAAAACGTTTTTTCTGGAACTCATTTCAGCAGATTATTTGAAGTTACCGTACCGACTGTTCATTTATTATTTTTTTAACTAAATCGTTTTTGAGACATCTTAGTTCTAAAAAATATGTTTTATAAAAACTAACTATTCTTCTGCCACTCAGACGGTCTCCATTCTAAAATTTTGCTTGGGCAACTGCCATCTTTTTTGGCTGGTAAAATCATTATTACTCTAAGGGCCAAATTAATTAGTTGCTAATATGCTCTTTTCATTTGGTCGTGTTTTTCTCTTTTCGAGGCTAATTGCCCACTCTGCATTGTAATGCTGCCATATATTTTTCTAATATGATTGGTTCATGGTGGAGAAACAAGATGACGTTTACTGGGCAAGGAGAGTATCGCCTTTCATTTTAAAATATCGCTTCCAATAATAGAGGTAATGGATTGAATGGATAGATATATGCCTTGAATGAATCATGCAGAGGTGTAGAGGATGTGTTTCAAAATACTAATTCACTGCGACATAATAAGAAAACTACTGTAATACCCTTTGTGAATCTGTGTCCATGCATCGTAAGTAGTCGTCCATAAAACGTAAAGATCTTTAAATGAGTGTTGTCATGATGTGCTGGAATATTTTGACTGTAGTTACGCTAAATTGTAGTAATTAAACATAACAATTATCACTGCAGGCTCCTTGTTTAATGATGAGTAACGGAGCAAACAACAATGTTCATGTGTGATTTGATAGTGTTATCTAGAACGTTGTACTGTACGGAAACTTAGACCCCCCAAAAATAAAATGAAGAAGACTTATAGGTCTTTAAAGAAATTTCCTTCGAAAAAACCATGGAGCCATTAGAGAAAACAATACATGGAGAAGGAGATCGAACCAGGAAATACACAGCCTTTACAAGAAACTAGATGTGATAAGAGTTATAAAGCTGGGAAGTATTACTCTAGGCCTGACATTTCGCAAGTATGGAGGATGGCCGGATTACAAAGAAGATTGAAGAAAAGGAATTAGAAGGAAAAGAGTTGACATGGTCAAAAGGAATGAGGAAGGATGCTGCAACTAATTTTGATTTAAATAATTGGAAATTGGTGTGATGTGTTGTGGTGTAGTAGTTTGTGGCGTAAGCGGTTTAGTAAAGGGCTTGTGAGTATATATGTTTAAGAGAGAAGTATTAGTAATAATCAAGAGAGCACCACTGTTTTAAAATATCATAATAATATGCTTATAAGTACTGAAGCTAGCTAGATTGATTTAACTTAAACTGACACTAATGTTAACTGGTAGAATGTCTGATTCAGACTGTTCTTGTTTGAAAGCAGAATGCAGACTGTTGAAGGAATGTCTTCTAATTGTTCGTTCAAATCTTTCCCTGTGAGAAGAAGGGCTAGACAAATGATAACAAGGTTCATGAACTCTAAAAAAAAACAATGGTGGTCTTCTACCTGAATAGTCCCTTTTGCCAGCGAATGTTACATTTTTCTTGATATTACAAAGAAAATATTTTTCTATATTTCTGGCATCCATGACACATCCATACAGGATAGTGAAAACTGGCAGACACTTGTGTGTATGAGGAGGCCGAAGCCCACTAATGGGCTGTAGTGCCATTGATGATGATGATGATATCCAATGTTTATAAATGATATGCCAAAATTGTAAAATACTTACAACAAAATTATAATAATATGAGTTAGAAAAGTAGGAATTATGAAAAATTTAAATCAAACAATGAAATTGTGTAATAAATTACTTCCTGCAGACTCCCAATTTTCATATTTCCTTTTGAGCTGAGAAAAAAAAATCAGTAGCCAACTGACAATCTTATCAAAGTCTGACAATCCAATAAATGAAATATAAATACGTTAAATTTATATTCAACATAAAAAGTTGACAAACTTGGTAACACAAATTGTAACGCTTTAAGTCTCTCTTCCAATACACATTCTTCCAACATCTAATGTATGAGATTAAGTAGAATATAGGAGCAGCAACATGAAAGTTGGATAAGTGGAGTAAAAAAAAAAAGGAAAAGAAATGAAAAACATATCGTGGAAAGAACGGTGACAGCAGTAGAGACATGGTGAGAAGAAGGAGGTATTAAATAAAATAAAAGTAAAAAAAAAAAAAAAAAAAGAATATGGAATAGAGTTTCGAGTGATCCACGTGCGTGTACCAGCCATAAATCTGGACAATTTCTCAACTCTTCACATAAATCTGAATTACCTTTAGGTACAAGTCTATCCCAGACGGATTTCGGGTACGTCGAATAAATTCTACTTTAGATGAATGGTAGTGGACTTTTTTTTCAAGTTTAGATACATATGTTCAGATTAAGTAAGTGCTTACTTGGAAATAGTCCGTATACGTTGATTAGACAAAAGGGATGAATTTTTTAGTAGAGAAAGTGGATTTTTTTTCTCTCTCTCTCTCTCTTTCTGTATTTTTTTCCACGGTTATAAAAGTAGAAATGTTTTCATCAAAAGTGATGATATGTACAGGTACGGAAGCCTAATGAAAAGTGAACACAAAACACATCCGCTCACTGTACCGCTATTCTCTACTTCCTCTCATTTTCTACCAGCTCCCAGTTTTTAATCCTGAATATGAAATTCAACCAAAAGAATTTCAACTCTGTTGAAAATACAGTAAAAATAAAAAGAAAACAAAGATATACTTAGATGAAAAGCCTTTTCAGAAATTGATTATAAAAACATAATAAAGATTGTTTAGCTATATTGTTATTACCAGGTAACGGAAGATTAACATTGATATTTTCATTTCGAACTTAGTTTGTTTGTTTTCAAAAAAAAAAAAGAAAAAGAAGGACTATATTTTTGATTATAAAAATAAAATGGTCAACATTCTAAGTACCGTTAGGATTAATTATATGTTAAATATGTTCAGTTGTCATATTTGAATATTAAAGTTATTCAAAATAGACACAGCACATGGATGGACATTAGCTAGTAGGTAACATAATACTACTGTAATTCATGTGCTAATTATGATAAGGGGATACTTCGTCGTAGTTATCTTCTTTGATGATCTCTTAGTGTGGTGTAGTCATGTTTGAAATTTTGATTAGTGTTATTGCTACTAAAATTCCAGTTGAATCCTATTTGCAGTAAATTTTCATTTCTCTGCACACACACACACACACACTTACACTTATATATTCGCTACCCAACTTGCAGAGGCAATGGAGTAGTGGACCCAGGCGGCTAAAGTGGTGAACTTGTGGCCTTTCTCTCAAACTCCCAACGCCCACCGACGATAACCCATGCGACCTCTCTCTCTCCATGGGTTATACAGCTTTCTCTTTACGATTTACTATTATCAGCTTAAACCCATTCCTGATGTTGGATTGTCCCAGTCCGACACATTAATTTCATTAGCACTTCCTTTCAACCTTAACTTTCCCATATCTCTTGTTTCCCTGTAAGTTTATAGGCGCTACGTTCAGTGGTGCCAGTGTGAGTATGGTTCAGAATATTTTGGTTAAAGTGGTATGGTTTGGTTAAAGCCAGTTTGTTCCTGGCTAGTATCGTATCACTATGTTACCACCTTTATATATACATATATGAACACCTTTTTAGACTTGCAATCAGATAATCCTATCCCATTTCTTCTACTAAGAGTGCGCACGCAGCACTTTAACTCTGTAACCGACACTATCAAAATAGCTAGTCCACTATCAGGAGAACTAGAATTATTGTTCAATGATAACAGATTAGCTACTTCATTCTAACAATATATACAACATTTCATAATATTATATACTATATATAAAATACTATATAAAGATAGAATTGATAAATTAGAAATACA
Organism: Triatoma infestans; assembly: GCA_011037195.1. Classification (NCBI taxonomy): domain Eukaryota; kingdom Metazoa; phylum Arthropoda; class Insecta; order Hemiptera; family Reduviidae; genus Triatoma; species Triatoma infestans. Next base: position 70,518 of record JAAEAF010000135.1, on the reverse strand, counting down.
AATGAATAATTTTATAAAAATAGAAAACTATAATGATGGATAAGATTAAATGAGATTCGGTCTTGTTTTAAATAAATAAAAAAAATTATATATTTGCCAACGTTTCGTCAAATATATTGCCTTATCCTTTTCCATCATTTAAGAATGGTCGAGAAGAATCTTCCAATAAAACTATACTTCTTTTACAATAAATTTATATGGGCAATGATTTTTAACATTCCATTTCGTAGTAGTCGATCCTTCGATCAGAGAGATCTGTCGCCTCAACCTGTTATTACAGCTTTTGTGGCAACACTAGCTTGAAGAAACCTATTGTAAATATGGAAAACCACTGACACGGTGTCCATCGAGGTCTGAGACAAAGGGACACGCTAGCCTGTATTCTGTTTAACCTAGCCGTGGAAAATGCGGTTAGATATGCCCGAATACAAACAACAGGCACAATATATACAAAAAGCGTGCAAATATTAGCCTACGCTGATGATGTATGTATCATTGGAAGATCCTTCGAGGCTATGACAGACGCATTCACCTCGCTAGACGTAGCAGCAATTAAGATGGGACTTGAGGTCAATCAAGAAAAGACGAAGTACATGATTACCGATAACCGTGAGACTGGCCCAACCATTCAAGTCGGTAGGTACCACTTTGAAAAAGTAAAAGTGTTTAAATATTTAGGATCAGTATTAACGGCAGATAATGACATACACCAGGAGATAACGCAGAGTCTGATAGCGGCGAGTAAATGCTACTATGGACTCCTGAACTATATGAAGAGCCGTTTGCTACCGCGATCTACAAAGCTGCTTCTCTACAAAGTTCTCATACGATCTGTCCTGATATATAGGTCAAAAACATGGTCAATGACTAAAGCCATGGAGAGAAAACTATTAGTTTTCGAGAGAAAAGTACACCGGAAGATATATGGACCTGTCAAGAAGAACAATGAGTGGAGAATAAGGCACAACTATGAGCTGGCCAACTTATATAAAGAGCCGGATGTGGTAAAATGTATTCGCTTAGCAAGACTGAGATAGGCGGGCCATGTTTTACGGATGGATGAGACCTCACCCCCAAAGAAGCTCTTTAGTGTAGAACCAGCCGGTAAAAGGAAAGTGGGTAGACCAAAATTGAGATGGCTGGATGGTGTGAGTGGCGACGCCAGATCCCTGGGTATCAGGAATTGGTGGGCGGTCGTCCGGAATAGAGAGGAGTGGAGGGCGATTCTTGAGGCAGCCAGGATCCAGTAATGGATTGTTGAGCTCGGGATGATGATGATGATGACTGACGCGGTGTCCACCCGAAAACCTAAGTGTTTTACAGTCTAGGATTGAAGAAAAGTTTTCAATTGAAAGTTGAGAGTTCAGAAAGGGATTTTTTTTTATGAGACTGTTTCAGTATCTAAAATTCCACCCAACACTTTGCGTTTGAAAAAACATACTTCCCTCTTTATGGGCAGTAAGTTTAAAGTGTGTAAATACAAATAAGCTTGTACTTGTAAACCTAAACTTTTACTTTTGGAACATTTCAATAAACAATTTTTTTTAAAAAGGAAGGCAAACATTACAAACAGAATACAATAATACGGAAAACTGTTATTCATCTAAAAACCCAGATGAAGCTATTTCTTTTATTTTTAATTTTGTACTTTTTTTTGTTTGACTTAGTTACCATAGAATATTAATCCAAAGTTTCCTGTTGCCCTTAAAGAGAGAAAGGTTTGAACTTATTTGGTATGAGAAGTATGGAATGGACTTGAAATTAAAAGTCTGCTGACCGAAGTTCGCATAAAATAGTACTAGTACATTTTGTAGATATGTTAGTGTGGTGAGTTTGTGATATGATGTTGGTGGAACATTGAGGGAAGTAAACAACATTATAAGTGAGGATGGAGTTATTGCAGCTTCTCCACCAGTACCTGCTATATTTATAACAATGTTGGTTAACAGTGTGTAAGTAGAAACACTGTACGCCCCGTCGGCACACAGGTTTGAGCTTGTGTTTTATATTTGAGGGTCCGCGTTGTAGTTCCGAGTTACCATGCCAGAACTGGTCTCTATCTGCATTACAATACACTTCTTCCTGAAACAGTCGTAACTCTTAACACTAGTACCTGTACTTCCCTTCTCTACCGCGCACCCCTCTCTCAGCCCAGCTATAGCTCTTTCCAACTAACTTCCTCTAAATTAATTAAACACAATATCTCACTACCCTCACCCACAATGCTTTAGTCCTCTTTCTCTTGAGTATACTCATCTACATTACCATTAAAAAAGCTGACGTACCTTCAGGAAGTTTTTGTGGTATTTTTTATTTGCCTCGACTATTTTTTTTTTTTGAACGATAGAAAAATATGAAATTATAAATTGATAAATAATTTTCTATCTCCAGTTTGATTACGTGATAGTTCAAGAATTTCAAAGACAGAATAAAAGTGAATATTTGTGTAATTATATAGAATTTCAGATCTTAAATTATTAGTTCAAGCCTATCAATTATTTTCAATGCATAACTTCAGGTTCTGTCATCAGAATAAATCTATTATTTGCCGAATGAATAATACGAAGGTTGTATAATATTCATTTTTAAAAACATATAATAAAAGAAAAAAAAACATAGTTTGACTGCACCACACTATTAATGATTGTTCTCTCTCTTGTATTTAATATATATATATACGAACGATAATCTGAAATTTTATTATATGAATAAAGTTAAAAAAGTCATTTTTCTGCAATATCATTGTGGCTGAACCATTGAAAGGATATCATAGCAATTTAGTAAGAATGTTCATCAGTTAATGAAACGAGATCTACAATTTATATAATTTCAAAATTGTTAGTTGTTTAAAAAAAAACTGCTATGAAACCCTCATGGGGCTTTTTCTTGCTACAATTTGATATTGAAAGACAGTATTGAGTTTCCGGATTGAAACCGCGTCAATGGTTTGCTAGACATCGTCGTTTCGCCCATACTACGATGAGCCTCTTCAGAGTCGTTACACCTTGAAAGCTAAATGAATCTTGCACCGTAGAAGAGATCGAAATCCACCTACCTAACACTTTAGGAAAAAAGGAAGAAATAGTTATGGAATAGGAGAACTTATGAATCATTATATAAACGCTAGCAGCACTCACGCACTATCGAGAAATCTGTGATTCATTTTTGCACAACCAATCATCAAGAAAAAATCGTCACGAACGCTCTTACAGTTCATCATTTTCTCACATTACCACACTGTTTCTATAAAAAAATAATGTAAAGTCTTTGTAGCACACTCTGTTTACTCATTTAATATATTTTTCAGTGAATGTACTTTTTCTATTCTTCATATTTCCCAGCCCACACAAAACTTCTCCAAAATTCTTACGATCGTTTAATTAGCGCATAAAAACGCTTATAATTATAGTCTATAAAATTTTTAACAACTAATATAAGTTGGTCTTTTTTGGTTGCTTCTTTGTATAAGAATGATTCTTTGGTACTTTTAATCTTGGCATTTTTCATTATTTTCAAAAAGTAATAAAAAAACAAGAAATCATTCAAGTTTAGAAGTAATTAATAATAAAATTGCTTTTTAATAAAAATATCGTTTTACAAATAAATATAATAATAATTACAGATTTCTAAGATTTTAATAAGCCATTAAATGTAATATATTGTTATTTTATTAATACATTCTAGATATAAACTGGTTATTATCTTCTGCTATATTGCTCTACAGTTAATACAACTTTACAAATTAATATTTCCTTTATATTGTTTTAAATAAAATTTTAATACAAAAATTTTTATGACTAAAATTTATTACAAATACTAGAATTTCTTTTAAACCATAAAATAAAAACCATTTTATAACCGTTATCTAATTTTAAATTTCAATATATTGAAAGCAAAAAACTATAAAACAATATTTATATCGATCGTTGTGACCTTTCGCTAAATATTTAAAAAAACATAATAATAATATATAACAGTTATAATGTACCAATTCAGGTGATCTATAAAAAATAATAATTCAGACACTTTTTATGTTGAAAGGTCCGTATTCCATAAAATTTGTTTGTTTATTAGTAATAAAATTGAAAATATATATATGGAATGACAATCTTGTTTTATTACTACTGTTTTACTACTGGAGGAAGTCGCTGTAATTACTAGTTGAATATATTATATTGTTAACATTCTATTTAATGACATGACAACAATTAATAAATGTTTTTAGTAAGGATATAAATTATTTTCTTTGATTTTATCAATGATTATTAAATAAATAAAAGAATTACGTTTTATTAAAGTATTGTTTGCTGATAAAAACAAGTGCCTGTACCATGCTGTTTTATAGTGCAATTTAGTGTCTTGGACGCTTAAACAAACTTTGCATGATCTTCAAGAATATCGAAAGGAAATATTATAATGTTCCATGTATGTGTAGATAAAACAAGTTTCATAAAGTCTAAAACCATAGCTGCTTTATCTAACAGCTAGTGTAAACTGGTCGTACGGCCAATGTTCAACTACTAAGGAAATCTTATATGAGACAAATATTATGTGGCCAACTCTTATACAAGTTCTGAAATTTCAGTTTAAAACTTTAGTAAGAAATCGAAATTTTTCTCAATACTATTAGGAATTTATTATATTAAGTGACCTATTAAAATTACTTGTCATATTTCTCAAAAAAAAGAAAAAAAAAAGAAGACTTTAATTAACTATTTTCGCGAAATAAAAATAAATAATTACATATATTGTAAAATACGTAATTTAAACGAAAACATTGCAGATATTTTTAAACAAAAATGTCAATAAGAAAAATTAAATTAAATCAGAAAAAGGGATTCCACCCGATATTTGAAAGTTTCATGCTGTTTTCCTCTGGGATAGAAGGAAAAACAATGTTTGGTGTTTCAAATTTGAATGTTTCGTATTTTCTTGCAACGTAAATATGTTTGAATATGTTAACATATATCAGAAATATATAATATGTTTTTATATTTGAAAAAAAGGCAATTTTGACTTGGTACCTGAAATTGTTATCCATTTCTTTTATTACGTTTAAGATAGCCACAGCGCTCTCCCAGCCATTCATAACATCTAAAGGACTAATCCAAAGATGCTGTATGTCACCAACCCTTTTTAAAATTTAAAATATATCTCGAGGTTACTCTCAGAGGATGTAGGAGAATGGGAATAAAGATTACAGATAATCTTCTAACCTTCTGTTCGCAGATGACCAGGTTATTATTGCAGAAGATGTAGATGATGCTAGCTATATGCTGAGAAAGTTAATGGAAGGTTATGCTGAATGGGGACTGGGTATAAATTTAGATAAGACCGAACACTTGTCCATTTTGAATGCAAGTACCATAGAAATAATAGAAGGTAGACGTATTAAAAGAGTGGATCATTTTAAATAGGGTCAACAGTAGAAACGGATGGCTCCTCCAAGCAGGAAGTAGAGAGAAGATTTAGGGAGGGGGAAAAAAGTAATAGGACTATTGAACCCAGTGCTATGGAGGGGAAATTTGTTACTCGGAACCAAGAGGCTGATCTTCACATCGATCCTCCAAGGTATCCTACTGTATGGCGCAGAAACCTGGGTACTGAACAGAAGACAACGCGAGAGACTCCTGACAGTGGAGATGGATTTTTAGAGGAGATCTGCAGGACGTTCGAGGCGGGATAAAGTTAGAAATGACGACATTAGGAAGAGGAACATCCTGGAAATCACTGAAACTCATGTGGTATGGGCATGTGAGGAGGATGGGCCTAGGAAGATTGTCTAGGGTGGTGATGGAGAGCGAGGTGGATGGCGAAGGAGGAAAGTAGACCCAGAGGTAGATGGAGGGACCGGGTGGAGGAGATGATAGCTGGTTACGGCCTGACAGAAGAGCAAGCAGAGGATCGTGTTGCTTGGAAGTGGGCAATTGCGCTCGATGGCTGAAGGGAACCACGATTTGTGGAAAACCCCGAGAAAAAAAAAATTAAAAACAAAACAAAAATCGGCGCCTAATTATAGTTCCAGTGAAACACAATATAGGAAAAGTGATTTTTCAATATCTTCTCTTTCAAAAAACAGAGCAATAAACAACTATATACTCACCTACCGTGGCGACTCACTTTTTATACTACAGTGTACTGGGAAAATGAAATACAAAAATAATAGTTTTGAAAAATATTTCAAGTGAAATAATTTTTGGCAAAAATAATGTATTTTAGCAACGCGGAGATCACGGGTTCGAATCCAGCCGAGCTACCTTAGATTTTCTCTTCCTAGGAGCCCCTACAGCTCACTGTCCGGTGATGGACAGTGTTGTCTGTAACGAGAGAACACTGTCCGGAGGCCGGCAGTGCACTGAGAAGGCTCCGGGCGCAAATGACCACAGATGTTGAGACGCCTTAAATAAATAAAAAAATAAAAAAAAATAATGTATTTTAGTGTCAGATACTATAATTTAAGGTCATTGCTACTAAAGAGACAAAGGCACAAGAATCCGTTAGGTTAATAACAATCACACTTGGCCAACTGTTTTGTAAGAGAAAATCCCCCGGTAGAGAGGGCATTCTTTAAACAGTCTAAGTTCTGCTTTCAAACAAGAACAGTCTGAATTAGACATTGAACCAGAACACTTGTAACAGGAATCGCTCTCTTAGCATTAGTGCCAGTCCATAAATTAAAACTAAGGGTTTTGCATTTAATCTAGATAAATAATTGATTTCATAAACATAATATTGTGATACTGAAAAGTATTTAAATTTCTTTAAAGATAATATATTTAATTTAATCTACCAGTGTTTACTTATTAATCTCTTATTACTTCTCTTCTCTTTAAACATACACACAAGCCCTTTACAAAACCGCTCATACAAGCTCAAATCACACCAATTATATTTCAATAGCAACACATTGTGTGAATGTTGCGTTAAAATAACGAGCAATATTTATCCCTTTTCAACACACACACAGATACATAATCCTACTCTTTTATATACATAAAGCGCATAAGTATAGAGGTTTGAATACTGCCTTATATATATATGAAGTTTGGGAAAGTATTACTTGCACTCTTAATATGACTTTCCTCCACAGAGGAGCCTAGAGGAGGTGTGTAGAAATAGTAGGGAGAAGTTTGATAGACTGTTTACCTCTAAAACTTTACACTATTTAGCTATTACTAAAATTTATTGTAAGAAAAATAATCACGTCTACATTAATCAGAAAAATAAAGTTTTATAAACAAAAACCAAAAAATTATTTCATATTTGTTTATTTCTTTTATTAAAGAAATGCATAAAATGAATTTACAAACAGCCTAACATCAAATAAATTAACCAAACTTTGGGTCTGAAAACAACTTTATTAAATGTCGCTTAGGTAAATTCAGTGGATTCCCTTTCCTTTTAAAATACAAATCTGTGCTAACAAGAGTTGCAGGAGTGGTTTCCACAATTACATCATTACGAACTTCATGTTGACACTAAATAACGATCTGGCGGAACAGCCAGGCTTCAACATAGCAGCCCTCTTGGTATTACTGTTTAAATATCACGATCCTCAAAGGAATTACTCACTTCACCCTACCAAACTTCTGTTGTTTCCTCTTAATTTCATTTTCTACCCCCCTTCCAGGCATACAAATGTACGGACAACAGCGTTATATCTGTAGGAACCCTGCTAACCCTAGATGTATGTTATGTATCTATTGTCAGTTATTAATGAGCAAATATGGGCCATTCTGTGCTCTCTGCTCCCCCCGTAGGGATAAATTTCAGAATGAAACTGTTGCAACAAAAGGTTGCGGTATGTTCTGATCTAATTAAGGCTAAGTTCAACAAAGGGTAATAAGAGCCAGATGATCAAATTATTTTGCCGCACATTGAAATACTGACCAATTAAAAATTAAAAAGATAAAGACTACTATTCAACTGGACTACTATTCATACTAGATCGATTCTTGGACTGTTCTAAAAACATGATAGAGCAAGTTAATCGGAACAGTATGACATTAGTTTGCATACCTTGACACTTTGAGTTCACATGTGAAGTCCTACTCGCCCTTTGCTGAACACGAACCATTCTTTGGTATCATTAGAGGCTTGATTAAATGATATGAAAACATGTCTGACGAATAGCTTTCTGATCAGGATTAGGATGTTGGGGCAATACACGCGAAACTTTTTAGCATTCGTCTACCTACGTGAGAGACCGAACCATGAGAACATTTTCGGATATTTAAGATTATTTTTTTCCATGAGGCTTTTTCCTTTTTAAAGCCATAAATAGCTTTCGGACGATTACCCACATGAGGGATAATTTGATAAGCAGTCAGAAATCTTTGTCTAGCACACTGCAGAATCTATACGTACTAATCCCCGGGGTAGAAAAAACCCTAACCGACTGATTTGCGAACAGTCTTGTGTGCGGATATCCTTTGAGTTGGGGAATTAGTTACTGCACTCTGAAGAGGAAGGAGTGTCTCAATAGATGCCTAGAATCGAAATACGGGACCGGGAGCCCACTCCGAATACATATTTTTATAATTTAATCTTGTGAAATGAATTGAGGAGATTATTTCCATAATCGCTTGCTTTATTTTGTACTCATCAAACCGATTCATTTATCATCAAGAATTCTTCATAATGAAGTGTGATATCGTCCAATGGTCCAAAACAAATTCAGGGCACACACCCACACACATTTTACTTTGTGTTAATCAACGATCTCATATTGTTTACCAAGAAATCTTGATGATGTCCAAAAAAAAAAAATAGCCCGAAAAACTAGTCGGTGACCTCAAGATGAATCAGCAATTATGGACAAGATTATATAACTGTCAGATGGCTTCCAAATTTTAAAGCTAGAAAGGGATATTTGACTGTTTGACGGACACAATCCATTAATAAACATAGAAAAACTGTTTACATTCTCCAAAAATTCCAAAATCTTCGAGAATAAAACAATAAATTCAAGATGGCTGGCTCAAAATACAATAATTTGTTATGTAAAAATCAATATTAATTTCATACCAATTTTTACTATTTCCTTATTTAGTTGTATATTAATTAATGGTTTTTTAAATATTTGAATTGAATATCTTTTTAAATAGTTTTTTCCAGTGAGTTACCTTTGTGTTAGTCGCCGGTATTAGAAAAGAGTTTTTTATTTCCTGTCAACTTTTATAAATGCTATACGTGGAGAATAAAATTCCACATTTACTTGCCACATAATGAATCAATCAGTATTTCTTTTGAAAACATTAAATCATAATTAATAGTGTGATATGTCAATGCAATTAAAAGAATCCAATTTAAACTAGTATAAAATTGGACATTGAAATTGTTTTCTTTCAAACCTCATAAATATCTATTTAATGACAATATCTATATATAATTACAGTGCAATCATGATGGCAAAAATGTGGAATCCAGTCATGAAAGTTTCAATTATAAAATATAAATATAGATATTTATGGCATTCCTAAATTGCAGAGCTTAAATTAAATGATATAAATTATATGATTTATAAACTTAAAAAAAAATAATAATGACAGAAACAGAACAAAAAAGATGATATGCGATTTTAAGTAACTTTTATTTTCTTTTACTCGTGATAAGCGGAAGTACTGTGATGTTACCAAATTTTCGAAATTGAGTTTCACCCGGTAATACATATTTTGTGGTTTTCTGAATAAGGAAGCTCAAACGATAATCCGGTTAGGAAGCAGCACCAGCACCCCTGACAATAACGTTCTGGTCAAAATCAATTAACTATACTGAAATTTTATCAACGTTTACGTGATTTTCACGAAAATGGCTGCAAAGATTTTCTTGAAACTTCTTATACCATCTATACACATAAATACCAATCATTTTTATTTGAATAATTTTCCAGGTTAATTGTTTTTTGTTTTTTTTGGAGAGTTCTGAGAGAAAGTTTAGCTTTTGAAATGTAATTGGTGTGATGTAATGTATGATTGTAGTAGTAGCTTGTGGCGTGAGCGGTTTAGTAAAGGGCTTGTGAGTATGCATGTTTAAGAGAGAGAAAGAAGTATTGAGAAATAATCAAGAAAACACTGGTAGATTAAACTAAATATATTATCTTTAAAGATATTTAAATATTTTACAATATCACAACTATTATGTTTATAAAATCAATTATTTATCTAGGTTAAGTGCAAAGCTCTTACGTTTTAACTTATCACTAGCACTGATGCTAAAATAGCGATTCCTGAATCAAGTGTTCTAGTTCAATGTCTCATACATACTGTTCTTGTTTGAAAGCAGAATGCAGACTGTTCGAAAGAATGACTTCTCTTGTTAGTTCAAATCTTTTCAAATAATGCTGGTATGTCTGGAGGGAATGTATTGTGTTACCCTAACTGTTTCTTACCCTTTGCCTCTTGGTTTGCATTGACCTAAATTATAGTAACTGGTTCTTTTCTTTTCACTAAAATACACTATTTGAATTAGCTAAATTCACAAGATTATTTCACTAAACTGTTTTCAAAATGTTTTCAATGTATTATTTTTCTTTCATTTCTTTCTTCCACTACACTTTACTCTTAAGTACTACTACAGTACAATATATGCATGAAATTTTAACCACTTTTATGAGAATTAATCATTCTCCTAAAGATATTTGTTTAATGTACTCCGGGAGTTTTTTGAAAGAACTAACTTCCATAAAGAGAAAGCTGCCATTACTTTTCTTTAATCTGACTGAACGGAGAAGTAAATTCTCTTTATTGCGTGTTTCTTAGGAGTGACTATCCTAATACTGACCAAAAAAAAAAAGAAGACTATATAAGTTTTAATTAATATAAATCAGACACCGGTACATTTACATTGAGTAAAAAGTCATAATGCACAACTTTTTGAAATGCTCTATATAAGATGCTGTAGGGTCAAATCCAAGTCGGTAAAGAAAACGAATTATTCTCGTTTGAGTAGGAAACACATTACACCATATAATGGGGTTGTTGAGGAGAGAAATTGGGTTTGATTAAATGAACGAGATATGCTGAAACTAATATAATGTAGCTAAGTTCACACTAACTGCACTGGACTTTATAATGAAAATGATAGAATGAATGGTGAGAGTAGAGTTATGACACGATGCGACGACTGGTGTACAGTTGTATGGTTGTATCTGATAGATCCTTTAGATAGATTCCCACTGGCTTATATACACACGTTCTCCCACTCTAGCCTGCCTAAGTCAGAGAGTAGTCTCTGTTAACCAGAGAGGGCCTCTCTTCTCTCTGCTGTGGTTGCATTCTCTTTGCTGTGGATGTGTGCTATTACAACCATAACCCAGCATTCCCCCAGAGAAGGATAGCATAACAGTTTTTCCGGTAAAAACTCAAATTTGAAAATCTGATACGATCTCATTACTTTTTCAACAGGATGTGGAGAATGTGAAAATTTGTAAAATTTTATTTAATAACAAAAAAACAAAAAACTGGTAGCATTCTAAAGGTTGGAAACATTTTCGAGAACATACCAATAAACTCAGAAACCATTTCTAAAAACCAGCAATTTTCATCACCGACTTTATTCAAATTTTAATTATTAGCATTACACTTAACATAGCTTAGATGAAGTTGATAAAACTTTACAATACATAGTAGTGCCACATTAGAATAAAGCTTAAAGTGTGGTGGCTACCAGAAACTTCCAATAATTACATTTCCGATGTTTTAAAATGAAATGTTCAATATCTTTATTTCTGAAGAATTTTTTAGGAGAAAATCATTAAGGCCATCTTCGAAAATATTGTAAAAAACTGAAAAACAAGAAACATTTATTAAAGCTGAATTTCCCCTTGATAGACTTTGACCGAATCCTTAGAAACGGTATCCAAAGTATATGAACGGATAACAAGTTTGAGTTGCTATTTTTCGTTTTGGAGATATTTGTACTCATGCACACATGCACGCAAATTTTTTCCACGAAACCACGAAACATGTATTTTTGGCAAAAAGAAAAAAAGCTCAATTTCGAAAATTTGACTTAATAATTTTTGCATGAGGAACAGAAAATAAAAAATTCAAATTGAGAATTTATTGGAACAAGGTTCAATTAGATTTCATCTAGATTGTCATTTATCCAAAATATTCTATATACGAATATATTCAATTATATTGATTACACCGACAATACAGAAATAAATTTTTGTAAATTATATTATTCATTTTTACATGAGAAAAGCATTGAAAATTGTTTAAAAAAAAAATAAATAAAAAAACAATCAAGAGGCAGGTCCATAATTTTGTTTTGTATAGATTGAGCTAAAATTAAATTTTACAAGATCAAAGAAATAAAAAAATAATAATGTCAAGTGCTAGTCTTTGGTAAAATGTGATGATTGGACAAGATAGAAAATAAAAAGATAAACAAAGAAAATGTGTACTTACTGGAAAAACCAACTGATTCATAAAGCCAAACAACCAAATAAATCCTCTATTTTTTCGCTTTAGATTTTTATTTATTTATTTATTTTTATGTTCTTATATACAGAAAAAGTAAAGAAATATATTTTTTGATTTATAGATGTAATTTTATCAACTCTACATTATTATTAAATCTTCTATACATGTTAATTGCAGAAATTATTTATATTTGTATGGAGAGAGATTTTTGAGTAAAGCTTGCACAAGCTGAAACTACTTTTACCAGAAATTGGAACAGCAATCAAACAATCCCTTCAATACTGTCACAATATGTGTAATGCTCTTTCTTTTGTTTGATAGCAAAATCGGTAAATACTACACATTTACCTACCAGAATAGTAGTTGGAGCAGTTTTTAATAAATCAGACAATTTGCTATCCTTTGCAGCCGGAGTTCGAAATTAGTGGGAGAATGTCGGAGGAAGCTCAACGCTTTGGTTCGGAGGGGTAAGGTGCATCTCTATTGGATACCCGGACATGCGAGAATAGAGGGCAATGAGAGGGCGGATCGGCTGGCCAGGGAGGGATCATCACTACCATTCTGTTGTCCTAAACCAGCCCTGGCCGTTACAAAGACGTTTCGCGACAAACAGATTAGACTTTGGGAGATGAGAGCTTTGGAGAAACGCTGGGGGGACACGCAGGGGTGCCTCCAAGCTAAAAGATTTATAAAGGCAGGTAAGCAGAGAATCTCGGAGTATCTCCTGTCTCTTAGTAGGACGGGTTTGAGGACCTTGGTAGGAATAGTGACTGGACACACTTGGGTGTCCAGTCACTTGTTTAACATAGGAAAGACGCGGAGTCCCATTTGTCAGAACTGTGATGACGGAGTTAGGGAAACGGTGTATCACTACTTATGTCAGTGTCCCCGTTTCGCTGGAACTAGGTTTCGTATATTTGGGAGGACACCACTCTCGCAGGATTGTCTGGGCGAGTTGGAGTATAGGGATATCTTGAGATATTGTAGATTAACCGGCAAGTTACCGGGGGAGACTAATTAAGGGGTTACGGGGGGTACCGGGGGAATAAGAGCCATATAGGCTTAGGTCCCGCGCCTTTGGGCACCCGCTTCCGATAATAATAATAATCCTTTGCAGCCCCTCTTTTTGCTTGGGTTCCCAAACCATAGTCCTAAGATTTTGTGCACCCAAGGTTTATTGCGCGGCTCAGAAAGCACATTGAGAAGCTCAAAGATAACTGGTTCGATGATAGATTTTAGAGGTGTCCTCCTGGCTTTACCCTTATGTCTAGAATGATAAAAAACCTGAACGATAGAGATAACTTGTTTTACGATTATCATAAAAACTTTTTGGATCCTTTTCCGTGTTTACTTTACCTTAATTACTTTAGAGATTTAACTTTGAGTTATGGATTTTTGAAATTTCGGAACTTCTTCAATTTTATTTACTTACAATAATCTACAATGATGATATAATAATTATATCGGAATGTTGGCCTAAGTTAGTAGTTTTATTAAAAATAACAAATAAATAAATTATAAATAAATAAAAAATAAATTTAAATAAATAATAAACAAGTTAGCATAGTGGTAGCGCGCTAGACTAGCAACACGGAGGTCCCGGGTTCGAATCTAGCCACTACCCTTTAGATTTTCTCTTCCTAGAAGACCAGATATCAAGCAACATAGGGCAAGCAAGTCAAGTCATATATTTGGGTCAGAAAATTACTAAAAATGGATTGGAAGAAGAAATACAAAGGAGAATCGCGTTGTCATGGAGAGCATTTTCAACAGATATGGAAACATCTTTAGATCTAATACAGATATAAACAAGAAGAAAAAAACTATTTAATATGTGTATAATACCTGTGTTTATATATGGGGCAGAATCATAGTATTTAACTGCCAGACTGATCAACAAAATACGAATAGTAGTAAGAGCAATGGCCCAGGCTAATGTTGGGAATATCTAGAAAAGATAGGAAAATTAAAATGTGGATAAAGTCAATGTCTGGACTAGAGGATATTGCAAACATTGTTATGGATAGAAATTGGAACTGGGCGGGGGGACACCTGATGAGAACAACAGATGGAAGATGGTCAAAGAAAGTGGTTGATTGGTATCCGTTGGACTTAAAGAGGAAAAGAGGAAGACCTCCAGTCAGATAGGATTATGAATTTCGAAAAGCTTGTTGAGGAGCAGTCTGGTGGCAGCGATGTAGTTGGGACAGGAAGGAGTGGCTAAGAATGAAAGAAGCATATAAAGAAGTTTACTTGGGCTTAGAGTGAGAGTCAAGAAGTGGGGGTTAAGTGTGAAGTTAATCATAAAGCTCCAAACATATTTATGTATTTCATTGTTTTGAAGAAGAGCAGAAGTTCCGATTTATTTGCAATAATGGATATAATGTAGAGAATAAATTTGTAGTTATCAGTAATTAATACCTTGAATAATCCATTTTTTATTTATTTTGATTACTCTAATTGACAGAGTATATATATGTTATATATTATTATTTATTATTATATATTATATATTAATATTTATAATTATATACTATTTTTGTAGTAATAGACGTGTTATTTTAAAGATAAGAATTTAATTAATTTAATAAATAAGAGAAGAATGATTTCTTTGTTTAAAAAGTAATTATAAATGAAGAAGTTTATTCAGTTGACTATATATTTGCAATCAAGTATATCTGTTTAAAACGATATTAGAAGAAACTGTATAAATGTAAGTACTAACTGAACTCTATACCTTTAATAAGTACCACAGCAATTTTTGCTGAATTGCTATTTTTGTAAAAAGAACTACTTATCCATTAATATAATTGTACATTAACAGCAATAAAAGGCTTATCATTATTATAGAAGACCAGATATAGTTGCTAAAGTTTACTATCCAGTGATGGGCAGTGTTGTCTGTAGCTAGAAAACCCTACTTGGAGGCCGGGAATGCACGAGAAGATTCCGGGCGCCAATGATCATAGATGTTGACGCGCATAAAATTAAAAAACAAAAAAATGTTTGGAAAGTCCGTTTAAGAAAAGTTCCAGAAAATAAGGATTATAGATGAGGCAGAATTGCATAAAACAAAGAGTTGGACCGGAGAGAGAATTAACAAATTATTTAGGAAGGCCGCAGAAAAAATTCTTATTGCAGTGACGATCACCAACGTTTGAAGCGAGCAGAGGGCACATAAAGAAGAAGGAATGACTGTAATTTTTTATAGATTATAGTAAGGGCAAATTTATTGCAATTTTTATAAAGAAATTATTTCTGATTAATTTTTATGGATAAATTTTGGAATAAACTTAACTACCCCAACAAAAATTATGGTGTTTGAATGACAAAAAATTAATAAATAAAAACTTGATATTATCCATA
The DNA here is from genome assembly GCA_011037195.1 of Triatoma infestans. Lineage (NCBI taxonomy): Eukaryota > Metazoa > Arthropoda > Insecta > Hemiptera > Reduviidae > Triatoma > Triatoma infestans. The sequence goes on along the minus strand of JAAEAF010000135.1, from coordinate 54,721 downwards.
GTGATTTGAATCTAATTGCGGTACAAACAGACAGTCTCGCAGACGGGTAGATAGACTAACATTCTGATAAAAAAAGTTCTGAAATTGCCTTTTCATCTTCAAATTATGAAATATATAAAATATCTTTGGAAATGAAAGAAAAATATAGAACAGAGAAAAATCAAATTTTTTTTATTGAACGATATTGTAATGATTAAATTAAATTTCATTTGTAAGAAGCATTAACATTACCAAAAACATATTCTAGCAAGCTGAACTTAATAGATTTTATTTGTTTAAAAAAAGAAAAAGGAAAATAGTACCAACTATGTACATGTTTGAACTAGTAATCGTTTGGAATATAGAGATTGGTTAAAGGGTGAAGCAAGTAGATAAGCGGGGGAGCGAATTAAAGGGAGTCCAAGTTAAGTGTAGAACATTTCCAACATATATACGTCTTGTTTACAAGTAGCTAGCAGCGATAAGAGAAGTCAGTTAATGATTCTGTGGGTCTAGTAAGCACTACCACAAGATGGTTGGGTCCAATATTAAGGGTGGGATAAGATAGACAGACAGACAGAGTGGGTATAGTTAGTATTTGTGTGCGTGTCCTAGATATTATCAAAAGGTTAGTCTAAAGAAACTGCCGCCTACTCTTGTACAGTAGTTACTAGTAAATGTTTGGGGAGAGGCACAGATTTCTGTTCCTTTAACAGTACGACATACAAACTTCTTTCCTCTTTACCACAAACAAGAAATCTCACTTCTATCCAATACTGTACTACTTTCAGGCAAACCTCACTCTCTTATCGGTTCCTAAATCCACTAGATCTACTTAAAATATTCACGCACATACTATACTACTAGGCAATGTTATTAGAAGAGATGGAAATAAACAGTATCCAAACTACACACACACACTTCTCTGGGAATGCTTTAACTTCTGCAGCTCTCTCTTTAGCCCTTACCTCACCAACCAACTTGCACTATCTCTCTCTATCCCTCATTCACTCTTCGTCCCACTCTTACAATAAACCTTGCCTTATAACGATGGTGTGATTTAAATCTTGGTAAGAGGTGGTAAATTTTGTACAAGCTCTAAAAAGACGGTTAGATTACAGGACAGGAAATTAAGGTGAACCTCAGAAGGTATTACTGGTGATGTGGGTAATCCAGACCACAAATTTATCCGTAAAACATCCTAAATATTTATACCAAACCTCTTCTTCCCATAATAAACATTTCACATATTGTAATACTCCTATACTGCAAGAAAATTATATGCAAATTGAAAATGTTCACTTTTATTATTCTGTACGTTCATTAAAAATCCTTTAAAATTTATGGCAAAGGAAATTAACAATAAAGCTGCTGGAAGATTACCCTCTATACTCACGACTATATTTCCTGTTAATATTTACTTAATCCTGATTGTACAACGGCCTTTATAAGGTCAATTATATATCAGAATATAATAATACTGACAATATTTTTGACATAGAATATAAATACATGAGGTCCTGGAGACTGGAATGAAGAATGTCTTAATTCCATCATTCCAAAATTCAATAAAGAAATAAACAAGCTTACGAAACAAATTCTCCCAAAAGGATTTATGATCTAGATGACTCTGGTGAATGGGAAAATTGAATTAAACCGAAAGCCCGATAGCATGAAAGCATCAGATTTGCAAAATTTGTTGGGCAAGTATTAGTATAGAATCGATTTTATTAGTATTAGGTTCGACGACTGCGAATGGCAAAGAACTTATGAAAGAGAATGTGAAACTTGTTTTAGAACCTATGAATTAAAGATGCACAAAAGGATGGACACCAGTTTCCTAGCTTGGCCTAAAAAACTGAAACGCTGCCGCATTTGAAAAACGATAAGGGATCCGATGAGGCCACTGGCTATTACCGCCGAATTGCGAGAAAATGAAGACAGAACAATTGAACTCGAACCCGGGACCTCCGCGTTGATAATCCAGTGCCCTACCACTAAGCTGAACTCGCCCCTGCTAATGGTATTTTTATAAGAGGACCGTATTGGCATCAGCAAATCTCTTGGCAGAATCACAATAGTCCTTCAGATGAAGGTTCCTTCATTTCAAGTTGTGATTAGCAACTGTATCACAAGGATTCTCGGGCAGAAATGTAGCTTCTGACAGTCTGGCAGCATTAAAACAAAAACATTTGAATTTCCAGGTTGAGAACGCGCAGTGGTTTGCTAGAGATCGACGTTTCGCCTAAATTGCAAAGAACCTCTTCAGGAAGTATTTTTCATGAAAATTACCGCGGAAACCTAAAACTTCATAGCATTAAAGGAATTAGAGGGGTAGTGTGACAGATCAAAATTAATAAAAGAATGACGAAGGAACTGAAGCTTATGGTTAAGTTTGATGCCGAAGCAAGTGCACCAAGGTAATCAAAAATCCATAGACTTGCAAACGAGAAGATTTTGCAACTATCTACTGATTCTGAAATTTTGAGCTATCTCTTTGTAAAGAACTAGATTTAGGATTAGCTAAATTTTTTGCTGCCTATTTTTTTGCGCATCAATTTTTGGCTTTTCATTAATGATATGGGATTGATGTGAGATGAAAGTGGGCCTATTTCGAGCTAAGTGGACTAACTCCTCGAATCAGTCGCTCTAATCACTCGAATAGAATTAGAATTCTGTATCAGAAAACTATTATTCAATTGCTGATTACCAAACGTTTCAAAAAATAAAAGGTAAAATTTTGTTATTAAAATAAATAAATTAATTAATTAAATATTTAAAAAAAGAAATAAAAAATGGATATAATTTAAAATAACATTGCCAGAAACGTTAGTGTATGTGAAAGCTTTCTTATTGGTTTCCTTAAAAAATAAGCTTTTCTCTCCCCCCAGTTAGGAAATAACTGGAAAAAGAGAATGAAGAAACGAGTGAAAGAATGAAAAAGAAAAATGCAGCCTCTGTGCTACCCTAAAGAGAGCAAGATCTTATCACTGTAATTGATTTCCAAGCCCTAGTATTAAAGGAGAAGACTTAATTGAAAAGCATGAAGTTTTAGAGATTTCCGAATGTTGAAAAAGAAGCTGATTCACTCTGTTCATTCTGTTATAATTCTATTTCCTATTTCACAGAACAACAAATCATTTTTAAAACAAAAAGTGAAAATAGTTCAAGTTGGCGACAGTATAAGCAGGGCTTAAATAATATGTAAAAGTGATATTTAAAAGCGGAAACAGTGTGTTTATACAAGTTACTTATAATTCTGTAAGAAATGCAGAAAAAGGAGAGGAATTTCAGATTTGAGTTTGTGTAAATTAAGTTCAAGGCGATCAAATTTATACTCTAAGTGTTTATCAATACATGCTGATGATGACGATGGCCGAAGGCCTAATCCAGTCGATGACCATAAAATGTAGCAGGCTAATTTCTCTGATGATTTCCATATCTGCGTCCATACACAACAACTTATATTAGATTTACTCACAGTTTTAAGTTGTAGCTTTTTCGTCCTTTTAGTGCAGTAGGCGTGACAGAAGGGTAAAGAACTATTGAAGGTGAGCGTAGCGATAGTTGTGGTGGCGAATTTCCCTATAGACGGCTGTGTATTCTATTACACATATAAGTATTAGAAACTTTTGTATTTTAAGTTGAAATCTCTATTAAAGCTTCAAGAAGTGGGTCATGGATTTTTTTTTTTTAAATTGAACATGCATGGTAACCCACAAAGCAAGCCAGCTGGGCTAAAAAAGACGTGGAAAACCAGCAGCATGGTGATTCGTTTTGACGTGGGAATAATTCATTTTCCCATATTTAATTATACTATAAATATTAATTAACTTTTCATTTTGTTCTAATAGTTTTGTTTATTTACTGTAATGTTTTTCACACAATTAATTCATTCCACATGGAATATTTAAACTGTTCAAAGAAAATACTAAATATATCTTCCAATTTAATAATATGATTATAAATAAGCCAGTAAAAAGAGGTCTTTTATAATTCCATTACAATTATTATTATTTTTAAACAAAAGTGAAATGAAATATGATAGTAAAACGAACACGTATAAAGACCACACAAGTAGCAATGACCACTAAAACTCTACCGGAATTACCGCTGACTGATGAAGGGAATAGTACCCTTTCCTTTTTTTGGTCTTCTTTATTATATTTGAACTAGTAATCAGAGATGGTGTATTAGTTAACGGAGAAAGGCTGTGAAGGAAGATGCGGTATATTTGGATTGGCGGCAGTGGTCAACCAATCTAGCCGGTGTTAGATTACTTTGCGGTATATTTCATCGTCTAACCCTACTCATACCGCCTACGCGTTGCCTTTAAAGAGTACAAACTACTCATGGCGTCAGCTCTTTCATTCAAACCAATTGTATTTAACAGTGAGGGATAATTTATCGATTACATAGGTCAAAGGTTAGGCAATAAAGTAAGGCGCCAAGAGTAATGAAAACATGTACCTACTATTTATAAACTATAGTAAAAGGAGGAGAATAAAATGCTATTGGATTCAAGTAAGAATGGGTGTTTTTTTATTATGATTAACTAACTGTACTCCATTTTCATTTAAAAAAACAAAAAAAAAATTCAGTATAGGATAAAACAATGAAGTGAATAAATAAAAAAAATGCATTTCTAGCAAAGAGATTATAATAAATTCATTGCATAATAATTCTTTGCACTATTTTATATTATTCGAGTTATTCTGCAGAAAAATTACATGACTTTAAGTAAATGAATTTTAATATAAATTTTATGAACCCTTTTATTTAATACCATCCATTAACGTTTATCTGTAAATCGGATTTCTAGAAATTTGCAATCAAATGAATTCTCCCGTTAGCTCTATGTAGGGCGGCCAGACACTTGTTGAAGGTTCATGGCATCATTAGGTTTTCTTACTGAAAGAAGTCACAGTACCTTATACAATAATAACATTTAAAACTAATGACCTTCCTTGGACTTTTTATGGGCTCCCTGGATTGTGCAGTATAATTGAAAAAGTTGAATTTTCATAAGTTCAGCTCTAAGAAGTTGAAAAGATAACGTTAGAAAGTGGGTCTTTTTGGGAATAGGGACCCCATTGATATCTAGCATTGATTTTAATCATTTCTCTAGTCTATTATCTGTTTAAGAAAGGTTTGGGTAAACTGTTTAGTAAAAGGTGTTTTAGTGTTTGAACATATTTATTCTGGTGCCCAAAAAATTTACAGTGTCATTTATTAATTGATTGAACAATACATTACCGCCATTTCTGTGGTGCCATAAAAGTTCACACAAATATGAGTCTATTAAACTTCTTGTACCAGGTTCTTTTTTGTTTCTTGCCTTTGCTCGTGCCCATAACGACTCAATTCTTTGGGTATGACTACCTGTGGTGGTTTCTAACTCAAATTTTTTGAATTATTTACAGTATAATGCTGGTTATTCAATCCTGATATATTAATAATGCCGGTATAGAATGGCCACATGTCAGATATAATGGTTGTACCGGGGTGAATACATTCTGATATTGTTTTCAGTAGTGTTTCCGATGTACAGTCTAGCACATAATAAATGAAGCATTGGTTATCTTCCGGACAAATACCTCCGAAGACCCATTGATTAGGATAAATTCTACCAATGTGATTTTTGCGTTTTTGAAAAACTGGATTCGTCTATCTAAACTGTTTTCCCTGGTCCTAGGATCTGTCTGAAATTTTTTAATAAATGATCTGCGCAAACTTTTCGAAACATATTTTCCCAATCTAGAATATTATCGGTTGCTAATACTAGTTCCTCTTGACAAAATTTAGTAGATGTATATTCTTTTGTCCAGCAGTATGGCAAAATAGCAAATTTATTAAATAGCAAGTTACTGTTTTCCGAAAAATGTACCTTTTCTCAAATCCAAAGGTTTGATTGCATCCTAGTACTTTGCATCTCTATCTATCCTTTTCGCCTGGATAAAGTTTCATACGATGGCCATTAGGAACACATTCATTCACTGTGCAAAACTCTCTTAGATTGAAAAAACAAAACAGCTTTTTCCTTTGTATCTACTTCAGCAGCTAAATCAATTATATCATGATGTTTCCCTTCAACATCAGAAAACAAAACTGAAAAAATATTGTCAAGGACCAAGGCAGTTCAAAGTAAACATAAACATTGATAAAAACATTACAGGAAAGGCCAAAGGTGGTAAAATAGCCAAAACAATGCTAGGTATCAGTGGCGGTCTCTATTCCCAAAAAGGATCCCAGAAAGTTACAAAAACATGGTAAAAACTTCTTTTTTTTTTTTTTAAATTTCAGGCGAGTCAACATCTATGGTCATTTGCTCCTGAAGCCTTCTCGGTGCATTGCTGATATCAGGACAGTGAGCTGTAGAGGATCCTAGGAAGAGAAAATCTACGGGTAGCACGGCTGGATTTGAACCAAGGAACGATAATATAAAATTCTGTTCTCGAGGTCGTGGGAGACAAATACCAAGCTAGGAAGTTAGTAGAAGTGATTATACTGTAGTCCAGAAGAGAGCGCAAATAACACTGAACTAACACTACATACAATTTGTAATTTAACGCAACGCAATTTTGCAGATCTAACTACTAAAATAATTTTTTTTTTGGAAAATTATTACCAATAAAAGTGATTGGTTTAAATCAGCGTACTTAGTATTCCAAGTTTAAATGAAAACCGTTATAGTCGAAAATTCCAAAAACTTCAAAAATTTTATCTTTAAAGTCGCACTTCTAGGTGGTAATGCTTTTCATGAAATTTGTAATTCTATTAATGCTTCTAAGTAAATTAATATTATATAAATAGCAAGTCCAAATATTGCACTGATATTGTTGTTTAGAGAAAAATTTAAAGCTGTTTCCATAGAACCCCCCCCAAAAAAATCAATTTTCTCTGGGAAATGTTTTAAATAAAAGTGATAGATATTTCTTACATGCTGGTAGTATACGAAGATTATAAAAAAACAACATTGCACGAGCCGTTTTCCTAAAAGCGTGAAAAAACTGAAAAAACTATTCAATATAGTCACACTTCAAGTTGACGGATTTGTCCCGGTTTCGTTAATATTATCTAAACGAAATACCTAGTTAGAGGTAATTAAGATTTTACTTTTTTGAGATATTTTGTTCACACACACACACACGAATATATAGGGACCAGTCGTTAAAATCATTTTTTTCTCACTTAATGACCTGACAACATGTATTTCCGGTAAAAAGTCAATTTAGCAAATTTATCATAATCACAATACTTTCTTTTACGACCAGCTGTAAGAGAAAGTTAAACTTTATCAATGATGTCTGCCGCCCGTCCAAGACAACACTACAATTAATTTTCTACATTCTTAATAAACTAGAGTATTGGAAAAGTTTTATCTGCAATAAATAAATTACTACGTATTAAGCATTATTGTTTAGATGAGTTTTTTCACAAGAAATAATGCAATAGAGAGTACAATAAATGCAACTGGAGAAGGTATATTAACCGGAGTAATAAATTTAGCTAAATAAGCAGGTATCTTAATGAAAGACCTGCATGTAGTAACCGCAAGGACAAGAACAATAAAGAAGTCATCTAATAATACAAATATATTTGTAATACGAAAAAGTAGTTTATATAAATTAATAATAATAAAGTTAAACGTTTTTTAGTACATAAAAAAAAAAAAAAAAATCTGGTATATTACACTCAGACAAATTTTTCTTACTCCAGTTTTCAAAATTGTAAATGACAAATTTTATAGATAGATAGTATACCAAAAATTAATAAAATTCGTAAATGTTTTTATAGAGAAAAATCGTAAAAACTGAATAAACTGTTCAGTAAAAAACGTACTTCCGGTTTACTAATTTTCCAAATAAAAAAATTACTAAGCATTCTTATGTGTAAGAAAAGCCAAGTCTAGAAAAAAAAGCAATACTGTCTTTGCAAGCAGCGGGGAAGAACTAAATAAATAAAAAAAAAATCATAAAGTGGTAGTTGCGTAATAATTTTGTGTTGGACCCGATTAAAATATTTAGTTTTAACTTTTAGTGATTTAGTGAAAACTCAGTAGTTCAGAACAATATTCTCTCCCATAAGAGAGAAAATAATAAATTGCATATTTCATTTTTTATTTAAATTTATTGAAATGATATTATTTACAAATAATTTTAATAAAGACCTAGCGCTTTTTATAAATCTTGCTCTGCTCTGACTGTGTTCTTAACGGCTTCCTGGTTAACCATTATCTTAAAAAGCCCTGATATACTGATCTTCCCAATAATCATGAGCACTGAACCGATATTCTACAAAATTAGTTGATGTGTAGCAAATAACTGGGTTAAGCGTGGCCAAAGCCAAATTCTACAATTTTAATTTTACCCTTTTCTAGGACTATTTCTAGAATTTTAAATTGCACCAATATAGGCAGTAACATCTGTTATTAATAAGACCAGAAGAATAATTGACATTTAAATTCATAATTTATTATAAAAGCAAGAATGAGATCCGTTGTAATCATACCAATTACTAGTGATAAAGTTACCGTGTTATTTTTTTTTCACAGAATATAATTGAAATTTTCTTGTTAATAAAAATAATGAGGTAAAATAAATGGTTAACAATGATATATTTCAACACATAAATTTGGCCAAACACCTCTGGGGCACTCGCATTTAATTTAGTAAACTTGAATTTTTTATGTTTTACGCGTCATACACATTTGTCTAAACTGTCTGGTTGAATTTGCCTAAATTAGTTTTATTTTTTTTATTTACCTAATATTTTATCTCTAGTTTTCTAAGTTGTTGCCAAAATTAAATGTTACCCTTAAATTAATATTGCCAAATAAAAAAATATAAAAAAAAAAAAAAAACAGGAAAGGTAATTAACAGTTTCAAATCATACATAAAACTTACCGTATACGGTGAGTAGTGCAGGATCACTAATTCGCCGTGCCGCAATATTCTCGGCCACACAAGTATAATTAGCAGTGTCTTGTAGACGTGCCTGACTGACTAGCAAATGTCCTTCAGATGATACTATAATATTAGTATCCGGTTCTAGTGGAGCACCGTTTCTTAGCCAATATACTCTGGGTGGTGGTACACCCACAGGTGGATGACATCGCATCTCTGCCTGTCGATCAACTTCTACTCCATGTGAATATGGTGGCGATTCAAATTGTTTCTTTAAATCTGTAATCAGAAAAATAATAAAATTAAAACTAGAGTATTGGAAAAGTTTTATCTGCAATAAATAAATTACAATTAAGCATTATTGTTTGGATGAGTTTTTTCGCATTTCATAAGAAATAATGCAGTAGAGAGTACAATAAATGCATATAACCGGAGTAACTTTAACTAAATAAGCAGGTATCTTAGTCAAAGACCTGTATGTGGTAACCCCAAGACAAGAACAATAAGAAGCCATCTAATAATATAAAGAAGTAGTTTATATAAATTAATAATAATAAAGTAAAACGTTTTTAGTATAAAAAATAAAAAATCTGGTGTGATACACTCACACAACTTTCTCTTACTCCAGTTTTCAAAATTGTGAATGACAAATTTTATAAGTAGTAGTGTACCAAAATTAATGGAATTCTTAAGTGTTTTTATAGAGAAAAATCGCAAAAACTGAATAAATTGTTTAGTAAAAAAGCACTTCCGGTTTATTAATTTTCTTGAAACTCGGAATTTTGTTTGGAAGATAGAATTGTACAATCAACTATGATAGCACTTTAGAGGCAATCATAACCCCACCCCTCCAGCAAAACCCCCTTAAATGACTTTACCAGAAGAAATGTTGTCAAATGAAAGTTGTAGCTTTTTATATGTATAGCTCACATTCCATGTTTAAAGAAAATAGTTAAAGTCGTTTTACAGGAAATAGTAGAAAACTCAAAAATACTTTTTACTAAAAACGCACTTCCGTTCATCTGATTTTCTTCAAACTCGGAAATTCATCAAAATATTTAATTCTAATTAATATTATTTAGTTAGCAGAATTGTGGAATAAACTGAAATAGCAATTTAGAGGACAACCTAACCCCACCCCTTCCCCAAAATTGCCGTTAAATGAATTTTCCCAGAGAAATGTTTAAATAAAAGTTGTAGTTCATTATATGTGTAGATGATGTGGAAAAGTTTAAAAAAAAATCGTTGGAGCCATTTTCGAGAAAATCCCAAAAAAGTGAAGAAAAAAAAAACATTCAGTAAAGTGGTGCCCTGGATTGAGGAATTTTGACACATAACTCAAAACACAAACAAGCGCGTTCATTACATAAAAACACAAATACCTTAGAATATTCCAAAAAAAAAATTCTCATTGTTTTTTCTAATCTCAAATTTTTGAAAATTTAGAACATCCTATAGATATTTATTTCCGATACAACTTAAATTTGAAAATTTGACAACGCTGTAAAAATTTCTTTTGCAGCCAAAGAAAATAAAAAATTAATAATGTACTTTTATAAGAACGGTTTATTGTTTGTTAACTATTAATTTTATAAAAATCTGGCATTTTATATTGTTTAATAAAACTATATATTATCCTTGCAAAATAATTGTTTCTGGATTTGAATTTTCATATATTGTCTTGCATTTAAAAGTTTCAATAAATAACTAACTATTATTATACTGTATGATCTAATAAAAGGTTCAATGAAGTTGGTAAACTAGTAAGGCTATATCCATAAAGACACCATTCATGTTTACTTTATGTTGGCGGCTGACTGTGTATTATCAGTAATGAGTGTCCGTAATCTTAGTTTTCCCACGGTCACTAACTACATACATGTAAATATGGTCTCAGATGTAATACAATCTGTTAAACAATACGGGTGGCCAGCCTATACTAACTTCAATACAGTTACACATCGACCTCAGCATTTCTAATAGTAATAATAATACTACGTTTTGTGATACAAAGTTGCGTGAAACAAGTGCAAAGTTTGCCTGGATCTTTCAATTTTTCCACAAAACATGCACACAAATAAGCGAACAATGTAACAATAGAATAAAAAAAAAGTATATTGGCAGAAGTATAGAAATTTATGTGTGTGTGTGCGTGTGTGTGTGTGATAACTATTGAAGTGGCTGTAGAGAGTTCAACCGGGTGAATGGCTACATATGGGTGGGTTAGTTGAAGTATTGCTGGATTGAATGAATGAGTGTGTGGTAACTGCTCTCAACTCCACGCGCCATCACGCTAAACAAAAGAGAAAGAGAGAACTAGAGAGAGCAAAAAAAAAAAAAAAAGAGACGTTGACACAGATGTGAATGAAGTTTAAACGGTACTCGAGATTATTCGCCTCATTAAGAATATAAAGTGGGCAAAAAGGAAGTGAAGGGGTCGGGAGAAAGGGTCTCTCTTTCATGTTTTGAAGGGTTCGTGAGTTTCACTGGCTAAGAGCAAAGGGCAACAATCAGCCAATGAGGAACTACAGCGAAGGAAGAAAGAAAAAAAAGTTGCTCTTCTCAAAATATGCTGAAGAAAATTTCAAAGGGAATTTTATATTATGAGAAGTGAAAAAGTTACCTCAGTTTGAGGTAAAAGCCTACGATAAAAGAAATATATAATGGGAATTCAGGTTATGGAATAATATAGTATGGTATTCTTTATAATTAGCAATATACTTGTAATTATATATTAGTAATAAATGAAAAAAAAATATATAATAGATATAATAAGTTTTTTTTTTTTATTTAAGGCGCGTCAACATCTATGGTCATTGGCTCCCGGAGCCTTCTCAGTGCACTGCCCCCTCCAGACAGTGTTCTCTCGTTACAGACAACACTGTCCATCACCGAACAGCTGTAGAGGCTCCTAGAAAGAAAAAATCTAAGAGTAGCACAGCTGGACTTGAACCCGGGTCCTCCGCGTAGGAGTCCACTACGCTAACCACTAGGCTATAACCTTCCCTAATAAACTGACAAATTTTTTAAATTTTTTTTCGGACAAATATCATTTTGGGTTGTAACATTATGAAATGGCCGTTATTGTTATGCAAAATATTACACCAATTTTTAAATAATACTTTGTGTGGATGTTTTCAAAATAATTTCTATCACAATCTAATTACATATTTGCAGTGAGAAACAAGGATTCAGATCTTTAATTTTGAGGCCTTAAATGGTCGAAAATTTTATAAACGCATTTTTGTTTACTTCATCGACTGTGAGAGGACTTCACAGTGCAGCGTGTTTAATTTTTTGACACCATGCGTGAGATTTAGTATTGTCGTGCACCTTTCTTTGAGGTTATCTATTTATTTTTATTTTTTGAGGTCAGTATTGGGCGTTTTTGAGAAAATTTGTGCTGAAACTGGTCAAATTCTTCGCTAAAGAAAGTGGCGGTAAATTAAATTCGCAACAATAAGGGATAATGAATAATACCGGCCGATGATCATCGACGAGTTGAGAATGTTTCGGCAAATGACTTGGTACTTCATTGACATTGAACAATCGCCTAACCAAGTTGGAACATTTCTTTTACATAACATCAAGCAAGTTCAGATTTTTCATAAAGGACAAAATCCTCTGATTCTGTCCGGAATGTACTTTTGATTTTCTGTCAACTTACCTGGACTCTTTATCCTACATTTTCACCTTGCAGATGGACTTTAGATGCCGGAATTTGTCAAACCCTACAGCGGGGTTTCTAAAGAAATTTCTTCTCCTTTGTTAAGATCTATTCATTACCTTTCAGCAGTCTTGATTTACGACACTTTCAGTTATTGAGCTAGGTTCGTTTTTTAGGTTGGATCTTGGGAAGAAATTGTTGCGATCGTTTGCTTGATTGTTGTATTTAATTACGAGAAACTTTTTTAGATTAAATTCCTTAAAAAAAAAAAAAAAAATTGCCTGGGAATCACGCAGTTCCATGTTCAAGTTTTCATGCAAACTAGTTGAAAGGTGGAAAATAAATATAAAACTTAATAGTAGATATGAAAAGGAATTAAAAGAGCATGTTTCTATAAAAACAAATCCTAAGTATTCTATTTCTATTTCAGCACGAATCCTTCCAACAAAACGGATGTTACAGGCATACATTTTGAATCCTCCAGGGAGGGAGGGGATTCAACCTGAACTCGGCCCGCTCACTCAAAAAACCTAAAATTTTAGTACCGAGCTATCAAAAGCCCTTAAGTTTTCGTAAAGGAACCACAATTGTATCTTAATTTAATGAATTAGAAATATAATGTAAAATAGACATTTCATCTATTATGATGTAAAAATGTACGTCTAATTACATCTTATATTGCTTTAAAATTGCATTCCCATCAGAGACTTCAGCCAGAGCCCATAACAGTATTATGTTTCGAAATACTATCACTTCCCATTCATAAAAGTAATAAATGAGATAATATTGATGTTACAGATTGGTTTCACTACTTAGTGTTGTAAAGTAAATCGTATAATATATTAACACAAAAAAATTATAATTTCGTCTTTTATTTTAGCCACCAAATTATGATTAACTTTTTTCTTTCAACCACTATACTGACCAATAAAATACTTTATAGAATTCTACCTGCTAGTCTACCGGCCCAATTAATGCCAATTTCTCGTAATAAATTTAGTATAGGGTTCTGAGACATTGTCCACCATAGCAACCTTCTTTTCCTTCCATCTTCTGTCCGTCTGGTTGGTCTCAGTTACTGGACTTCTTCAAAAATATTTGGTTAGACTGTGCGGTGAAAGTAAACTTTTTGGTCCACTGCCTTATCAAATGTAGACGCACAAATCTTCTAGTCAAAAGGAAAGGAATCCTCTAGAAAGGATATTATTGTCCGCTATCACAGATATTGTCTATTACGTGGAGGGGGGGGGGAACCAACCCAGTTTGCATGTTTGTTTCCTCAACAATTATGCTGTTACTGCTCAAACTATTTGGCATATAAATGCTATTAAATTATCACTAGATAATGAATGGCCTGGTGTTATTTCAATATTCTTCCTGAAAAGAGACAGGGATTTTGTTCGCCAAAAGTTTTTTAAGAATCCTAAAGGAATTATCGCAGAAAAAAATGCAATTAATTGTGCTAACACTTCTGTAGAATTCATAAGAAGAAAACGAATATTCATTTCACATGTATTACCTTCCCAGACTAGTTTTTTTTTTGCACCACTATGGGTTATAAAATGACGAATATTTCTAAAATCCAGTCGTTAATTTATTTCGTATTTTCTTAAAAGCAGCTTTTAATTACACTGCTTTAGCAAAAATAAATTAATTGTAAAATTTAGTTTAAAAAAAATATGAAATTTATAAGTGGGCATGAAAAATTGAAAAGCAATTTTGCTATGTTCTCCATGTTTTGTAGAAAGCTGAATTCAAATTAGGAAGTATTTGGAGTAGTGCTATGTTAAATAATACAGCTGGATGACAGAGAAGTTCAAGGCAAGAAAATATTATTATTATTATACCGGGTGCCTGGTGGCGAGGGCCTAAGCCTATATGGCTTTTATCCCACCGATGCCCCTCATATCATCCCCTTAAATAGTCTCCCCCGGTAGCTTACCGGGTCAGTCTACAATATTCCAAAATATCCTTTAACTCCAGCTCGCCCAGGCAATCCTGCGAGAGTGGTGCCCTCCCAAATCGCGAAACCTAGTACCAGAGAAACGGGGATACTGAGATAAATAGTGGTTTACCGTTTCCCTGACTCCGTCATCGCAATTCTGACAAATGGGACTGGACGTCCTCCCTACCCAAGTGTGTCCAGTCACTACCCCCACCAAGGTCCTCAGACCTGTCCTACTAAGGGACAGGAGGTACTCCGAAACTTTCTGTTTGATTCTTTTTATAAATCTTTTAGCTTGGAGGCACTCCTGCGTGCCCCCCCAGCATTTCTCCAAGACTCTAGTCTCCCAAAGTCTAATCTGTTTATAACGAAACCTCTTAGTGACGGCAAGGGCTGGTTCAGGACCACAAAATGGTAATGATGATCCCTCCCTAGCCAACTGATCCGCCCTCTATGCCCGCATGTCCAGGTATCCAATAGAGACGCACCTTACACTTCCGAGCCAAGGCGTTAAGCCTTCTCCTACATAAATCAAAATCTAATGAAAGTTTATAGACATCAATTCTGTAGGAAAAAATAAACCTTGTTTAGTACTCTTATCCGGTCCTGCAAAATTCATTATAAGAATTAATTAATATTTATTCAGGAGATCAGTTTATAGTATTTATGTATTAGATATTTTTGTTGGATGCAATGGTCACAAAAGTATGGCGTAAAAGGCAAAAAAAAAAAACCATGAATTATTGCAGAGTTACTTGATTAGAGACGGATTAGCAAAATGCAAATCAGTCATTAGACTGATATATGGACAGTGTGACCTCCTAACTGAAACAGCTTTTTTCCCCCTCACCCAATCAATGAAATCAATCGGCAAGCAGTATAGGGAATTTTCAGTGAATATATTAGCCTAAATTAAGTAGAGAATAATGTGCAATATGATGAATGCATACTGAACACAAGAAGTCTCTTTGGCACAAGTCAATCAGTTCGTAATGCGTATATGTAAAGGGGAATGAATATAAAGGGGGAGAATGTCATGATAGATAGGAAGGTAGGTAGGTAGTAGATAGCCTGTTTTTGTCCATTCAGGCCTACGTTAAATAATATAAGTGGCCGCCTTTGATAGGCTAGTTGTCATGGCGACATCAGTAGGCAGACAGGAAGGTTTGGTGATCAATCGAACACCCTAGCTGATCGATTCCACAGTATTTCCTACTACTAATACTATCACATTCATCTACTGCTCACGGTAATGTTTCTAATTATGCGAGTATTTTTAAAAACGTGAAGATTGCGATCTATGCCAAGGCATTACTATTCATTTACGTTGAATAACAATTCTTACAATCGCGCCTCTTAAGATTTCACACACAACATTATAACATATCACATGATATATTTACCAATAATGTATATGATACAGAAAGATAAGAACCTTTGCAAAAAGTGTAAAAAAAAAAAAAAAAAATCCGGTAATCAGTCTCAATAATCAGTTCAAAGTTTTCGACAAATTAGTCGGAATATTTTTCAAGATTTTATCAAAGAAAAAATTATCTCATAGAATCATTTACGGTGTTAATTACAAATATTTGTAAGCTTTTGGCTGATAGAAATAGGATGCACAAAAACTTCGGTGAAATCTGTTTAGTAATATATTTGGAGACCTAACGCGGGGTGTAGGCTTGCTTATTCATTTTGCTATGCCTGATTAAATCTATAAAAATTACAGATAGTTTATCATAACAATAGTTTTTCAAAAGTAATATAAAAATAATGGCAAATATACGAGTGACTAGGGCGCCGGTCGCTAAGCTACTTCGCCGATCGCTAAGATATATTGTGGTATACTGGATTCGATTTCCCGCTTCGGCCTTGGATTTTATTTGATTTATTAATATGTATAGCGTACTATTAAGTATTTGTCGTGGTTGGTTCCGCAGAGCAGGAAAGCATCAGAGATATTTTCCATGATAGCCTGCTTCTTTTTGTGTCATCGACCGGTTTCGGCCGTTCGCCCATCATCAGGATGCTTTTTGTCAAACAAATATTTGTTATCCCACAGATTTGCATAGAAAAAATTTAGTTGATACACCTACAGCATACACCTAATGTATCACACACCTAATGTATCAACTAAATTTGCTCTATGCAAATATATGTTATCACACTGACAAAAAGCATCCTGATGGTGGGCGAACGCCCGAAACCGGTCGATGACCGCAAAAAGAAGCAGGCTATCACGGAAAATATCTCTGATAATGTAATGTATGTTTGTTATCCACCGCCGTCCAGGACACCTTATCGATAGTAAGACGTAAAGCCCGTTTAAAAAAAAATAGAAAGTACTTTATTTTCTTTACTAAATGGCGAAGTAGTTAGCTACTGATTGTAAGCAAAACGTTTTACTTCACATGTTAATCACAAGTAGAGATAAAACTAAAGGAATATTCTCTGAACGAATAAAATGTTTATAGAGTACGAAGGTGGGTATTCAAAAATTTTGAATTCCACTAGCAACTAAAATCTCGACAGTTTGTCAGACAATGTGATGAAGCACTGTCATTGTGAAGCATTAGGCTTCTGATGTTAGAGCGCCAAGTATTTGAGGCGGCCTGCGATAATAATGTGCAAGCCTTCTGGCACAGATTTTTGCCTTTCGAATTTAATCGCGTTCACTAACATATACTTCTGAAAAAAAACTGCATACATTAATTTTCACAATGCACACTGATTTTTGGGAATGGTTGGAGAGCTTGGTGTTTAACGTTGTGAACCAATACTCTACTTCCTTGGCATTGTAAAATGGAATGTAAGTTTCGTTATGATTTCAGAAATAATATGATTTTTGCTATCACTCAAAACTTTGACTGTTTCTTTGCTAATTCACACACATATGGACCTTCGGAGCGTCATCAGCAAATGTGGAACCCAACGTCAAACGACCTTCTTAATCCCAAAATTTGTGCAGAATGTTGTGATGGTACAATTCTTTCATTGAGATCGTAGAACATCATAGTTCTAACACATTACGGTCTTCATCTATTTACTAAGTTCCATAAATTTTCAAAATTAAAAAATTTCTGTACTATATTCCATGTTTAAATGAAAACTAATGTTACTATATAGTTTACTAATAAAAAAAAAAACCTATCGTGCATTACCAGACGGCGATTTGTATTGGAGGGCGTGTGGTAAGCACGCCGAGGCACCCTCGTCATTTAGTTCCGGCTTTCGCTGGCTAGGTGCGCTACCAACTATAACTTCCCACTGTTTCTCACGATGCTGGCTCAACACCAACTTTGACCTCACGGAAATCGAACCCCGAACTTTCGCACCAATGGCGAGTGCGCTAGCCACTAGACCAATGCGTGAGGACATAGTTTACTAATATAGTTACTGTATAATAGATCTATAAAAAAAAAAAAATAGAAAAAAGTTCAATTTATGTACATGTTTTCATATCCAAAAACCTTTGAATTTGCATCAATCAAGTGCAGTAAGAGCATTCGTTTTTAATTTGGCGATATCAAATAATCAAAAAGTAAATTTTACAATGGGTCAGAGATAATATCACATAGCTTAACAGAATGCTCAGCAGGTTACTGATTTTTATTTGTAAATGTCTCAAGTGGCCCAAAATTAATGAAGTAAGATGGTTTATATCATGGTTCAAAAATAACTAAACAATTCAATTTACATTAAAGTGATATATTAAGCAATCAATTTAAACTAGATACAATGCAGTGGATGGATATTATTTAAAGAAAAATAAAGTATAGTATAAACAGTTTTTTTTTTTAAAGCTCTTTGTGTGTCTGTGTTCTATCTTTTCTTTATCTGTCATAAATCGAGTTTCGTTTCTATAAAAATTACTGAGTTGGATAGGCAGGTACTGATATCGCACTTACGATACTGTGGCGTAATATATTCAAATGAAGTTTGACTAATT
Source organism: Triatoma infestans (assembly GCA_011037195.1). Taxonomy (NCBI): domain Eukaryota; kingdom Metazoa; phylum Arthropoda; class Insecta; order Hemiptera; family Reduviidae; genus Triatoma; species Triatoma infestans. The sequence goes on along the minus strand of JAAEAF010000135.1, from coordinate 36,275 downwards.
AGAGAAATAACATTAGAAAGTACCATTTGGGTATAAGAAAGTGAACCAAAACTGAAAAAATTTTTTTATAATAGTTTGCTGGCAACGTTTCTTGTTGAGATATTTTTCAAAATTATTTTAGAACCTAGAAGAGAAAGAAAATTGCTTTAAAGAGAATGCACAAGAGCCAAAAAATATCCATAAACGTAACATAGTATCAAAGTAAATTATTACAACGAGGCAAAAATGGAAAACAATGCTGGTTTTTTAAAGTAGCATAAGTTTTACTCTTTGAGCCAGCTAATAATTAAGTTAATCGTGTTTTATAGAAAATTGTAGCTAAGTAAAAAATGAGGATAAAAATTTAATTTTTACTGCCTCTACAAAAACAGGTAAAAATAGTTCCACCGGGATAACAACGCTGCTACTTAGTTATATATTTAATTAAAGGGACCATACAGATCCCATATCCAGTCTATCGAAAAATCTAGTTCACGCAACTATATATTTAGTGCATAACATTATTATGTATCTTGGACTTTCCACCTCATTACACTCTTCGCATAGGTCTGTCTGCTTCTACGATATCTATTCTGAAGAGATATTCCCTACAAACGGCTTAATTAGACTGAGACGATTCACAAGTAACTTTCTTAGAGGCCACCGCCACTCCATGAAACCAAGGGATTATAATTTTTATAAAAGCGACCGCTATCGTTGGTCATATGAATATTTTACCAACAGCTATCAACTCTTTTTTCAAATACAGTTAAAATATCTTATAATGTCAGTTTATAATCCTTATTTTACCCATTTGCTGCAGCTACTTTAACCAGAGCTTCAACTACTTCATCATTCTGTATTGCTGAATGTCCTCTTATCCAAACGTATGAAACCGATTTGCCTTTAAATTTTAAATTTCTTAACAATTTCAATACTTGTAGGATTATATAATTGGCATTAGCATTTTAACTTCTTACTTAATTTCTGTAATGCAATTGCACTATCAGTATAAATTACAAACTTTTGATCATCCACTTCCATAATATATTTCGAAGCTTCTTTAATAGCAAACATTTTTGCGCTCTGATAATTTAAACTTAACTATCGATCTTTATTAGTGGATCATAAATAGCCGCTCTTGTATAGTTCCTTATTTTAAAACCGTCTGTAAACCATACTTAAATTTATCCTTAAAAGATATGTACAATATATACTGGTAATAATCGGCATAGCATATCTAGTATCAGGGAAAAATGTCATCCCTGATCTGAGTAAGGTTGGAGAAGTTAATATTATATATAGGAGATCTTTCATTGCTGTAAATCTATGAGTGAGATATCATTTATGTAAATGTTGTAAATATAAAAATATATTTATGCAATATATATTCAAGGTAAATAAAAAACAATAGTTCTGTTCCAGATGATGTACTGCAGTTTGGCGAAGCCAAGTATTATAATAATTCTGTTTAGAAAAAATATTCAATAGCAAGGTGGTGAAGATTTTTATTATAATGAATAAAAGAATTTTATGAATAATGTTTAATTAGTCAACATCAACGAACAAATGATAATTATCTGTAAAAGAGGAGCTTTAGTTTTTAATGAAATTATAAAAATAGGATATCTTGATAAATAGAGTGTGATATCCACATAGATCCGCGCAGCGTGAATCATTTTTGTGATATCACGCTGTCTATAAAGAACTTTGTCTATTCAGGCTATATAGTAATATTATCATATTTTCCTAGTTTAAATCTGTTTAGTAATTTAACATGTTTCGGTTTATTTTATGACCATAGAAAATTTCCAAAAAAAAATAAAATAAATAAATACAGATTTTCTTATAATTGATACAAACATAGAAAATATATATAAATATAACTTTACTTATACATAATATATAAATGCGAGTATATACCTATGTATATAAAGAAGTAATACAAGAAATGTGTAGGTCGCGGTGGAATGAGGTTCATACCACCTCTTTGTTAATCTAATCTAAATACAAGAAATGATTCCATTCCTTTACTTATTTATAACTTGAAATGATTTTATTTCTGATGTTGAATTCCTAATTCTTTAGGCTAGTTATAAAGAAATTAAGGTGTACCCGCATCCGTTAATTAGTGGAAGAAAACTTCACGGCGCCAGATATGGTGGCAAATTAAAATAGAACTATAATAATGAGATTTGAAACTATAAATAAAGATAATAAAGAAGCATTCTGACAATGAACAATATTGCGCTGATAACAAAGAGACTAAAATAACTCAATTAGTAACTGTAATAATCAGTTAATTCAACCCGCAGTCCATAAGAGTTATATATAGGTATGTAATATATTTTGATTAATCATTGTTGAATAACAATAACAACAACAATATAAAGAATAAGATCGGATGGAGTTTAATTTTTATAATAAAAGCTGTTGAAGGAAGAACAAAGTAGCGCGCGGTGGGTGTGTATGGAAGGTTGAAGGCAAAAAGTGATGAGCAATGTAGCAGAACGAAAACGCATGAGTGAACATGAGCATCATTGTTGATAGTACCTTTCTCTGAACAATTTTCTCTTGTTCCCATTGAATATCATTGCGAAGTTGGTAATGTTCCTAAATTTAGCCACAGATATACATGCATCATCAGTTATTTGTTTATTGAAATTAGTAAATAACATCTCTTCATCAAAGTGGTAATCATCCTTTTTAGAACATTATATGGCGCTTTGATGCTTGCTTCTGCATTTTAAATACGAATGCTATTGTATACTGTTAAAATGCATAAAGCATAAATGTGTAATGTTTAAAGATTGCTTGTTCACATTATATGATTCAGCGTTTCAATCAAAAGGGCCTAACAGTAAATGCTGGTGCAGGTCACTAAGACCCAGAGCACCCTGACATGAGATTAACAGAGGGAGTGGTTAAAAAAACAAAATCCACTGAGATCTAAGCGATCTAAACTGACTATCTAGGGGATAGTGATTGTACATAGAATGCAGTTTTCCGTGAAGTGAATGAAGTATATGTTTGAGTGAGTTTGAGAGATGTCTGATGAGCTAAATTTACCTGTGAGCAACGAAACCCACGCAGTTGCTAGGACAACCAAGTTCTACAAGTGTGTGTGAGTGTTGTGGACGTAAATTAAGTGTTGTCAAACGGAAATGTCAAGATTCTGAAGACCAAGCCAAGGAAATTTTACAACTTACTTTGGATTTATCTTGTCCTGTTATCTACGTAATTAACCCTACATTCCAATAAGGACTAAAAACGAAGTCAGTTTATGAACCTTTCAACCATCATCTCCTCCGTTGTCTGAATTTATGTCTCCATCTGGCAGTGAATCTATAAGTGGTAATGGCCAGGTTTATATTTGTATTGAACCTGGCATTCACAGTTTGCAGCTGATGATCAAAAAATATATTTTCGACTTATTCTATGTTTCTACCCTAATGGGCGGTTAAATTTTCTTTGATCTGGCTGAAATATTGCAATCAGTTCCAAGGTTCAATAGGCTAATGTTAAACCGAAAAAACGATTCGGTCGGTTGTCTTGATAATGATGATCCGTTGGATGGAAAGTAATTTTTAAGAAGACTTTAATTCGTGGAATTAGGTTTGGAATAGAATTTTAGAAAGCGGAATTTTATTAGATTCTTAGAGGGAGAGCATCATAATCACAGTTCAAAGAATTATCGATGGAGAGATAATGTTTCGAGTCTCGAGAATATCGAGAAATTTATACATTCACTTTAATAGGGATTGTTCATTTCGTCGCTTGCAGAGGTGAAGAACGAGTAGAAAGAATAAAGATAGGAAGGGAAACAGTATATGGTAAGGAATAGTTTAACGGAGTAGATCCTGGCTCTGATACTCGAAGCCAGATTCAATAAGGATTTGTTAATTTATGGTTGTATTATTCCTTCTAGTGAATAGAGGAAATTTTGAAGAAATGTGTAAATGACCTGCTGACGCAACAACCTAAAAATAAGGTTTGAACACGACATTCTCCTGGTGCAATTAATATAATTATAAAATCTATACTATAGCATTGAACAAATGCTAAATAACATTTGACATTTGAAAATAACATTAGTTGCCACAAATTTCTCAGAACTCACTGAAATCAATTTCACTGGTATTACTATAGTACTACTTCAGAGTTAGTGAAAAGTTAAAGTTACTGTTCAAACTCCAAAAAAAAAAAAAAAAAAAATCGGGAAAATTTTTGAAATAAAGCAGATAGGTATTTATGTATTTAGATAATATACGAACTTAAAAAAAAATGCTTGTATCGTTTTTGAGAAAATTGCCAAAAACTGGTGAAAACATTCAATAAAGCCACACTTTAGGCTGATCGATTTGGACGAAACATTCGTGTCAGATGCGGTTGTTGGATCTAAACCATATTCACGAAAGATATTTCATTCACGGACACACAGACAAACCTACAGATCATTTGCTAAAAACATTTTTTTCGTATTCAAAGGACCTGAGATCATGTATTTCCGGTGAAGACTCGATTTTAAAAATTTTATACACTCGCAATGCTTCTTTCTCTTTCAGAATAAGAAGAGAAAGTGGCTACATTTGAAACGTTCTTTAAATGCTATTTTTTTTTTTTAAAGAGCGCAATTTTAGTAGTAGTTTATAGATGAGAGATCTTTTTTTTCGCTATCTTACATATTATTATTTGTGAACTACATCACTTTTCATATCTAAAGTTTGTGTTCAACAGTGGCAAATATGCTATCATAGAATTATCTTATAATTTATGTACTTTAAGCAATTGTTACTCTTAATACGACACGTTAATTTTGTTTGATTTTTCAAGAGAAGAAAGAACTGCAAAACTGAATTTGATATAGCTTAGTACTATATTAGTCCAAATCACTAAATGGAAATAATAAGTAAAAGTAAAGTAATGCCTATTTTTTCAGGCGGGCTTAACGTCCAACTACCAAATTAGGTGTCGTGGACGGGGGCGGAAGCACCTACTTTACTATTAGCATTTTTTAAACAAATATAAAATTTAGTTATACGCTGGACTCGAACTGGGGTCCTCCCACTTACAAGTCCATGCTCATAACCAATACACCAACACCCGCCCCACTAAATGGAAATAATATTTAGTAAGTAAGAGGTTAATACAAAATAATATATCACATATCAATAAATTTTAAATTGATATTGAAAATATATTGTCTTGTCAATATTTCTTGAAGGTAGGCCAAATGGAAAATAGACAAAAGTTATTTTAATATCCTTACGTCTAGTTATGTATGTAAGAATAATGGGAGAAATGTTACAAAATTAAAACCCGCCACCTAAGATCAACTGTGATTCCATTGTTTTACTATTTGTTTATAATGTTATGAAGAAATTTGGTGAGGATCGGACAAGAAAAAAACATTCAATTATGCCAACGTTTCGACAGAGTTTCCTGTCTTTAACATATAGAAAGTCGTGAAGGTGTATGAAGTCGTGTTTTAAACTTACACATTTCTTACATTGCAGAAACAAAAAAAAAAGGAAAATTAAAAGTTATTTAGTGCCTTGTCCTTAAATCATCTACAGAAAAAAAGTCATCACTTTTATCTGTACATCACTTATTTTTATCATAAATCATTTTTTTTCTGTAGATGATTTAAGGACAAGGCACTAGTAATTTTTAATTTTCCACTTTATGTTTCTGCAATGTAACAAATGTATAAGTTTAGAAATTCATTCACCACATCTTCACGACTTTGTATATATTAATGCCTTGATAAAGACAGGAAGCTCTGTCAAAACGTTAGCATAATTGAATGTTTTTTTTCTAGGCCGATCCTAACATAATTCATCAACGGTCCAACAAATTCTTTTGTATTTGTTTATCATTTTTAAGCTATTATATATAATAAAATATAATATAAATTTCAACAATGAGCAGTGAATTATCCTAATTTATATATCCGGAAAATATAGCGAAAATGAATCAGAAGAAATTCTCAGAATTTATACGACTATTTATATACAGCAATGAATGCTATATTATTTAATTTCTTTGTTTTTTTTTTTTTATAAATAGCTGTAACATCAAAGATATTTTAGAACTAATATTACACCAAACGAATGAAAAAAAAACAAAAAAAAAAACAATCTAATAAAGACAACTGGAATTGTCTTTGTTTGTATGTGATTAAGAGAGACAAAAATTAATGATTCTGTTTATTGCTGTGAAATTAGTTTTAACTTGAAACGGTGAAGATAAAAGACGGTCAGAAGAATTCCATCAACAAGGGTATATTATTTATTTAAATAAATTTACTTTATAAATAGGCCACTTTTAACATTAACGCTTTATAAGCTAATCATTATTATGTGTTATAAATAAACATAGATTTCCATTTTATATTGGCAATAATATAGAGATAAAATTGTGGATAATTACAATTTCTTACTTCTTGCTATTTAATTTCATTACAATTTTACTGATTTTTATTGTTTAAAATTAATTAATTTAAGGAGAGAATAATGAAATTACTACTAAGGAATCCAATTGTTAATGACAATTTAATGAGGTCAATTATGAACATCACAAATAAAAAAAAAAACGCCTTCCCATTTGATTTTCCAAATTTGTAATTTTAAAGATTTTTAAGTTATATACACAAAAAATTGTATTTCATTTTAGCTAGTGAATCCATATTCAGCTGTGTATGCCCAAATAAATATACATTTTACCTAACCGTTTGAAATTATTGAATAATGGATGAAGTCTGTAAAAAAACAGAGTAGGATCATTTTTGAATACTCGGCACATCGGGATAGGTATTCCAGAGATGGCTGGGAACCCTTCACTCTATGGTCTTCTTTAAATCCAAAAAATAATTATTATTGTTAACGAACTAACTTTCACCTCTTATACGTTTACTTTTGTTTTGTACGTTTTTTTTTTTTTTTAACTTAATTTACAATATTTATAGTTGAGATTTACACCGCAATTCACCGCATACGTATAGATATCGATTCACGATAGTTATAGTTGAAAAAAAATTATCGAGAAGCGATCATAAAAAAAAGACTTTCAGATAACCAACGTTTCGAACTAATTTATCTGTTCTTTACTACGAAGCTCTGGATTAAGAAATAAGAGAAAAAAAAAAAAACATTTAAAAAGAACAAACAAAAAACAGCATTACAATTGTAATCACTTGTTGAGAAAATTGAAAATCATAAAAATAATGGTAAGCAAATTGGATTAATTATATTTACAACAAAAAAGTGGTGAAAAAAAAAAACCCTGAAGAAAATCGATAAATATGTTCGAAACTTTTGGATATTTATCTGAAAGTATTTTTTTTATGGTCTCTCCTCGATAATATTTTGAACAATTTACCGTATGTGAGAATCCATATTTGGGTCATAACTCGATGTACTGTATAATAGATTTGAGAAGGAGAGAAATTTGGTTTGTTAGATAAATGAACTGGAAGTAAAGCTGAACACTGTATAATAAGTAAGGTAATACAAACTGCCTTTTCAATTATTATTATTATTATTATTTATTTATTTATTTATTTATTATTATTATTATTATTATTAATATTAATTTCGTGTCCGAAGGCGTGGGCTCTAAGCCAATATAGCTATTATGCCTCCCAAAAAAAGCTAGTCTCAAGGGGCCTCCTCCATCAATTTGCCAGTGCTGCAGTAACTAAAGATAATCTTAATCTTCAACTCCCCCAGGAATTCTCTTGAGAGTGTTGCTTTCCCAAATAGGTGAAACCTAGTATTCGATAAACAAGAACATGTTTGACCTAGATAGAGCGTTTCCCTAACTCAATCGTCACCATTGTGACACAAAAGACTAGATGCTCTGCCTAAATTGTGTAACAGACTGACTACCCTAAACTACAATAACCCTACCTGGACCCTTAATTGCATTCTACTCAGAGAGTAAAGATACTGTATCGCTGTCCTATAATTTTATAATTTTTTTAGTCTGGAGACGCTCCTCTGAGTCCCTCCAGTGCTTCACCAATTCTCTTGTTACAAATAACACTGCCCATCACCGGACAGTGAACTGCGAGAATAAATTCGGGGTATTGCAATTACAAGTGGTTCCTAGTTAGAAAGTTTGAAGCACCTGTGACGAAAATAATTCAAATTAACAGCAAATGAGAGCCCGTATGAAAAAATTTGGTCCCTAAAGGATTTAATAATTGCAAATTAACAAATAATAAACATTTTAAAGTTAATGGTTGGCTATTCAAAAACTGGAAAAAAAGAAGTTATAGTTGAAGGAAAATCTTTGAAAATGTGTTTAGGGATAACTAGAAAATGTTCGCGTACATTCTTTATTAGAATCTCATAGAGAATAAATGACATTAAATTCAACACAAAGAAGACCGACCACAATGGGTATAGCAAGTTTAATATTATTTTAGAGCTTAGTTTATAGTTCAGCAGTATTTAACGGATCTAAATTCAAAAACATAAACCAAAACAGCTTACAATAAAAGATAGTACAAATATTTAAACAAATAAACAAATACAATATAATCATGATTTACATATCATGTATAGTAATTTACATATCAATGTGTGTGTGTGGGTGTGTGTGAGAGAGAGAGAGAGAGAGAGAGAGTTATTTAAGAAATCTAAAAAGATAACTACATAATCCACGTATAAAAGAAGTTTTATATAAAAGTTAAAAAATAATTTAATAGCCTGGAACTACTTAACATAAAAAGTTCCAGCTTCAATAATAAACAATTATAAAATGGTAAACTCAATGAAAGTGTATTAAATAAACAATTATAAAAAGGTAAAAAAAGTAATTATACACTGATTAAGTGTATAATTATAGAAGAGGTAATGAGAGGTAATTAATGGAAGAGAAAATCATATAAAACTTATAAGTAATCAGTATGAATAATTGTTCACAAATTACAGGATGTTTTACTATGACCAATCAATCTAATAGTGATAAAAAAGGAACTACTTACTAGTTGATAACCATATCAACAAAACGAATCAAGTTATCTCCTAATTAAAAACAAAAAAAAAAAAAAGCTATCGAAGTTAATTATATTTCATTACTAAATAGAAAAGTTAATTTGGAAATAGTTAAATGATAAGGTAAAAACATTATGCGATAAGCAAGTCACATATTTTCATTATTCGATTAATTACGATTTATGTTGTATAAATTATAAACTGAAAAAAGTTAAAATAATTTAATATCAATCACAACTTATAAAATACTTGTAATCTGTTGTGGTTGGTTCCGCAGAACCAATGGAACCAATGGAAAGCATCAGAGACATTTTCATGTGAGAAGCAGGCTATCACGGAAAATGTCTATGATACATGTAATATAATTAACTGATACAACATCTTTTTCCTTATTCATTCAGCCTTGGCCCGCGTAGAAATATGGGACTTTATACAAGTACAGTTTCTGATCTATTTAATGTTGCCCGAATTCTACCCGTCTGCAGTATGTATATTAGCAACTTACATAATATTGTTTATTATTATTCAGTTAAATAACGAAATGAAATTTTAATTCACACCGATATCCATACATTATTTTTCAATCTGAACAAAAGTAGAGAAAAAAATATACATTTAGTAATAAATATGTTTTAAAGAAAGGGAGGGGGGAATGTTTGTTTTTTTTAATAATGAAAGTGCATGGTTCAAAGCTAGCTTACATTCATGCCTGAAAGATTTGCACAGTAAGAGTTTTTTTATTTATTCTTCAGTAAAATGTATTCAAACATTATAACGGTCCAGTAGAACGAAGATAAATGTTGGAATGTATGGTGTAACTAGAGCCTGCTTTTATAATACCATGTAAAGAGACAATGGACGTAAAATCAGAGGGTGAGGTTATCTAAACATTAAAGCTCAGTGAGTGGTACCGATCCATCAGTCATATACCCATCTTGTTAGTATAAATACGAAGTAGGTGAAGAGTATGAAGGTTATAAGAAGAGGAGAGAGAGACAGGAACACATTATGCATGGTGCCACACCATCGTTGTCATCACGACAGCCACAAGTAAGCAAAGGGTCTTATCGTGTGGCGACACTCGGTGTGACAATTTGCTTGATTACTGTCACCCAATCTTCCAAGCCCACAGCCTCTTCCATCAAACAAACAAGGGACAGCTGAACCAGAGCTATATAGTATTTTATTAGACTGTCTGTCAACAGAACAAGGAAGGAAATTAATAAGTTATGGGTTTTGTACTGGAAAGGAAGAGTAAGCTTGATGACAGATGAGGAAAACACTGGCAACCGGCGTCAACATTCCAGTTTCACAAACATAACACGACCAGGATTTGAACTAAAATAGGACAAGACCCAAACATTGTTTTGATGTTTTAAAAACTGTGGGCAGTATGTCTTTTAGAAGAAAATGAATTTATTTTGTGATTCTTGGCAGATGAAGGAATTGAATTTTCAACAAAGGCATTAATAAATGCCAACAGTATTGTTATAATAATTTTATAACATAATATTATACAATATTTTTTTTTTACCTAGCTATTCTATGTACTTTTTTTTTTAGTTATAGTTCTATTATTTGTAGTTTATTAGTGGCTATTTTAATGTTTGCTATTATTGTACCTGATATTAGTTTTATGTTCTATAGAATGATATGTAAAAGAATAAGAAACTAGTTTCACGATTAGAAAAGCAGTTGTAGGCTTATAAGAATTTTTATAGACCATATGGAGATCAATCATGACATGAGGAAAAAGATGTAAAATATAAAGCTACCATAGAATTACATATTACTTAACAGATTTCCTTCTTGTTTAACCTATATTAAATTTGCTTTCAAGGAAATGTTCATCATTTTATTCTTATTTTTCCCTTTCTTTCAACCCATACTTATTATTCCCTCTTTTCAACCTCAACCTGTAGCGCATGAAGGATTAACGCTTGACAGCCTACGATGTTTTTATTGTAGCAAGCGGTGTAGGCACGCCACGCTTCTCAGAACCTTTAGTTCTGGCCTCCGCTGCTTAGGTTCATTACTAACAATTGCTCTCAACTATTTTTCACAATGCTGGATCAATGCTGTTTTAGCCTTACGGGGAATCGAATCCTTAAATTCTAGCATCAAAGGCGAATGTGCTAATCACTAAACCAGCACTTAAGCTACTTTCCTTTTTTTATCTTATTTACATTAACTCCATCGAATTCTTTTCAATTCTTCTAGCAAAAATTCCACTGCTAACAAAAAGGTAGAATGCAAACTTTTTAGAAAAAAATAAATACAAAAAATTTATTTTATTTTAATGAGGTGTATTTCTTATTCACACATGCAGAAGCGCTCTTCCCAATATCAAAACCATGAATAGCTAAACATAAATAAAATTAACGAAAGCAGCTACTAGCCTGGTAGGGAGTAAATATTACTGTAAGGGTGTTGTGAGGAGATGTAGGTTGTTGCTTGATGAATGATATATAACACCTTAAGATTTGGTTTAAGATATATAATTGATATATATGTATATGACTGCCAAGGACCTTACACTTTGGAGTTTAGAACTGAACTGAACTGACAGACTGACGTGCCTAAAATGATATGAACGGAGCGATGTTAAACTGATGTGTAAATCAACAGAATGATATCTGATGTGTAAAACTGAATTCAATAGAATGATCCTTGACTGTCTCTCTCTCTCTCATATATATATCCACTGGCCGAACCTCTCCTCTCTGTGCGAGAGAGGCTGTTTCTCTCCGCTAGAGTGGATGAATGGTGGGGGTTCGTGGTGGGGGTTCACTACCCCTACATTACTTTTGTTTCTTCATTTTCACAAAATAAGACAAATATGGTTTGGTGGTCGTGTTACAGAAAATATATTGTCCAAATATAATAAGCACTTTGTAATGTGTAATATAAATCCTTAAATATGCCTAAAATATCACAGTTGATTTTATTTAAATTTAAATTTCTACAATATGTTGCATAACTAAAACCAAAATAGTACTGAAAAGAAATATAACAAAACATTCAATAGAAATTTGTCTGTAATGTTAATGAACAAAAACAAAAATTATTATATATTTACAGGAAGATAGTGACAACTATTATAGTATAAATTAGTAACAAATTTATAGTTCAGTATAATATGAGTAATTTCACCTTTATGAATATTAACTTGAATGTTAATGAATGTTAATATTACCAGTGTATAGGTCATTAAGCTTTAGTACTATCTACGTCTGGTGTTAGAGTTGCGAGACAATGTCCAGGAATCAATTCCACTTAAACCATTGTTCTCTATAATATATATCTATATATAGCCACCACATTCACTACTGATAATCAACACGTTATTAGTTAGTACACAATATTAATGTAATATGTGTGTGTGAGTGCGTGTTCCTATGAGTATGTAGTTTGTATTATTATCTATTCCTTCTTCATTCATATATGTATTAAACATTACATAATATAATCTCATTTAATATTCCTCACATTCTATGAATTAAAAATCTCGTTTATTACATTGAGGAGTGATATTTGTATATATATATATATATATATACATAGATACATACACACAATATAAATATATAAAGGAGATATGTGCAGGAGAAGATGAGAAAAATGAGAAATAGTGCAAGGTGAGAAACAAGATTAAGAGTTTAGTGCTAAGGAGGGAAAGATAGATATTAACAGATTTATAAGTTGCATGTCAAAAGATCACTCGGCCAGTGACGTCTCAAACATCTGACAGGATTTTTAGGGATGGAATGGGTGTAAATTGTTTCCTTTTTTTGGGAATGATTTTTTTTGACTTGTTGAAAGTTGATTCTAAACTTTTTGAAGTTACATCTTATACTGTTTCTTAGCTTATTGTTTTTTCGTGGTATCAAGTACTGACTTCTTGATATACTGATTTCTGACTGACTTAAACTCTTAAACTGCAGGGTTTTTTTCCCCCCAACTCTTCATGGGAACTATACATTTCTCTAAATGCGAGAAAATTAGACCCCTCCCCCCATTATAGTTGTATATTATGACAAAGGGGTTAAAAACTCGATAAAAGTGAGCATAACGCTGATGCCCTGGAGTTTCCAACTCTTGTTTTTGTGAATTTCACCAACAAAATGTAATATTTATTCCATTTACTCAGTTGATTCTCCTAAAATTATTTCTAGAAATTTCAAAATAAAAATACATAAATCTTTAAAATTTTCAAACGCTTACACGACTTTCTCGAACCTCATTTTAATTTTTCACTGTATAAATTTCATTCACACTTAAAATACCTTAATAACATTTAATTCTCCTTAATATTAAGATGGAATGAATGATCGTCCATGATTAAATATTATACATTAAAGAACAAAGTTCCAGATCCAAAAATAATTTTTCCAGATTCACCATAAAAACCATTTTTCACTAAGAAACTTTCAAATAAATACAAAACAACAGTTTCTTTAAAAGTGTAATTATAAATGTGCCACAGAAAACATTGCGGCCGAAAAATTCCTATTCTATCCCGTTAACTAGGCATTATATTCCGTTATCAAAAAGGATGTATATTTGCCGGCAGTTACATGATAATAAAACAGATCTTTTCAATTCTTTCCATTCAATAACTCAATTATTTCAGTCCGCTCCAAATGTTTATTCCCTAGCCATCTTTAATCTACACTCAGTTAATACCAAACACGCCCCCAAATAATGGGAACATATCTTCATAAACATTGAGCGAACACAGAGTACACTTTCTGGCTTTTTCTGGTCGAGTACATTAAAGTTAAAACTAATTGGCCCCGCAATCTAAATATCACTTTCATTAAATACATATCAGTTTTGTCAGAAATATAATGACTGTCACCCACATCTATTTTTAGCACCTTATATAAACTATGAAACTAAGATAACTGGGCTTTACTTAATATCTTCTTTTTAAATTCTATTTTTAAATCATTTCAAATAGTAGGAATTAAATTGTGGTGGTTGGTTCCGCAGAGCTGGAAAGTATCAGAGATATTTTCCGTAGTAGCCTGCGTCATTTTGTGGTCATCGACCGGTTTCGGGCGTTCGCCCATCTTCAGGATGCGTTTTTCAGGCAATGTGACAACACAGACTTGCATAGAGCCAAATTAATTATAAAAATCACTTAATTTTAAATTATGTTAAGTTTAAATAGTTATTTAATTTAATTTTAAATTTATTTTTATATATTTTATATTTTATTTTGATTAGTTAATTGTAAAGTAAATCTCCCACCAACAACAGAGTTTAAAAATTAGACCCCTCACGTGTTGTTTCCATTTTAAGGAAAATTTGCCCTTTAACAACCCAAACACGTGTTTTTCCCCACCCAGTTATCATCACCATACTCCTTGATCTAATTTAAGAGTTTTGATTTAAATACAATTAAAAACACCAGTCAGTGTGTAAACTGAATTTGCTCTGTGCAAGTCTGTGTTGTCACACTGCCTGAAAAACGCATCCTGAAGATGGGTTATCACGGAAAATGTCTCTGAGGAATGAAATTATTTACATATTATCTAATTGAGTTCCTACTTGGTTACACAGCTCCAAATTCTCATTCTGCCAATAAATACTTTGCTTTATAATTTCTGTTCCCAAAAATCTTAGGTAGTCTTGTATCCGGTAAGCTTAATACTTTCCGGATATACTTTAACCGCATTCCAAGAGTGTAGAAGAACATGACGGATATATATTTGTTTCCCAGATAAAGTATGTAACTGGGTGAATTACACCGGCAGAGACAACAACTTTTTTATGAAATACAGATTTATTTTTTTTCTATTTCTTCGAACTGTTGATTTCCCCAAATCTGGCCCCTATCATAACATATTATCGACCGAATAGCAGCACTGAAGATATCTACTTTTTTTTGATGAAACATTTCAAATAAATGCAAAACAATAGTTTCTTTAAAAAATACAAATGTAAAGCACTTTGATACGGAAAATGCTTTTAACGGAAACGTTCGTTTTAGTAATCATATTGCGTTTAATCGATTTCCCAAATTTTCTGAATTGTTTGTAATTTTGCCCATATTTGAAGAATTCACCATCACTATATCTAGAGGTAAAAAAATAAATAAATAATGTTGTCCTAAGTTAAACACAGAGGATAAATTAAATGATGAATAAAATAGTCGATAAAAAGAGAACATGACTAATAAAAAGTAAATAAAAAGAATAGTAAAAGAGAATATGCAATAACTTTGTAATACCTCAAATTTGCTAGTAAAAGTGGTTGCTAAAAAAAAAAGAAAAAAAAAAAGAAAGATTTTTTATGGAAATGATGTATAGCTGTTCTTAAAAAAAAAAATGTAACTTTTCTTTGGTGTTACCCCCTCAATAAAGGGTACTATACGGTCAGAAAAGAGCAAAAATGGGGGGAGGGGACGACAAAAATGGAAGAAGATTGAATGAATGAGAAGAAAGAGATGGTGAATATTTCATCTCATATTGACGACGGGTGGTCCTTTGAAAAGAAGTATTTCCATTACAGTTTGATAAGGTAGTATCGGATTACATTCTTAATAGAGTTTCCTCAAATAAGCTGTCTATGTGTTAAAGCAACACTGCTATAACTAGTCACCAAAAAGTAAAGTGAGAGAGAAGTCGATATTTCTTAATTAATTTCTTTGTAAAAGGCTTTATTATTAACTTTATAAATAAAAATATTTTACGATAATAATTTATTATTTAATACTTAAAATTTAACATAAACGTTTTAATGAATTTTTATGTTTTTTATGACTTCATAGATATATTTTTTTATTACTTGAAATAGTAAGCAATTGTGATTAAAATAAGGGTCTTGTTATAAAAGATGAATTTATCCTTTTATTTTTTTTGTTTCCTAGTCCAACATTCGAACGATCTCTTCGGCCATTTGTAATCTTGCAGCATAATAATGTGTTGGTGTTCTGGCTTGACCGTTAGAAGAATCGTTTTTCGTAAAAGAATTATTACGAAAGCCCTGCATGATTGGACAAGACTGCTCTGAGGCCATTTCTTCATTGCCATAGAGCACACACAGTGGCCACTCGTGTCCAGTGAGTGACCTGAACCAAGCTAAGAACTGGACTCTATTAAGGTTATCCTATCTGGTCAGATCTAGATAATGCTTCCCCATTTCTTGTCTTCCGCTTTGTTCTGATATTAACTCTTGAGCTAGTCATTTAGCATGTCTTTTGTAATTTTGTTTTTCCCCCAGTCAAATAACAACTCTCTGTTATTGCATATCCTCTTTTACTATTCTTTATATTTCCTTTTTTCTAGTGATGTTCTATTAATTATAACGCTATTCTATACATGACCCCCCCTTGGCCAGCCTATCCGCCTCCTTATTACCCCGCACTCTGAGTGTCCTGACATCCACTGAAGCATCAACTCTGTGATCATAGTTTTTGATGATGTCAAAAAGAGCTCTGCACTCTCTCATCACTCAGTTTTTAGAATCTTCAAAGTTATCCATGAATAAAAGTGCGGCACGGCAGTCAATTAACAGCACTATTTTCTAATCGGTACGGCCTTTTGATATTTCCAATACTGAAAGAATAGCGTAGACTTCTCTCTCAAAATTGGTTGGCAATCTACACGCTGAAGCGATAAATGAAACTTTAACAAATTTATCAATTTAATTATCTATAACGCTTTTCTTAAACAGCCTCCTCAAATGTACGTCATATCTATCACTATTTACTTATTACTGTTAAAAATTTTAAGAGAATTAGAAAATAAGAAAAACAATCTTAGTAAAGTGAATCACAGAATATAAGTTATGAATATTTTGACGAAGGAATTTTATGGTATTTTCTCTTATCATTTATTGTAAAAAACTGGAGTTATCACTAGCGAACTTTAAACGCTTTCGGCTAAGCCGAGGCAAAGAAGTATTAAAATAGTGAAGACATCCACCCATGCGGTCATCTGCTTAACTTACACTTTTATGCAGAATCTCATGTAATGCGGTTACGTGGCCACTAAGAAATGGCTTACAGCAGAGCATTCCTTTATGGAATATCGTTGGGAGACAGATGCACTCCAAAATATTCTTGGAGGTTTGATTACGGCCTCCAGCTAATGTACCTCCAGTAAGCTAAGAACATTGCATGGTTTTCAAAAGGTATTAAATTGATGATTTTAAAAAGCATCTATAAAATGTTGATGTATAGCTAAATCTTAATCTGTGTATCTACACTAGATCCATATTATGTAGATACTGGAAGCCACTGTCAGAGCAGATGGAAGTATAATTTGGCTGTTCATAAATGCAGATCTATTTGTTAGGATCATTCAATTTTTAGACTTACTTTGTTTTCATTTGTTTTCGTCCTGAAGTCAGATTGTGCCAGTTAAGTCACTTCCATCTCACATACTTCAGTCGTCGCTTTTATACTCAAGTCTATAGATTTACTACTTGAAGTTTTTTTTTGTATATAACATCTTTCATTTTGAATTTTGTATAATATATTAATTTTTCAATTTTCTTATTGCCATGGCCACTTAATTGTGGCTAGTGACTGCTTTAATTGTTTCCAGCCTTCCTCTCCAACATCAATCCAAAACAAACGCGCTAAGATTTATGCTTTACATAAAAATTGGACTATCATTTAGTTCTAATTCCTTTTTTAACTATCACATTTGTGCAGAAAAATCTAAATATCCCTTAGTTATAAGAAAAGTTGCGCTATATGTTCGCCTCCAATTATGGCAAGGTGTTGTTGCTGGTAATACTATTTACCAAACCAATTAACAGTCATTTTTAATATTTCAAAAAAACTATATGATGAATGGATTTTTAATCCATTATTTTTTCTGTTTATTTAGAATTTTACAACTACATGCTAAGCATGTAACAAGTAAAGTTGATAAATGTACTTAAAAAAGAGGCGTGATTGACGTGAACGATAGGATATCCATTGATAACCATCATCAGATGCCGTTTAATCCATTAAAACCAAAAAAGTACGATTTTATAATCAATGGATTTGTATTGTGAATTATGTGCCGATTTTTTTAGTTCAACAGTAGTAACTGAATACTAGAATGACCGGAGATTATTCTAGGAGAGAGAGCACTAACTTCAAATGGTCATCGTCAAGATGCCGTAAGGAAGAGGCTTGCACAGGACTTAGAATGGAAAATGTTTCACTTCCTTCCACTAATGAACAAGATGAGGACCAAATCATGAATAGCTAGCTAATTGCTGAATAAGTTAATGTTCTGGTGTATTGACCTTTGAAAAGCGTAGGTAAAAATGTAGGGCAGGGTGGGGCTTCTTGTTACAGGGGCATGTTGTTTCAATGTTATTTTTGAAAAATCGACTGAGAGAAGTACTTCCTAAGTGTCAAAGTTGAGAGATATGCGAGTGCTGTTTGTTGTAACGAGTTCCCGCTAAGATTCTGTTTCATATGGCGGCATTGTGTGACTTTCCTCGAAATATCATAGTGAAAGCTACATTTTATTATTGAAACCGAAAGTTGTGATCTGAAAACTACTGAAGGTAAGGCTTTCATACTTATGCTGTTAATTCATACATCCTTAACAATAATTTCAATCCAATATGGTTGCGCTAATATTCATTGACCTACGTATTTACGAATTAATTAGTGAAACAGCGACATAGGGTTAGTTGTTACACTTGGTTGGAGCATGTTACAGTGTAACAACTTGCCACACTGCATATCTTAAATCAAATCACAGCAGATCTTAAAAGAAATGAAGCCAACGAGAAAGTTGGCAATAGTAACAAAAAAAAAAAAATCTGTGTCCCCAAAGCTGCGAACCAGAATCAAAAAAATAATTTGCCATCATCAAGTTCCGGCGAAGAAGATGAGGACTGGCTGAAATGTCTATAACCATGGTCGCAGTCAAAAGCTGGAGAAAATTGGATTGAATGTATGCAGTGCAAAAGATGGGGCCCATTCAAAAGGTGTTAAAAATGACCCTAGATATATTTACCATAAGTGTAACTTGGACTTAGAGATGGGTACCGACAATGAATAGAAAGAGACTGAATATTCAAGCATTTAAGTTTGTTATAATCCACGTTTAGATCATAATCAAGCTGCTATTATTATGAAAATAAAGATCTGATAATTTGTTTATTGAACATATTTCAGTTTTATTTCCTTAAAATAAACACTCCAAACATTATTTTATACATTGTAATAACTTAAGTTCCGCATGTAAAATCAAGCCCACCGAAGGACACGTATGCGCATTTTAATAGTATTTAAATTTTTCAAATGTTACTCCATTTTGAAAAATCTCAAAAAAGTATATAATTAGTAGAAATAAATGAGACAATATATATTAATCAATTTTCATCAATTTTGTGCAACATACAGCAATTAAAAAATGTTAACTGAAATTTGTAACAACAAGTCCCACTCTCCCCTACATTAACAAGTAAATAAACAATTTCAAGGATTCGTCAAAGAAAGGGGAAATTTTGTTTCAAGCGATATGATAAACCAGGAAGTGAAAATATAATGACATCCGCGTATGAATCCAACGCGCTAACTCTGAGCTAAGTATAGGTAAAAAACAAAAATAAATCAGCTAGAAAAGAAGAACGATTTCACCTGTGACCAAGACTACTGAAATTAAAACTGAAATAATCTGGATATAACATAGGAACTCTTGGAAATAAATTTGATCTTTAGTTATAATTAACGTAGAAGCATTTTAGAAATTACGATAGCCTTTACATGATTAAAAATATCAGGCGGAGATAATAAGAAACAATTATGCCAGCACCTTTTTTCAGTAATCCTTTTTTATTTCTGTCAAATCTATAAATAAATACTACAGATTATGAACGCATTAAATTAGTGATGTTCCATCGTAAACAAAACTAAGCTCTCTCTCAGTTGCTACTTTTGTTGTTTTTTTTACCAACCGAAGCAAAAAGTATTTGACCACCAGGGTGGTGGATTAACGAAACGACCACTAGGGAATGGAAATGGAGGTAGTGCAATGCTGTTTGTCCAGCCGTTTTCTGAACACTTTTACGGCGACAGCGCCCAGCTAAAAGTATCCGATTAGTCGGTCCAAAACTGTCTGCCATACCATCCATTCAAATATACTACATACAAACACAGACACATACACAACGAAAGATATATATACACACATATAGCCATTCTGCAACATTCTATCTCTTACTATGTTTATCTTTAAGCTCTGATTCGGGTTTATTGGCAAAGTGCTCATGACTATACTGTGAGTAGGTTTTACATTATATCGGATAAAGGTTGATATAAATCTTCGATTTACAACTCTGTGTTGACAATTTCTACACTCCTTTACCAACCAAACTGGCAATCATTCTAATATATATTTTTCTTCATTGCCTTTGGATATATATTTCTTTATTGATCTGTAAATTTATTGAAGACGTTTCAAATATAAAAACAGAAGTTTTTTTTAAATAATATTTAACAATAATAAAAGAAATAATGTTCAATAATTAGATAATTCTGTTTTGCAAATTGATCTCTTAAGAAATAAATGTTTAAACATGAATTTAGATGAATTATGTGAAATTATTGTAGATAATGATGACCAACAATAATTACAATATAATTAATAAGCATTTCAAAACACATTATTTCACTCATAATCAAATAACGTCAATGTCTACTCTGCATTCAAACATCACACTACAATTATTACGTCACGTTAACATCAAGTAATGTTAATATTTTTTTGAAAAGAATATTTTGTTTTGATTCTACATTGTAGTCACTAGCTTAATTGGCAAAAGGCCATATATGAAAATCATGGGACAAGAACTACACGTCATGGCTCGTCTTTTCAGCCCACAAATATAAATAGATTTCTACAGGTAGATGAAATACACTGGCCCTAGCGTAAGTATGCAAGTTGGGAGAAGCTTGATCCCGTTATCATGTCAAATATAGGTCCCGAGGGGTGAACATCGTTGGGGAAAAAAAGCACACTTAAGCCAAGGAAGAGCGACTGTGCCTCTAGAATGCATCTCACATCAACTCCGTATCAATCAACAATGCCAGAACTAAGGCAAGATATTCTTTTCGGCGCCAAGTTACAAAGCTCCAAACTTCAAGAATCACTTGCAAGTATGGTGCTCCCACTACCCAAGAAGGTGATACACTGTATTCAACAATTTTTCTAGCTATTTGTCGTGCAGAGTGTATCCGCTAGGAATCTTCTTATGTGGATATTTCCTTAGGATCACGTCAAAAGCTAAAATATTCTTTTGGATAAAACCATACTTACACATGACATTGGTATGAACTAACAAGACATTGATATTGTTATCTGCAGTGTGAATAACTATATTATATTCACTAATTTAAAAAATACATATATATCTTTTCATTTCGACTTGATGGTGACTTTACGTATAGGATATTTAAGGTGTGAGTTAATCTTTACTAGATTACCTTCTTCTTCTTCTTCATACTCTTCTGCTCCTTCTGAAGGTTAGGGCATCCACAAAAAAATATGCAATGAATTCCTACTAACACCAATACTTATTTTTCAATCAGGATTTTCCTTCAAAAGATTTATCATCTTACTTACTTATTGGTCTTCCACTCTTAGTGGTTCTTTGCGGACTTCTCTCTAGGACTCTACGTGTATATATCCTCTCCCGATTAGTTAATATGTTCCTCCTTCTTTTCTCTATTTGAAATTCTGTTAGAATTTGCTAGGTTTAACCCAGCGTTCTCCTAATATTAATCTTAATATAGCCAGATATGAATGATTCGACAAATAAAGACCAACAGTACATTATTTTAGAACTGTTTACCTCGTTAGACATTCATAATTCTTATATAACAAAGTCATTAAGCCAAGTATAAATCTCTAGAATTCTAACAATTAAAACCAAATTTTTAAATAAAAATATTAATCTTCTTACTAAATTTAATATTAAAATTAAACCTTTATAGGGTTCTAAACAGAAATTCTATTGATTCATCGTTCAATATTACGATATGGTCAAGCGCTGTGAAGATGCCAAATTTGATGGAATCCCTTTGACAGCCTGAACATAACTGAATATTAATTTTGTAGATAAACAGGCCACAATTTAGCCAATGTTAGAATTAGATTGTCGACCAATGAGGTGGATAACTAAACATTTGAGGATCCTAACCATATTACAATAGATCGTAAGGTCGCAGTGCATTGCCTTCTCCCCAAAAGCATTTGAGGACCTCTCTAAAAAAAATGATTACACAAAACTTCTGTAAATTTTATACTTAATTGAAAAAGTTTTATAATCATTCAGAATTTCTGGATTTTATACTGAAAATCTAATCAAGATGATACGATTACATTTATCGTACAACTTGCGAAGTGCATCTCTTTTCTCAAATTTGGATTTGATTGGTAAACTATTTCTAAAAAAAGAAAAAATTACGATTCTTTTCTAGCCAATTAAAAGCGCTAAAATTAATCAAAAGCGGAAATAAAAAGCACAACAAATAATAAAGTACGGTAAGTTCTCTTTACTGTAGCCTAGTAGTTTATTCAAGTATTCTGGGCACGGTTGTAGCACATTTCTAAGTAGTAATGTAAAACATATTCCGTGTGGGCATGTCAGCGTGTCTTAACTGCCACAAGCTTCACTACAAATTCATAATTTTCTCTTTGTTGTCTCATGTTCACGACTCTAAAACAGCATCTCGTTAGTTTAACAAATAGAACATGGTTGGTTGTATGTTTGTTTAACTATGCTGACGCAATTCTAACAGTATTATAGTCTCAACTATAACAAGAAAACACGTTTTTTTACTACGCCAATTTTTAGAGATGATTCGTATAGTTAGAACTGAAATAAAAACATTTGCAGATATATCTCTAAATAAAAAAAAAAAATTATAACTTTGGAGTGGGCAATGAACTATTAAGATTTCAGTCTTTACTCACTAAAATTCATTTAAATAAAAAAAAAATCATATTTTTAATTTTTTTTTAAAGAGCGTTAACATAAATAGTCTTATGCTGCCTTAGAGAAGTATCAACTGTGTCGCCATCGGACCTGAACTGTAGAGGTTCATTTACAAAACTATATAAACAATCATCTATTCGAATGGATAGAGATTTATGCCAAGAATGTACTGGTGGGCTTTAGTACTAGAAATAAATTAGTATTCTGTCAAGATGTTAAGAATTAGCATAATGTAACTAATCTTGAGCAAGTTGTAAATTTTTAGGGTCAAGTTCACTGCGACCTGGAAAGACGTTTGCATCTCAATGGTAATGCATTCTTTGTTGTCGTTTATAAAAATTTAGTGTCATACAAGAGGAAGAGATGAGCATGATTTTTCGGCTTCGGGGACGAAGTAAATCTGAGTAATCCGTAAACACAATAACCTCAAAAATGACATTACTAAAAGTCACCAACTAAAAGAGACTGTGTAGTGGACTGTGTCGTAATGGGTTGTCTGTTAATGCTGTTCGTGTAATTAAATAATTACAACGACAATTTTAACTAAATAGGATGGTACTCTAAAAAAGTTGACGAAGGGCTAACTTTAAGTCCACACTTTTATGGTGTTGTTATAACCAAGCTATTATATCCAAACTATTATAACCAAAAATATTAATGTAACAGACATGCTCTACTGAAGGTGGGATTCATTCCGAAACGTTTAGGGAAGACGTGAAAAAGTATTTTATTTAAACTCCAGACCCAAAATACAAAAAGAAATAGTCAACTAGAATTTATAAGGAAGGCTCTACAATGATGAAAGAAAACGATAAAACTATTGTTTCTTGAATTTAAAACGCTAAAAGAGAAGGGAATAGCTCAGTGTTAGCGCTCTAGGCAAGCAACGCGGAAGTCCCAGGTTCGAGACCAGCCGCGCTGCCCTTAGATTTTGTCTTCCTAGGAGCCTCTACTGCTCACTGCCCGGAGACGGACAGTGTAGCCTGTAACGAGAGAATACTGTCCGGAGACCGGCAGTGCACTAAAAGTCTTCGGGCACAAATGGCCTTAGATGTTGACACGTTTTAAATTAAAAAAAAAATAAAATATTGCTATGTTAAAAATACATTCTAGCTTAAACAAATAAATATACATTTTTAAAATTTTCAGACATTTCGAAGTAAAATTCTGTTTCATGTCATTTACCATTTTAAAATTCGCAAATTTGCTTCCATAGAGATAATCAAAAGAATCTAAGCTAATTGTTTACCAACAGTAGAACGATTCTGTTTTATTTCAGCATGAGGAAACTAGTTTACAAAGGCTTGAGGAATCAAAATTTAGTCTACTGTTTGCCAGTGATTTGCGAACACCAAATTATTCATGTTTTATTTTTTTTTTTAAATCATCGCTTCCGGAGGAAATTATAGGATCATCAAGTAGACTGCGGACAATTTATTGACTCTCTATGCTCTTATTTGAGAATTTTTGAAAATATTAAGAATTGATCTACCACTGATAGCTTAAAATAGCATTAGTTACATTGGTAAAGTTAAAGTAGAAAGTTAACAAGTAATAATATCAAAGTAAATAATAACAGTCTAAGTAGCTTCTGAAAAGATTTATGATGGATTCAATAGCTAAAAGAATGTTTTAATAATTTAAATACTGTACTACTAGAAGTAAAGCATGGTCTTACTACCATCCTGCCAAGCGCATTAGCAACGAAGATATCCGAATACATGTAGGTACTATAGCTACACTTCGTGACTGGTTGGACTGTCACGACACCATGAACTGCGAATGATCTAGCATGGAGGTAGCCGTAAAAAAGCCATAAAGTGGTCTTACATTTATTTTAAATAAAAGGGTAAACGTGAGAGAGGCTATTTGCTTGTTGCTGGAGAACAATAGTGTATCTCTCTCAGAATAATGACGTGTGTGTCAAAATAAATAAAGAAAAATTTTGATGTGTAATACTCAAAATGATGTTTAATTATCAAATTGAACTGTCAAATTGCAGTAATGAGTTTCTTTGAACTCTTAATTAATTCAATAGATAGATGCACAGTCATATTTGTTTCTGGTATTTTCCATTTTCATTCACATTATTGAATTTGGCCATCGACAAACACTAAATACAATTTTCCAATTATAACTACAAATATGATTAAAATACAATTCGTATTGGTATAAATAAATTAGTCCAAAAAAAAAAAGGAATTATCAATATGCAATATTATTATATAATCAAGAAAAAAGAACAATATGAGAAATATATATTAAGTATAAAATACATTATTAATAAAAAGATAAGGGTAAAATGAACTTAAAACATAAGAAGGTGCGAAAGGATAGATAATAATATGTAAATTAATAATAAGCAATAAATGATTTACAACATCGGTTTGCTTATTTTTTCTACTGAATTTACTCCCGTTTTCCATCTCATTATACAATGTTTTCCTACTAATTCAGACTTATTAATAATAGCAAAACAAAATTTGTAACTTTTAAAGCATTAAGGAAATATAGGATTTATTTATTCAATGTTATCGAACCCTTGTTTCACTGACAAATCACTCACTAAAAGTATCTTTTTTTGGAGGCCTTCTAAAATGTATTTCTGCAGAAAATTTTAATACCCTGACATGTGCCCAGTATTTATCCTTTTATAGCTATAAGATAAAGTAAACATTAAAATTAAGAACATGTTAGAAAATCGGGAGAAGTATCGGCTTACAAAAATATGGACTTATTATCTCAGTCAAATGATATGCGTGCCTACCGCGATGGAAATGTGACAATTATCATTATGCCACGCTTCTTATCTCTATCGCAGGAGAGGACTTTCATTAAGTACAGACTGTATCAAACCGGCACTGAACAACTCCAACGTTCGACTGATTAACTAGATTCAGCAAACATCAAGAAACCTGCATTAGTCTTTAATTACTCTACAACAAAACAGTAAACTCTAAAAAGTATTAAAATCAAGAGTTTGTAACCAGTTTTCAAAGACATGTACGAGTCTATAAACAGTTTTCAACGAGTCAACAAGCATTAAAGAAACATTAACAGTGGATGTTGTGGTTGGATCCGTAGAGCTCTTTGATGTTTCTCTGATATCTCTGATGTTTAAAGCAGGACCTTAGTAAGAGGAGTTTACGAAAGGTATTTTCCAAAGATCAGCACTTGCATCAAGCCATTGCTGATTAAAACTCCATCTCGTGCGATTATGTTTAAATTGTTAGTTGAATTTAAAAATGGTCGAGGACTGAAGAGCATCGCAATGAATAAAACCATGAAATGTATTTGGTGTGACGTAGAGTTGTATAGTAGAGTGTTTTGTAGTAGAGTTGAGCACGAGCGGTTTTGTAAAGGGCTTGTGTGTATATATGTTTTAAGAGAGAGTGAAGTTTAAGAAATAAGTAGAGTCACCACTAGATTAAAATAAATATATTAACTTTAAATGAATTTAAATACTTTATAATATCACAATAATATGCTCTTAAATATACAGAACTAGCTAGATTGCTTTAAACCTTTATGTTTTAACTTATAACTGGCACTGAAGTTAAGAGAGCGAGTTCTGAGACAAGTGTTCTGATTGAATGTCCAATTTAGACTCGTGTGGTTGAGTGCAGAATTTAGACTGTACTGAAATGCCTCTCTTGGTACCTCTTGTTTCTCCTACCAAAAAATAAACCGGCTAAGTAGTAATTGTCTTGAATAACAGTGTACTGTCCCTTAGTTTCTTCAGTACACTGACCTTAATTTAGTAAATAGTACCTAACCCTTTTCACTGCACTAAAATACACTATTTGAAGTTAAAATAAATTCATTATTTTATTTCCCAAAATAACTTCATGTTTGCATTTGCTTCTTCCACTACAACCAACTAGCTGTAACGTCAGAAAACATTGTTTCTGTTCAAATATGGAAGCTAATTCAACATGTAAATCACAGAAGAGTCTTAAGCTTTGGAGCCGGCATTATTGACACCATTCTGCACCAAAATGTATGATAAAGTAGTGGTCCTTCGTTGGAACTGGTAATGACGTTTGAAGAGTGCAGATCAACAAATTAATCTCAAAACTTTGGATGGCGGACTCATATTACGTATTTCTAAACTTCTTTAGAGCTGGTGAAAGGTGTTTCTCGAGCTTTATCCTTCAGCAAAATAAATTGTGGATTCACAGAGATGACCAAAAATAACTGCTCTCAAATAAGTGATGCATTGAAAAGAGTAATGCATGCATTGAAAACACAGATTTTCGGGTTTAAAGCTGAAACTGCCCCTCCCGTTGCTGCTTCAGCTTTAGAGAAGACACTACTCTGAAGAAGCATATTGTAATTTGGGCGAAACGCCGGTTCAAAACAAACTAATGATGCGGTCTTAACCCCAAGACCTATGTGTTATTATATAATTCTTACATTGTTCTTCAGAAGTACCCGACTGGTGTAAGAGCAAAAGTTGGGGACAGCAAAATCTGCGTTCTGCTCCACATAGGCAATGCCTAGCAGGCAAACTGTCAGGTTTTTGGCTACAATGAGCTCAAATGTATTGAATATCTTTTCATTCAACCACTATAGTCTTGAATGACATTTGGGCACAAAAAAATGTTTTGAAGGTTGACAATTTCATTCCGAAGAGGAATTCATTTCAAAATTATAGGATTTTTTTTTTTTTTTTTTAATTAAAAGAACGATGGCTTGCGAAAAGTTGGGGAAAATAAGATTCAACAAGTTTATGATTCAAGCAATTATAACATTTGCATTTTTATTATTTCTGTAATTCAGGTGAAATTACATTTTCACCCTAATTAATGTCAACATAATTAAACAAGAGTTTAATTGGTGGATCAATTAAATTATAACTATGTTTATCAGTAATACAATTTTCTTTGAATAAATATAACACCTATTATAACACCTATGTTTAAACCAAAAAGTATACTAAATAAAGGAAAACACAACTCAAATAACAAGTCAAACAATAAAAACAAACATTCAATTAAAAAAAAAAGAAAAAAAAATAGAACAAAAGAAAAATAAGCAAGCCTGAACAACGAGGTGAACTTAAATGTATTCTCATAGACCTTTAATGATACAATACGTCACCAGTACTAGCAAACACAATTTTACCAGCTCTAAAGAGATTAGTGAGGTATTCTGTTGGAAAATACAAACTAAATTTGTTTACGCCCAAAATTTTACCTCCTTCCTTGCTCTCCCACTCTCTTACTCTTATATTCACTCTCTCTCAATATATATATATATATATCCACAAGCTATTCCTCTTGTATTATAAGGCTGCTTTATTTTCTGTGGAAGTAACCGCATTGTTCTCGATGTTGGAAGAACGCCAACATTAAGATGAGTTGCTATTTTGTTCCCTTCTGCCTCACCCCACACCCCACTTCCATTCGCACAGATGATATTCATATAATTTTTTTCCCTCCTTCTCTCGCCGCTGTTTTTATTCATCTTCTCCGTTTCCACAAAAGAAAATATGATGTTCTCAAGAATTAAAGTAGATATGAAAAATATAACCACAAGGAACTTACAATTTAATTAAATGTTTTTCGTATTTCTAAGAAATATTCATCATTCTTTTTTTCGGAATTTCCTGATTGGTATTTGTACGTACAGTCTGCCAAAAAAAAAGAAAAGTTATTACTTACTTTATTTATTTATTTTTTTAATTGGAGATAAAATGTTGTTTTTACTCAAACAAATTTTTTTATCATTTGGATTTTATCTCTCGTAGCATGCATGTTCCTTTTGTTACTGGCCGGTTTCGGATTTTTCAGCCATCGTCAGAGCAAATTCACCTAGTTCGTGTAGAGAGTTCACTTCAACGCAATGTTTCTGTTACACTCACACTTGTTGGTTTGTTGGTTGTATATATATGAGTGGCCTGGTTGTAAGGTTATAAATAATAGAGGAAATCAAAAAATATATTAGTTTTTATTTATCATGCTTATTTTTAAATGATATTATTAATTTATGTTTAAATTAAATAAGGAATATGTTGTTTTAATGTCATTTACTATAATTAAAACTCCCAAAGAATCTACTCTAATTGTATATCTACTGTAGAATGATTGTGTTTTATTTTAGGCACGAGGAAACTAAGTCACAAAGGCCTGAGGAATGAAAATATGGTCTATTTTTTGCCAATGATTTACGAGCACCAAATTATTCATGTTTTATTTTTTTAAATCATCGCTTCCGGAGGAAATTATAGGATCATCAAATAGTTTCCTAGACAATTTATTGACTATCTATGCTCTTATTTGAGAATTTTTGAAAATATTAAGAATTGATGTACCATTGATAGCTTAAAATAGCATTAGTTACATTGGTAAAGCTAAAGTAGAAAGTTAACAAGTAATAATATCAAGGTAAATACTAACAGCCTGGTGCCATGATGAAAACGTATATATTTGATTTCCTCCATTTATTCTAATATCATTTCCAATTTGCCATTTGCTGCCAACCTTCTTACATATCAATTTACCTATGTATTCTCTTCTATTAACCCTGCTTGTATTTCACATTTATTTATTATTTGTATAAACTTTTGACTGTGCATAAACTTTGTATGGCTTTCTTCAAACTTTATCAGTACAGTATAGTGCTGAAATTTCTTATCGCCACCCGGAACAAAAATGACTAGCATACTTAACATGACAATTAAAATTTAGTTATAAAGTATCCTTCAAAACATGTTATTAATTATACACTATTTTCTAATGTATAATCATAATTTATAATAATTCTATTTTGTCCTCAAACACACACACACACACATAGTAACATAACATTATAATCTCCTCCCAGACATATATACAACCAACAAACCAACAAGTGTGATTGTAACAGAAACATTGCGTTGAAGTGAACTCTCTACACGAACTTGGTGAATTTGCTCTGATGAAGGATGGAAAATCCGAAACCGGTCAGGAACAAAAGGAACATATGCATGCTACGATGGATAAAATACCAGATGTTATCCAGCATTGCGGACCCATCTACATATTCAACAAATGTTTTTAAACTTGCCTCAATAAAAAAAAACAACGAAGAAATTGTTTCAAATCCGCAACACAGGTTTGGTTACATATATATCCACAAGTATCCGATTGGATTTCCATTCTTGATATTAGGTTTTACGATTCGACTAAATTACATAAATATTTTTGTAAAAAAAAAAGCAGTTTACAAAACCCTTCAAGTTTAGAACACGTAAAACACGCCTTCAAAAATAGGCATATCTTAATGAATGGGGAGGGGAATTTGAAGTGAATTAGCAGCAGCAATACGACTTCTCTTACTCATTTCACAATTGCAATAATTAATGAATTTTTTTTTAAGTTAATTTTTACACGACCCACTTAACAATAATCATTAAATTTTAATTGGTGGTTTACGCAATGAACCGAAATGACATTTATAAGAAACATCAACCTTCAAGCTACTATAAAGCCTTCAGAAATATATTTTCTCAGAAAAATATCCTAATATAAATGAAATATATATATATATAATAAAATATATATATACAAATTTTCTACAGATATTTGTCTCCTAAATTCCTTCAGACATGCCTAATTTTAGGCAAGTTTTACGTGTAACTAACGATCAATATTACTGATGAACCGGACAGCACACTTGTTTTGTTAACCAATATTTAATCAAATCATAAAATTCAAGATCATGATTTGGATTATTGTATTACATTCTAGTATGTAATTGAATCCCGAATCATTAAGATTCGTGAGGATCCAAAGAACCTAGTGATCTAGAACCCTAGGCTAAAAAAGAGAGGGAGAATTAATATACGTATATAGAGCTACAGAAGAACAGTTTTTAAGACTGTGAACGACACCAGTCAGAAGATATCATTCTACTTTCTAATTATTCAGCCAGTCTGTCTCTCTCATTATTATTCTCTCGCTACCTTATTCTGTAACATCTATTAACAGTGAAAAGTCCTTGCAGTTTGTGTTTCTAATTCATTACGTATAGTGTTCAACTCATCTACTAGTTTATTTCTTCTTCATTATTCCTTAATCCAATTCTCTCCTTCCCACGTCTACTAACAAGTACATTAATATACTATACTCATATACTGTATATGAGTGTAGATATACTCATATGATCTGTGTACATTTCAAGAGAAGAAAATTGAATATGAAATCTCTTATTCCAAGATAACAATACCAAAACTTCATTTCCAAAATGAAACTTAATATTCAACTAGTAGAATACAAAATCTATTTAACATTGAATATTCTTTCTCACTCAACTAATAAATAAATAAATCACAATAAAAATATTTATAAAACTATTATGGATCATTTGAAAATAGTAACGTATTTAGAAATAGAAGGCAAACAAAGAGAAAAAAAAACAAACTTAAAAGTATGTGACATAAAGAGATCTGACCTTATAGAAATCGACATTTGTTGCAATGGACCCTAAAGCAATTTTGTACGGTTCAATGACGCTAAGAGTGCAAGAGAAAGAACGAGAGAGTAGTACCCACTTAAATGAATGAGATTCGTTCATGCATAATACTAAGTCAAATAGCACATATTGTCAACAGTTCGCACATATTGCTCTCCAGAGAAATTTATTACCTATTAGAATTTTATATTTTATTATAAATATCGTTAGTGTTTTCAATAGAAATATAGTATTAATACTCATTATTGGAAAAACATATCTTCAAAGCCAAATAATGAATTCTGATTTTTGGAGAGGATAGAGATTATTGTGAAATAAGAAAACCCTTAATAAATACGTCAATATTAATCTAGCAAACTTTCATCAAGGTAAAGAGCACATTCCTGTAATATAATTGGTAAATAAAACTTGAATATAAATATTATATAATATAAATATTATATTTTCATTACAATTTATCAAAGACAAATCACCTCCACCACTCTAAGAGTACTTACTGGTCGAAGAAAGGTATTTCAGAACACATTACATTTCTCTGACAATATACCTAAACACGTTCAAATCAAAAATGCTGATTGTTCTTTAGACGCTTATTTATTGTATATTAATATCAATCACAAATTTCAAGTTTCTTACTATGTAAATCACCATGAACATCACGTTGTTACATAATAATAATAATAATAATAATACAGTTTTGTTATGTTACACTATTAGTATAACATATTAACTATCAGGATGTAAAAGTAATTTTAGTTAAAAAAAAATAACCCAATCAAAGCATTATTTTTAAATATTTTCACTTACTACTGTTGAAGGAAGTATTGCAAGCGTCAATTTTTTTAATTGAGTTTTATTATAGCAAATACATGTTTCGAAGGGACACATAATTTGATGGACTTTAAACCTAAAAACCGTAAAAATAAGCATTACTTTACTGCTTTGTAATGAACAGCATTATTGGCAAGAAAATCTATCAACACGAAGTCCCAGATTATCGAATAATTTTTTTCAACGATTTTTATAATAATTACCAACGATTGTTTACAAAATTTGATATACTAATTAACCTCACATACACCTGAGGTGTTGGTTTGAAAATTTATTCAGGAAAAATTGCTTCTGGGGGGGGGGGGAATTTGAAGGCTTTCCTTTTCAGCGTCAG
Organism: Triatoma infestans; assembly: GCA_011037195.1. Lineage (NCBI taxonomy): Eukaryota > Metazoa > Arthropoda > Insecta > Hemiptera > Reduviidae > Triatoma > Triatoma infestans. The sequence goes on along the minus strand of JAAEAF010000135.1, from coordinate 3,707 downwards.
TCCTATTAAGTTCTAAGGTTTTAACAAGTATGTACAAACAATTAAAAATGAAGGTATTGCAAGAATTCTATTAGTTTGAAGCAGATTTTTACTTTCACTTACTGCTGTAATACAGGAATAATTATTGGATTTTTCAAATTGTTTTCACCGGAAATCCAAGTTCTCAGGTCTCCTTAGTATGAACAAGTGTTTTTTTTTGCTAGTCTTTTGTGTGTGTTTATGGGCAGTCAGCACAACTCAAAAAAGGGAAACTTGCCCAAAGTAACTTATTACTTCATTCAGATATAGCTAGATTATCCGATTAAGGTTTAAGTCAAAATCGGATAACAGGAAGTTACTGAATTTTGATGTCTATGATTTCCCTAATTTTATTGAAAAATGGTGCAACGATTTTCTGTAAATTAAATTGTAATGCTTGCAGACATACTGGCTATTTGCAATTAAACAAAAATGTTATGTTTTTGATGATATTGTGTGATGAGAGAAGAGTAAATTGAAGATAGAAGTGACCGAGAAAAGCGTGTTGAAGTTGGTAGCGTGATGTAGAATCATGGCGTCTGAAGAATGACAAGACTGGATAAAATTCTTGCTTATTCTAATGGTAGATTACCAAGATGGTTAATTTGATGAATCTTTCAGGGTTGATGTTGAAACTTTTTAACTGGTCAAAGTTGATTGGGTGACTCTTCTTCACAATTTAAAGTTTATCTGGCAATTTATTGATTAAACCCTTTGATAATTGGCTTATATTCAATGTCTTCTACAGCTTCGAGGTGAAAGATTGGTGGTCGAAGTTGAAGCTCGCCAATTCATTGCAGTCGTAGTGACAGGGGAGAACTAGACTGACTGTGTATAGTTGACGCACGCTTGGAAATTCAAAGGCGGTGCCTTGATGCGGCTGCCAATGATACTATTCAGCCCGCTTGTCGGTGATTGGTTCCTTATATGTACTATCTAAATATATAAAAGCCTACTACTTTTATTTGTAATATTTTTTCTAGGCAATAACATTTTACTGTGGTTTTTTTAAGAGCTGGCTTACTTCTAACTGCCATTTCAGACCAACATGCTATTATACCACCTACATGTAATGTGATAGCAAGAAGAAAAAACATATAATTTTTAAATGAATTATAAATCTAAAAATTATAACTATGTTGGTTTTTCCGCCAGCCCGCTATCTGCAGGTTTCAAAACCGCGGCAAACAAAACCCTTTCAAACAAGGGTCAATACACGGTCAAAGGAACGCCGCTAAAACCCTTTCAAACAGGGGTCATTATACGGTCAGTGTACAGAAGCCACCTGGCCGCTATTCCTTTCATACAAGGGTCAACGAACACCCAAAAGGCTACCTGGCTACCATCTATTAACAAACAGTCTTTGATAATCACCGATTGGCCACCATCTGTCGCCACCCTGGCACCCTGGTCACCGACCTAACTAAGGCCAACATACAGCAAGAGATGTCTTAGTGTGGCAAGTACTTACACACCTGCCAATGTGTGAGTGATACCAATATAAACGTCGCCCCACTGGAGGAGGGGATCAGTATCAGATCAGTTACGTATCAGTCATAGAGCAGTGTTCGATCAGTCATACACGAGATACACATCAGTATCAAATCAGTATTCTACGAGTTATCTACAAGTTATCAACCAGTTCACGTCAGTTCAAGCAGTTAAGCTTCACACATTGCGAGCGCGTCCCTATTCAAGGTTTAAACATTACATCTTTAATATTTATTAATCATTTCATAATTCATTTATAGTTGTGCATCTTAGTTCATCTAATTTCGAACACTTTAAATTAATTGTTAAAATATAGTCTATTTTCGTAATTCAGTAGTTCGTATTTCGAGTAACAACTCTTTAACTAACAATCACCTATTCATCACTTCAACTCCCTGTTCAAGACATCTGATTCCAATACACCTGGTGGCAGCGGTGGGATCCGATCACTGATTCCAATACTAAGGGCACCAAATATTTACTTTTATTATATTTTCGGATTTCTCCATTTTTTTCTCTTTGGAATTCTTTATTTCTCAGTGAGAACTGTGAGAATTACAATAAGAGAAAATCCTTGAGGGTTACAAAATCAGATTTTTCTCAGGAGACAGTTTTATACCAAAATTTTACTTTAACCCCATTAACCAATTTAATTAAGGTTTAATCTTTTGCAAAATCATAAAATAATAATTACGAATTAATCATAAAAAAAAAAAAAAATCTTTTGAACAGGAATTTATTGTTCTGAATTGGGCATAGAACCCATATGTGTTCAAACATGACCAATAGTGTTATTCATTTCTATTCTAAATTGTAAAGTAGTCAGTGAGTTAAGTTCTCAACATGATTTTCACCCGCAGGTTAATGAGTTTATTCTTGCCTCGATTACATGGTTTAAGTTTGTAACTGAATATAAATTATCCAACTGTATGTTACTGTATTAAATTTTAATAGTGGACATATCTGAAAGAGAAACCTACATATATTCCTTGATTGCACACATTCCACTACGACCATCAGTTAGGTGTATTTATGAATTTAATATGTTCCAACAGAATATATAGACCTTTTCCATTATACACATGTGACAAAATTTTAATAAAAAAAATTATGATTTTCAGTATACAGAATAAATAACATGAATGCATTGAATATTGAAAGAAATATTTATTAAATAAACTTTATTTATTTATTTAATATATTTAAATAAGTTTAGAAGAAAAAATGGATTAGTATCGGAATGGTTAAATCTTACTTGTGTATGGTGACGTCAAAGAGACATGTTGAAATTGGCGGCTGGCGTGTTGAAGAGTTTTTTAATTAATTTCTCTTTGAGTCTGACAATAGAAAGTCAGACATAAGGCTAGCTAGATTAATCAAATGGCCTGTTTCTTTTCTCATCATTATCAACATCTGACTAATCTTTCTATCTTATTTTATTTTTCTATTCACATTCGTACCAATCTTTCTTACCGCATACAATACTTTCTTGTATTCAAACTGTTTGATAATTTTGACTATACCATACAATACCACGATTAATGGAGTTGAAGTTGTTTGCTACTATCTTTACAGGTCTACCATCACTCAAATAGATTCATATTTGAATCTAAAGTATATGACAGGCATTAACGAACTTCTCTTGATAAACTCCTTCACTTCAAGAAACTTAATTACATCTTCAATTGAACGAGTTTTCTTTTATTTAGAAGCAAATGTGAAATGTGATTTTTACTTTGTGACCTTCTTCTACTATCAAGTTTTTATGGCATACATGGCATAATTAGAGTTCATTTATTTAAAAAATCAAGTAAAGTACTGCCTATTTTTTTTTAGCCAGTTTTTACTTCCAATTACCGATTAGTTGTCTTGGACGGAGGCGGAATGCAAACATACTTTAAAAATATATCTCACTACAATTAACACTCAATTAAAGACCTGGAATCGAACCCTGCAGTACAATACATCTTAGTTGTGGTGGTTGGTTCCGCAGGCTGGAAAGCATCAGAGACATTTTCCGTGGTAGCCTGCTTCATTTTGTGGTCATCGACCGGTTTCGGGCGTTCGCCCATCTTCAGGATGCGTTCTTCAGACAGTGTGCCAACACAGACTCGTACAGAGACTTCTAAGTACGAGTCTTCTATATACTTCTGTTACGAGTCTGTGTTGGCACACTGTCTGAAGAACGCATCCTGAAG